>CM052437.1:161118378-161144627 GCA_028533085.1 Varecia variegata | reverse complement strand
ATGGGAAAGCTGTTTGAAGTTTTGGTTGCTTTTAATGGATTTCTTTTAACCGCAGAATTTTATTGCCCTCTTGAGGGATAATCATAACTCATATTAAACACGAGAACAGCCTAGACTCTTAAAGATAATCCCACCCGTTCTGAGACATCATCAAGTTATTTTTTAAATCTTATATCATACCATAAAAGTAGGAAGATTAATTATGAAGATCCAGGTAGGACTAGTTATTGTCAACATAAAAACATGAACAAAGTTGAAGGGCTTATCTAAGATGTTCATATCGTCTACACCATGTTACCTGAGAACTGGAAAATGAGATCATCTAATTCAATCCTTTCATTTTCCAAGTGAGAAAATAGAAGCCCACAGAGGTGAAGTGGCTTTCCTGATGCTGCATCTAGCCCAGGACCTGGCACAAAGTAGACTCTCAATAAATATTCATACTACTTTTGCTCTTACTTTTCTCTCTCGTCCTTTTCCCACCATACTCCAGGCAACCGTCTCCCAGAAGAATAGAGTAGCACATATTTTTCTAGGGGTGGGAAATTAGGCGGTGAGTGTGGAGAGGGAAGGGCATAAGTAACACCTGTTATCTTTTCCCAATTAGTAATACTTTATTTAAAATGCTATTTTCTTTAATTGGGTGTATTTGTTAATTCTATTAAACTATATTTTTATAGAACTTCTTAGTCTACCATGATTTTAACAATAATGTTTAAACATTATGAATGAATTAGATTGCATTTTAGAAAATGTTTAAACATCATGAAAGAATTAAATTGCATTTTAGAAGATACAAATTAGATTTTATTAAATTAGAAGACTTCCATTTATAATAAATTAAACCTAAGTCCCTACATTTTATTTTTTCAGCTTTAATATTTTACTGGAATTGAGTTTTTTATTTGTGAAAACCTAAATTTTCTAAGTACATGTTTTAGCACCAAATATATGCATATATATTTTTAAAAGTACACACTGTCAAAAAAACAAACTTGCTATGTAGAACTCTTACTTTTCTATGATATTTTATAGTATACTATGAAAATTCAAGAGCTCTGAACAAAGAATCTGAAGATTCAGCTTCATGATTCAGCTCAGGAATTTAATAGCCTTGTGACCTTGGAAAAGTCAGACCCTGTAGAATGATGTATTTGTAAGACCTTGGGAATAATATTGACTGGAATAAAGAAACTTATTTAAAGTTTATATACATTTAGAATGTACATATATTTCCTTATTATACCTTGGTAAAAAAATAATGAATTTTAAGAAAATACATTGAAAATTGGCTTAAAAACTCTCAACTGTTATAAAGAAAATTCTGCTCAAGTACTATTCATTATAGCAATGATCTGGTAGGGAAAAAAAAATCACTGCAGGGTGGTGACACCCCTAAAGATCAATGTAGAAAGCTGATGATCCAAGCTCTTTCGCTTGACGGGCCTCCAAGGCAATGAATCAGAATGCCTGGATTCCCTCAAAGTGAGTTTGGAAGTTGCTGGCCTTAAACAAATTAACATTCCATGTTCAAAAATAGGAAATTAAAATGTTCTTCTTATGCAAAAAGTGACAGATATTGACTCAATCAGAAATCTAAAAATTTCTGAAAATTTACTAAAACAAATTAGCAGCCTGAAGATACCCAAATATAATAAAATGATGATTTTTTTTCAAAGCAGGGCTGTACCTGTTAATTACACTGCTGAAACACTTGAATCTCAACTCACCATTACTGCAATGTATTTCTTTATTTTCATTCATAATTTGTGGAACTGCAGATAAAAAGAGAAACGTAAATTTAAAATAAAAACTATTAATCAAAAATTTTAAATACATAGTTATGTCAAATATGAGATAATTTAATAAAACACATTTTATTACTTAACTTTTATTACACCAGTAAGCACTTCTGAGTGAAACTGAAAACTACAATAAAACAAAATAAATTACTTGATTCAAAGCTCAGAAGAATGATTATTTCAAATAGAGAAATATTAAGGAAGGAAATGAATAGTCTAAATGCCATCCTTTGCCCAAAGGTGATCTATATCTAGTTTTCTTCTAGTTCTATAATCCTATAACATCCAAAATCATTAGAATTAGAGAAATTCCACCCAGTTAGTTGCATTAATATTTACTCTAAGTTTCTGAATTCAACCAAACATCTATTAATAAATATTTATGGCACAAATGAATGAATAAAAACACCCAGAGTGCTTAAATCATTCATTTAAAGATTAAAAAATGGCAGAGAGAGAAATGCAGTTTCTCATCAGTTGTTCACTGGGCCTACTGAGTCAGTCTATTGAATCAGTGATTCTTAACTGCAGAGTGTCTCAGAATCATCTGAAGGGCTCATTAAAATACAAATTCGAATTTAGTAGATCTGAACTTCCAAGTTTTCCAGGTGTTTCTGTGGCTGCTGGATATTGGGGGGGGGGAGGGGCCACACACTAAGAACCACTATATCGTACTAAATCCTGATTTGTGATAGGAAAACTTTGATCTTTTTAAAAAAATTATAGACATACAGGTGGGTACTATTTTTCATTTTTTTCTTCTTAAAATGAGAAACTTTTTATTCTTATGATGAAAAGATATTCTTTAGAAGGGAAAAAATGAGAAAATAGAGATAAACCAAAGAGGGAAAATCAAAATCACCATTAATTTTCCTTGAGCTTCATGTGGTAGTAGCCAATTGCTATGTTTGTATCATAAACATTTTTCATGTCATAAATACTTTTCTGGTCAACATTGATATGCACGTATGGAAGTAAAACTCAAGGGAAATCAAGCAGGTGGGAGGAGCAGAGAGGGGATGGGTAAATTCACACCGAACGGGTACAATGCACACTAACTGGGTGAAGGGCACAGTCATAACTTTGACTCAAACTGTACAAAAGCAAATTATATAACCAAAACGTGTGTATCCCTGTAATATTCTGAAATAAAAAAATAAAAAAAATATTTTTCCATGACATAAGAGTGGCTTTATAGCATTTTATTGGATGGCTATAGCTTAATTTATGCATTCAGTCCACTTTTACTGCAATAGCAGTAGTTTCTAATTTTTTCACTTATTAATAATTTATGTAATTAAATTTTTGTATACATTCTTAATTATTTCCTTAAAATGAATATCTAGAAGTGAAATTTCTGGCCTTTAAGAATAGCTTTTAAAGCTTTTCTAATATATTGTTAAATGGCCCCTTAATAAAGGTTGTTTTAATTTATACAATCACCAGTACTATGAGAATTCTCATTTCCTTACCCTCTCCCCAATTCTACTATCTCTTTTTAAAGTTTTACTTTATTTTTAATTGACACATAATAACTATATATATTTATAGGGTACAATGTGAAGTTTTGATACAAATATACTTTGTGTAATGATCAAATCTGAGTAATTAGCATAGTCATCACCTCAAACATTCATTGTTTCTTTGTGGTGAGATCATCCCAAATCCTCTTAATGATAGTCACCCTACTGTGTAATAGAACGCCAGAATTTATTCCTCCTATCTAACTATAACCAACCTCTACCGCTCCCCTCTCCCCAAACTCCCTAGTCTGCCCATCCTCTAGTAACCACTATTCTACTCTGTGAGTATAGAACACTGGTAACCACTCTCTACTTCTATGAGAGCAACTTTTATTTTAGCTTCCACGTGAATGAGATCATGCAGTATTTGTCTTTCTGTGTCTGGCTTATTTCACTTAACAAAATATCCTCCAGGTTTATCCATATTGTCGCAAATGATAGGATTTCATTCTTTTTATGGATGAATAGTATTCCATTGTATACTTGTATAGCATTCCATTGTGTATAGAATATGTTTTCTTTATCCTTTCATCCACTGATGGACACTTAGGTTGATGTCTTGGCTATTGTGTGTAGTGCTGCAGTTAATGTGGGAGTACAGATATCTCTTTGACATACAAATTTTATATTCTTTGGATATATACCTAGTAGTGGGATTGCTGGATCCTCAAGCTCTATTATCTCTAAGAAGAAAAATCTTTCCAAATTTGAAAGAATACAGCATTTCTTTGTTTAATTTTCATTTTTGGTTGCTAATGAAGCTAAACATTTTATATGTAATTATTCAGCCAGGCAATATTTATTTTTATGTTGAAATAAGTGGGAATATATCCTTTTACCTTTTTTATTTCCTATTGCGTCAATTGGCACTTGTGGTTTTTCAACGTTCTCAACCTCAGTGAAAGAATTCCTGCAAATGCAATGCCAAACGACTCTGGATTAATGAAATGAACAAAATACATGGAAATTACATCTAACACACTATCTTTTCTTCTGTATGGGCACAGTTCTTTTGATAAACACAAATAAACACTTTCTGCATTTCATTTCTCAAAAATGGCAATCTATCCTCAAATGAGGTGGGTGGAAATCTCATCATCTCTAATCAGTAGAAGCACATTTGAAGAAAACCAGGGCAAAAAGTCACTCTTCAGTCCAAAACTGAAGAATCTTGGATAGCCTGGGTCCAATAGATGTGATTCAAGAACACACATTCTCATTGGAATCTGTTTGGCTAAAGGTACATAGTTTTGTAGCAAGAAGCCTTGGAATCTCTGGACACAGCCTGGGAAGAAAATACATTTAAATTGAAGAAATATAAGTGTGCTACAATGACAATGACCTATGTTTTGCCAAGGCTTCCATCCTTGAACTCTGATTAACAGTAGTGAATAGTAAGGATTAGTTATATTCTGGTGTTCACCTCATTTTTCTCTGTGGTATAACTAACTAAATGCTTGGCCAAATTACCCTTTAAACCTTAAATTTGGGTCCAAAATAATCTAAATTGCAGACAGAAAAATTCCAGGTCCTGATGATGAAGAACACCAGGCATGATGGCCTGTAAGCCCCTGGCACGACTTTCCTGTCCTGGTGTGAGTCTTCATTTTCGCCCCAGCAAAATGGTGATAATGATACTTGCCTTACCTCACAGGGATGCTATGAGAATTATTAATAAATACATTTTTCTTTGTTAAGTAACATTTTATAGATATTTACTGGCCCAGATATTATGCTGGGCACTATAATAGAGAAGAGATGAAAAAGGCATATTCGATTCCTTCAAAATAGAAACATCAGGAAATTAAGAAGAAGCAAGGAATTAAAAATACTGTCAATGTTGGAAGGTGTGACTATTTTATTGCAGTTTTATATTTAAAAGTCTTTATTTCAGATGAATCTTGCCAAAGATACAACCCTAAAATGTACAGAAACTGAATTTTGGAAAACTTGCTATCTTAATGGGATGAGAAACTTTGTATGTTAAGGCATCCTGCAGTGATTTCCTGTGTATTTTTGTGAATAAATTGTTTCAAATCCAGGTGGATTTTCATGGAAAGCAGTCCCTTTGAGCAAAGTGCACACGCAAGTTTATTTTCAGTAAAGTACAAATCAGCACATGGTACACAAAACACTGATTTTAAGTTTTCATTCTGTTCAGATTTACACGAATTCTGTTGAGATCTCTGGATTTTGAACCTCAGGGCACACACATGACTGTTACCC
This sequence comes from Varecia variegata, assembly GCA_028533085.1. Taxonomy (NCBI): domain Eukaryota; kingdom Metazoa; phylum Chordata; class Mammalia; order Primates; family Lemuridae; genus Varecia; species Varecia variegata. The sequence goes on along the minus strand of CM052437.1, from coordinate 161,139,076 downwards.
ACTACTGTCTTGCTTTCCTGACTTCCTCTTTCCTCACTTTGTTGCTATTAGTACAAGCAGATGATCTTTATTTAAAAGGACAGATGAAGGCCTTGAACCCCATAGGTAGTGGAGGTATGTAACATTGACGTTTTCTATAGAAAAGACTGGAGGTAACCACTGTGAAGACAAAGGCAGTGCTGGCCTCCCTGTCTGCATGGCGGACTGGAAGAAAGCACTAAACCATGATGAGAAGGCCCAGGGTTCTCATCCCAAATCTATTTCTATTAATTGTGCAACTTAAGCAAACGACTCGCCTTCTTAGCACCTCAGTTTCCTCATCTGGAAAATGTATACAATATGCATCTTCCTTGGAAAAGGGCATGAATGATAATTAAATGTACTCACTGGTAAACTTAAAGAAATTAGAATTAAGCATTTTTTCTTGAAATGAAAGTGAAAATTCCCAATATACTAATTGCTTTTTGACAAACACCTACAGTTTACTTGTCTCAGTGTTCACTTAGATCTCTGAAACTCATCTTGCTTTTCCTATAAAGAAAACATATTATCCCCGCCATAGAAGGTGAAGTGATCTCTGAATGGTACAGAAACATGCAAAGGAAAGTATACTGATATTTATTACCTACCTGAGCTACAGCATCCCAGACACCATGCAGCATATGGATGTTATTTTGTGTAATCCTCCTGAAATAATATGTGGTAGGTAGTCTAATCTATATTTTACAGACAAGGAAACTGAGTCTCAGAGGAATCAAAACCTTGTCTTAATAAACTCTAAAGTTGGGATTTTTTAACCCAAGTCTGTATGTTTCAAAAAAAGTCCTGACTCTTTCTAACTGTACTCAACACTGACCGTTACCAGATTTTCCTATGGGAAGGAAATTCAATCTTCTAAATTTAAGATCAGTGGATTGCTTAACCTTACAACATATGTGGAGCTTGAGAAAACCTTGCTGGGGAACAAACTTTCCAAAGCTTGAATATCTCAAGGGAACTTCCTCAAAGATAAAAACAATACTTAAATGGGCTCCTTGGGAAATCAAATCTGCTCTTCATCTATCTATAAGAATGAATGAGACAACCTGAGATTATTTGAGTGAGTGCAAAGTACTAACAAAGTGGCTTCGAGCTACATTATTTAACATTTAATTTTCAAACAAACAAACAAAACCTTCTGCCAGGCCTACTACTTCCAGGTGGTGAGGAACTAAAGCTAACTTCATAAAGTTGTGGCAATCAAACTGAGTTCTGATCCTGGGAGATGTCCTAAGAATTCTTCAAATATACTTATATTTTTTTAATTATACACAGAGTTTCTTACAGAACTGTTTTCACTGTCTCCTGAGGCAGAAGGAAGTGAAGTAAAAGTCGATAGAACTGAAGCCATTCCTGAGGGAGCCTGGGAGAGACATGAATGATCATGGCAGAGCCATTTAGCCTTTCATCTCCATGGGTGGTCAAGATTTACCTCTGTTTTGCTGGCAGTAGAAAAGTCAAATACTCCCTTAATTCTATCCATATTAAAGAGAAGCAGACAAAACCATAGGTGCTGGCCCCTTTCACCAACTACTAGAGACATTAGTGTTTCACCTGTCCCAGTTCCCTCCCATTCCCTCCTCCTGCCTCTGGTTAGCATGGAAGTGGAAACGGGAAACTTTTATCCCAGCCAACATTTCCCTCTTACGAAGAAGATTCTGCCTTCTTTCAAAAAAGAAAAAAAATATTTACCTTCTAAAATAAAAAAAAAAAATTGCAACAAAGACAGATGTATATATATTTGCATAGGTTTTGCCCAGAATAAAGAAACTTTATTGGGCTTCCACTCTGCCTGATGGTTCATAAAACAAATATCACCTAATTCTTTCTATTAGATACTCTGAAAAATGCAAGGGTATATATCATAAATTGAAAAGAGACTGAAACTTTTAATTTTAAACATTACTTTATAATGGAGTCAAGTCTTGTTGGTTTGAAAAACTGTTGGATATATTTTTGTTACAGCGCTTGAGGACCACTAGAATCATTATGGTTTCAATGCTTTAAAGACATTCATTTTCCAGAGCATGAAAATTTGGACACACTTCTTTTTGTTGTTTTCTTTAATGTAGGCAAAGCCTTTTGAAATCAATCTTTAGACTAGAGATTTTTTTGGATTGTGCAATTCAAATTTGTGGCTATCTTACCATTCCAGTGGATGTAGCTGTGCCTTTTTATTCATGAGCTGAAATTGTTCAAATATATTTAAAAGAGACCAATATTGGGTCAGGACTGAGCCAGGTTTTCCCATAGGATTTTCCATATCATAAAATTCACGCATCAAAGATTGAATCCCAGGAGTAGCAGATGGGAAGAGCTGAGAAGGAATATTCAAATGCAGGATATCAACATAAGTTATGGAAAATAAATTAAAATGTAGTATTACTAAGAAAGGCTTTATATTTAGTCAAATATTTTAAAAATCAGATATTTATTAAAATACCTATTGATCAGTACCATAATTTAATTTTATGTGCAGTTGTCAAGGTCAATGCCACTTTTTGTAAGGAAAGATGTAGATGATCATATTTGCAAATGAGGTAAGTTTTCTTTTCTTTCAATAGAAATTGATTTCTCCTTCCTGCTACAGATACCTGGATGGAACCAGCTGAATAACACAGTGAATCAGGCAGCAGGAAGAAGAAAAATCCTCTTGGGCTACAAGAGTATTATGTCAGGGTGAGAAATATTAATCTCACACACACAAAAATCTGTGGTTATCCTCCTTCTACTTTGAGAGTCAAGAAATTGGGGTTTTGCCTTTCTTCTTCAAAATAATTCTTTAGTTTTTCCTCAAATTGTGCTGACAGATGTCCTTGACATTCATGATATCTTAAGTTACAAATTACTAAAGGATGAAGCCAGGCTTTGACTAACTTTCTATGGTATTGAGCCAAACTGTTGAGAATGTGAAACCTACTATTAAATATATTTAAATTCATTAAAGTGATTATGTGTCAATTAAATTTTCTTTGGGGAAATAGCTTACTTTGAACCCTTCAAAAAATATGGAGTCAAATTATAAAAACAAGTGTCAAACATTCATTAATTAACTTAGTAAATTGGCTAAAGTTATATAAGTAGCATCTGTTATATAAAAACAGATTTTTTAAAAGTTAAAAAATGCTTGAGACAAATATGAGGTAAATAATAAATTATTAATGGACTTTAAAACATGCTATTTTGAAAAGACATTTCCTATGAGGAAAACTTAGGTGGAAATAAATTCATTATGGCCTATGTAAGTAGCAGAATTATAAAGAAAGCAAGTACTGAGCATACACATTCATATGCAATAAATTATCTTTTCATATTAACCAATAAATTAACAGAACCCAGGAAAATACATGGAGGAGAAAACAAATGCCTTCTTTCAAGGTTGGAATCAATAAAAGTTACTATAATTACATTTTCTTTCTTTGAAGTCTGCTATAGAGTTATAACTAATTAAGATTTAGGTAGTTTTCTAAAATATTATTATATTCAATTATTTTTGACTTTCCACAAACAAAAAGGGTATATAATAAGCAAAAATAAATTTTGATTGCATATAAATGTTCCAAATCTCAAAGCAAAACTTCTTTAGAAAAATGTTGACATTTTCCCCTTGAGACTTTTCAAATCCTGCCAGCTATTCTTTTACCTTTAATAAGTCATGTATTGTTTGCAAACTCTTAAAGCACACAGATCTTGGTCATCTTACTATCACATCTCTGAAAAGACGAAAGAAGTTTACAAAGATTTCTATTTCTCAAAGAAATATCTGCATCTAGTTTGAAGTCAAAAGCAGATAGCTTATGGCTGATCTATAACCTCAGTAATAAAGAGGAATCAAATGTCACTTTTGTTTTACCAGTTGGAATTGTCCCAGACTCCCAAGTTCCTTTGTGAAAGTGAAAATTGAGTTGATTTCCTCTAAAGACAGACATTGATTTAGTTCCTTTTGATCGTTTTCACCCTATGTTAGAGGGGAAAAAAACTTGAACAATTGTTAAAAAGTCAAATTATCTTCAGCCCAATTGCCTCCCACCTCATAAACCAATCAAATTTTGAACTCTAAATAACTAGCTGAGCTAATTAATGCTAAATAATACATATTAACTTCAACTTGTCACAATGCTATCTGAATATAATAAAACTTCATTTTTGATAAGGAGGACCTGGATGAAATAGTTCAATGATGCTTTGGTAGTGAGGTTGGGGAGATGCTAGCATGCAATAAAAATTAACCAATGCTACTCTGAAACCCTATACCCTATTAATCAATATCTACCCACACATGTTAACAGATGTGGATGCTTAAAAAAGTAAAGTCATAACTCAAGTTTCCTGGTGTCAATTTGAAGCATTCACTGCCCTTCTAGACTGCCTCCAAAGAGTCTTAATATTCTTTTTAAAGTAATCTAGGATATATAATATGTATTATTCATAATATCCACAAACATTCTTTATGAAATTATGAACTGTTTTACTTCATTTTCAACTCATAATTTCATCATAATCAGTCACTCTCAACTTAGTTGACATAAAAATAATATTGGTCCTCAGGGTCAGAAAAAAATTAAGAAATGTAATATAACAGATACCAATTAATTTCAAATGAATTATCAAGTTGCTTAATTGAACAATAAGGAAAATGGTAACTTCTAAAGACGACTTGAAAAAATATTTGCCAGTACACAAATAAGCACTTACCTTAAACACATCTGATCTATAAAGTCTCTGAAATATCTCAGAAAACCCAGAAAGTGATAATTCATTAGAGAAGAGAAAATTGAAAGTATCTTTTAAAAGGAATTCTTCTGTATTTTGGTCCTCAAAATCCATATTATCATTATCTTGAAAATTTAAATGCTCATGAACCTTTGAAAGAGTAAAAGCACAGCAAATATTTTTCATTGACTTGCTTTTAATACAGTGGAATTACTTCTAAGACATGATTTATTTCCTGTTGGATTGTAGATCAGAACTGACATCTAGTGGTCTTTTTGGAGGTCAACAGTTTTATAATTGTGAGTAATGTTCTTCAAAAATACAATTTAAAGATATAATTCTTTAATGTATAGTATTAAAAAAAACTAATGTATGTATTATAAAGCCATATTAGCTTATCTTGATACCTTTTATGGTTGAAGAATTTCATGGAAGATAATACATAACATTTTTTTCTGAACAATAAATTGAAAAAAATCATAATACAATTAGATATGTGTACAAAATAATAAATGACTATTAAAATATGTCAATTCATAAAGTTTCAAAATTTTATGGCTAAATATTGGAACTATTCAACCAAATGTCTGAGCCACATATAATATAAGTGGTTTACCTGTAAAATTGTTTGAAAATAAGTAGATGCTATAGGAAATTGAATTCTTGTTATACGTAATTTTATTTTGTTCCTCTTCCCTTCTTCCCACCCATATACCAAGGCACAGTTTTCTATAGACTAATTAAATCAATTGTTTTCTTATCTTTTTGCCACTAAGGGCTATTTTAGAAAAAAAAATCTTGAGGGAGACGATCTAAATGGTGTTTTTAATTACAGAGGAAGGAAAAGAATCAGAGTGTACAAGAAACACTCTTCAATTTATACATATTTATACTAGAAAAAACAAAAATTGAAAATTACCATGCTTTTTAAATTAAAATATAGACCAATTTTAAACTAAATGCTTATATGTAAAGAATAAAAATTACCTTTTTTATAATACCTTGAGAATACACTGGATAATCTGCTATTTTCTATTATCTACATGTCTGCTTTTCTCCATTAACACATATGTGGCTTTATACCACATTTATTTCATAAACAATACTGGAATCATAGAAAAATTCATATGTGTTTTACAGGGACACATAGTGGGAACTGGAACTCACAGATTCTCCACATTCTAGATAATTCCCTGAACCACACAGAATGTCAGTCTATGGTGACTTTGATGCAGTTGCTATTTATTGATTGGTTACTATCAATGAAAACAACACACACACACACCCTTCACCAAAAGGTGGAAGCTTATACCATTCATGAGTCCTTTGATATACTGACCTGGAGCACTACAGGGTACCTGAAACTGCCATAACCAATGTCAAAAGTTAAAAGTTGAAAACATAATCTGCATCTAAAATAAAAACATAAAGTAACATAAAACTATATTCTCTTTGCTACATTGACTCCATTATTTGGTATCATATTAATAATTACTATAGTTAAATTTCAATATCTGTGCTAATTAAAAAGAGCAGTGGCTTGGATAATCTAAAACTACATGGAATTAATTCTTGAATTTCGATACTGTTTTATTCCCTACAGAAAATAAAATGTAACTAAGAATTCATAACACATTAATCCAAATGATGAAGTTACTCCATGAAAACCTTAATGTGAAGAAGAAAACTCTCCTAGTCCTACATACTAGGCACTTACTAACATACAAAGTATAGTAAAGTTTAAATTTAGGTGCCCCCCCCTTTTTACATACTAGATTTAATATTTCCTTAGGATAAAGTCAATAAGTTATAATCAAGTAAACTAAGATATGGGGATAGGAGTTATTCAATTTTCTTAATAAAGATCTTTGTTTCCTTCTTTGCATTACAAAATCAGTGGGATATTTGACAACAAAATTTATTATTCATAAATTCATTAAGTAAAATTACACCTAGTCAATGCTAAGTATATATAATAAAAGTAGCTGAGCTTGAACAAAAAACTGCAATTTAAAAATTACTTTTAAAAACCTGTGCTTTATTTCTTGTGACTATGTAGATACTAACAACTCTGTAACATGTTCTGAAGTTTTAAGATCTATAAATTAGGTCACATATGTTTCGAAGTTCATCTTTGTATACTGACATAAAATTTTCCAAGTACCACCTACTTGTGATAATTAGAATATATTTTCACTAACAATTTTCAGAAGATAGGTTTTTCTTTTTAATTAAAATTTGTTGTTACCTATTGAAGGTCTTTGGTCCCAGAGTAGATGTTTCACCGAATACGTCAGCTGCAAGCAAGAGTTTGCTAATTGCTTCCTTCATATTATCAAAAGCCTGAAGAGATGAACTGGCCCTCAGGAACGTCTCAAAAAATGTTTGCAGCTGTGAACAAAGAAAAGGATTCGTATGTTGAAACAACAGTCTCAATTTATTTATCTATCATTTCCAAGGTGACCAACTTGAAGGATTCCTTTAGGTTACCTCTCCTTGTCACACTCAAAAAAAACTCTTTCAACAGGAAAGTTTGATAATTTCAGTATATATACTAAAAGAGAAAGGTTTAAGTATCTTGTCATTTAAATTACTTTAGAAGTGCTTACTCCACTTTCTTTTTCTCATTTCATGGCATCCAATCATGGAAAGTGCAGTGAAACTATAACAAGGTTTGTGATCAGAACTCTCAAGTTTAATTTGTGGCTCTACTAACTATGTGAACTTGGACTTTCCTCACTCCTACAAATCTTTGTGTCCTTCCCTTGAAATTGGGTTAATAACTACCAACAAGAGAGCTGTAAAAGCCAAATTAGAAGAAAATATATTTGAAAGCCACCATAAAGTATGAAATTCAAATGTTAGTTTTTTGTTATCAATTTTCTTTACACAGTAGAACAAAAACAACTGTATCAAAGTTGTTCTTCATTGCATTACTCTATGGAAGATCTAGCCAACTGCTAACGTTTTAATTTAAGATTTCATGTGGATAGAGAGGGTGGGGCAGAATTACAAACGAGGGCATGAAGCTCATATGTTTTCTTAGAAATACCATAGTTAGTATTACAAATAGCTATTTTTATTTGCTTAAATATTAAAACAACACAACAAAACTATCTCTTGAGAATGCTTAGCATCAAAGTTCAAGTCAATATTTTTGAAAATATAAAACATATCTCATATTGATTCATAGACTTTCTCTGTATAAACATATTTTTTCAAAGTTGAAGAACAGAAAATGTTTTTTGAGAAAACATGCAGCAGGTATTCTATTAATGTTTTTGGAAAAACAGACTAAATCTATCTGGACTGCGTAAGATTGCAAAGTGAAAAACTTTAGTTGCTATGATAATGTAGGACAAATATTGGCACAAATCACCTGAGGAAAATGGTAAATATATCTTTAAAATGCATAAGCAAAATTCTCCCAAGATAAACAAATATTGCCTTCATAAATTTTTACCAGCTGAAAATCAGAAACCTAATGAGATTACACATTAAGACCCTAAGAACACATCATTAGGCAACTGGGATGTTTTTCCATTTTACTAAGGAAAATAAATGTAATAATTATATGATTAAAAGAAAACAAATTAATGCTAACACTAAAGATGTTAATACCCTTGAGTCCAAATAAAGTAACATTATGTTTTTCCAAATCAAATTAACTCCTCATATTTCACTTAGTTCACCATACTATGTAGAAAGGGTTATTCACGACATTATTGCATTTTCCCATTTTAATGTTACCTGAATATCACATAGGTTAAGTTTAATAATATATGAAAATTGGAAATGTTTGTGTAGCATATAAGATATATAAGATTGATTACCAGATTTTATTCTTCATAAGGAAGAATAATTAGCAAATTAATGTCTTAGGGTTGTGTTTATTATTCTAATGTGGAAATGATTATTTCTTAGTTTCTGACTGTAACAGTGAGTATTTATTATGGAGTGTCATTCAATTCAACTTTCAGTGAGAATTCTACCATGTAGAAAGTACTGTGCTCCGTGCTTTGGGGGACAAGGTGCATAGCGCAGTGCTAGGTGTGTATATTCTCCTATCTAATCCAAGCAGTGTCTCTATGAAGTGGGAGAATGTAAGTAAGGCACATCACAGCTCAGCACATCAGTACTCAGTATATGTTAGTTCCTTTTATTCCTTTTATTTTTTATTAACTCAAACAAGACAAGTCCTGGGAACATACACCGCTCTAAAAAAATTAAGTCTTTTAAAAAAATTCAAAACAAACAAAAACAAGTCAACAGCCATGTAAAGGAGATTTCAGTTAAAGTGGTTGTCCAATCCAGATTCTCATAATGCAATGCATATTTTTCATACCAACCAAGGAAGAACATTTTAAAAGTATATTATAAGCATTCAATACAAATGTTTTAAAAAGAGAGAATAAAGAGGTATGAAGGTTGAATGGTCCTCTCCAGGGATATGCCTCCCAACAAGAATAAAAAGGCAGAACTGAAGAACTCAAATAATTGGTTTTTCTCTCATTTCCTCTAAAAACTGAGACTGCTGAGAGAAGGTCTAACATCAACCCACCAATCATGAAAACAAGAGAATTAGAATGTAACTGCCTTTATAACTGGAAGTGTGAAGAGAGGAGAGAGAAAATGGCACTCAAAAAAACAAAACTCAAAAAAAGCTACATCTCTTATTTTTGTATTAGTTCTGTTGCCAGTTTTTGTCTACACATGCATTCCCTTCTCTTTTACTGCAGGCATTTCAATTTATTTAAGCTCTTCAATTCTAAGGAAGTTCTAAATGAATGTGTTTCCTTCTATTTGATTTATTTAGTATAGTGGCAAGCAAACTGTATATGCCAGAAGTGAAAATAGAGTCATACAAGTGTTTAATATGTATTTTTAAAAAGTAACCATTTTTAATGTCTCCCAAAGAGGGCACAACATTTCTATCAGTTCTTGTAACTAATTCACTTAGACTAAGTGGAAGACTTCTTTGAGTGTGTAGTTATATTGCAATTTATCACTGTAATTGTATTTCCTTGGTCAAATTACTTGAGTTCTGTGTGTCTCAATGTGCTCAGATGTAGAATGACAGAACTGTGCTTGACAATTTCATCAGATAACATCAAAGCTGAAATTATTTGACCTTAATTCCATTCAAATGCCACCAGAACCTGAGAAATTTCACCCAGGATCTTTCTTAACTCAAGCACAAACACCTGAAGGAGCACCTTCACCTTTGCGGCTAATTTAAAACAATCAAGCCATGAACTCAAATATCAAGGAGACTTCTCCCTCTCCACATCAACACTTCTAATCAATGGTTTTGAGTTCAGTAAATATGAGAATATAAATTCCCAAGGAAATTAGTGCTTTGACAGTGAGATAAAAATGAGTGAAAGAACATCTTAAAACTTTTAACATGACATGAAACTATTTTATGAACTATAAATTTTCCTCCTTTGGTATAAAAATGAAATACAAATCTAGTGCAAAATAAATTACATAGAATATGACATTGTAAGATCATGGTTGTAAAACCAGGCAGCTAAAGCATCACCAGGTGTTTGTACTTTTGTAAAATGCAAGCGATAACAAGTAAGGTACTTACATTTTTACAACATTGATCCATTCAAGCAACTTGTTGAGATACAAATAGGTGGAACAAAATTATTAATTGAAAAAGGAAGGATAAGGTGAACGGATGATGAATTTAAAAGTATTTACAGAAAACCTTAAATTACACCTTTGATGTCTTAAAATACTTCCAAGGTGCCCTTATTATCCACCTCATTTCCCTTCCTCGTATCTAACAACTCCTCCGTGCTGTGTTCTGGGTTCCACCTCATTATTTCTCTCTGTCCTCCCATAAGACCTTGGGCGAACTGCTCTCAATGTCAATACATGGCATTCCTTCTGTGTTAAGCTTGCTGATCTTGTCTGTTCTTACCGCTAGACTGTGAGATATTTAAGGTCAGGAACTGTCCCATTTTATCTTTGGGGTTCTAGTGCCTAAGGCAGAGTAGGTATTCAGTAAATGCTGTTGAATAAAAAAGCCTAACTATCACATTACAGAAACCATAGAGACCTTGATAAGAGAAATAGTCTACTCTAGCTTCTGGATACATAACTTTCCTCTTTAGGATAGCATATTTATCTCTTCTCTTCCTTTCATCTTGTGAGAGAGGGAAAATATACATTTTTCTGGTGACTTGTAATAAAACTTTTGAAAAACAGAAGCTTATAGTTGTTTGACAGAATTTTTAAGATAAGAAAATTCTGAGATAAGAAAAATATAACAGAACAAAGGATGAAAGATTAATCAATATTAGGGTTTTTTTTTAAGTGATGCTCTTGACTAACTGGAAAACTATAGCAGAATACTAATACTTTAATATTTTGAACGTTGGATAGTGTTTCATAGCATTGTACCTTACCAAAGTTTACCAGGATTTCTCTCAATGTCATTGTGTGAGAGAGACATTTTTACCTTATCAAAGAAGAAGGTTGATAAAGTCATGTTGCACCAACAATCATATAAAAAGATGCTCAATAACACTAATTATTAGGGAAAGGCAAATTAAAACTACAGTGAGATATCACGTCACACCCATTAGCATGGTTAGTATCAAAAACAAAACAAAACAAAACAGAAAATAGCAGGGGTTGGCAAGGATATGAAGAGACTGGAATCCTTGTGCTCTGTTGGTGGGAAAGTAAAGTGGTGCAGCCCCTTGGAAAACAGTGTGGTGGTTCCTCAAAAACTTAAAAACAGAATTACCATATGATCCAGCAATTCCACTTCTGGGTATACAGCCTAAAGAATTGAAAGCAGGGTCTCAAAGAGATGTTGGCACACTCATGTCCATAGCAACACTATCTACAATAGCCAAAAGGTGGAAGCAATCCAAGGGTGCATCAATGGATGAAGGGCTAAACAAAATGTGCTATATACATACAATGAATATCATGCAGCCTTAAAAAGGAAGGAAATTCTGACACATGCTACAACATGGACGACCCTTGAGTACATTATGCTAAGTATAATAATCCAGTAGCAAAGATACTGTATGATTCCACTTCTATGAGGTATCTAGAGTAGTCAAATGCATAGAAACAGAAAGTAGAAAAGTGGTTGTCAGAAGTTGGGGAAAGGGGAAATGGAGATTTTTGTTTAATGGGCATATAATTTCAGTTGTGCAAAAAGTTCTGGAGGTTGGTTGCACAACAGTGTGAATATACTTGACGCTACTAAACTGTACACTTAAAAATGGTTAAAATGGCAAATTTTATGTTATGTGTATATTACCACAATTAAAATTTTTTAAAAAGCCATTTTGCAGTTTTCACAACCGCATTTCCTCCGACAACCATGTTTAATTACTTGCTAATTTTGAATCACCGAAGTCCTAAAGAGCCTTTCTTTTTAATGTTTGCTGGTCTATGTTTTTTTCTTTTTTTAATTTTAATAGATTTAACAGGTAAAGCTGAATTCTGTTACATGTACATATTGTATAGTGGTGAAGTCAGGGCTTTTAGTGGACCCATCACCAGTACTTTGTACCATATAGGTAATTTTTCATCCCTCACCCCATCTCACCCTTCCCTCTTTTTGAGCCTCCAATGTCCATTATACCACTCTGTGTGTCCTCGTGTAGCCCTAAGGAGCACTTCCTTAATGGTTGGAAATTTCGCAAACAAAACAAAAAATAACCCCTCCCTTGCTCCATTTCTCAGCTCCTGCAAATAATGAAAATATTCTCTATCTCCTCTTAGTCTCTGTTTTATCCTTGAATGCTCTTTTATCCTTGAACTTTTTGTTTATTTGCTTAGGATGAGAAATATCACACAGCAAGCTTGAATGCTGATAAGAGTGATTCAAGAGAGAGGACAAATTAATGGTAGAACACAAAGTCTAGAGAATGATCATTTCAGGTTCTGGTCAATACTTAAAAGGTAGTATCACGTAAGAGCTCAGAGTCAACTTTATCCATGTGTAGAGCTAAGGGTAGTCAATTAAATATATAAAATCCGAGATTCTGTGTTCTTTATCCAAACTAAGGGGGGAATAGGATGCATTTAAATTTACCTATTTTTAATACTGCTAGAATTTGTCTGTTGTTCTTGATTGATATAATTATTTCACCTTTTCCAGACTTAACAGGGATCTCTCTGTCTGACTTTGACATAACCAGTCTGTCTCCCAGCCTCTTGCAGAACTCTTAAAATGTATCTGAAGTAATCCAAATACCTCAGAATTTTATCCCAATATATTTTATACAGGGATTAAATTTTTTTTCTTTAATTCTCAATAGGAAAAAAATGCTTGTCAATCTAAGTTTTTAAAATTTCAGTGACCATATGACTCTAAGTTTTAAAAAAAAGGTCTTACAAAGAGTTATGGTATAGTTATTGGTCATATGCAATTGGTCAGAACAGTAGAAATATGTTACCAATCTTATTAAATAATTTCTAAAATGAAAAAACTAAAATTGTATTAGAAATGCAGCTCTCAGATGGATATGGTTCTTTTGATTCAATTAAGTCATATGTACATTGAAAGAATATTTATTGCTAGAACAAGAAGGGTTCAGCATCAATATTAATATTACCCTTAATATAAGCATGGAGGAAACATGTTCACAACTTTGTTTGTATTCCTAGCAATGTTATGAGGATGGTACTCATTATCCCCATTTTATAGATGAAGAAACAGGCGGTCGAGAATGCAAGCTACTTTCCTGAGGTTATTTAGCCAGAAGGCAATCAATATGGGTGTTGAAGCCAGGCTACTTTGCTGCAAAGCCCCAGCACTACTTCTGTCCTTGTGTTTTTGAATGTACTAGGTTTAGGAATGTGGATGGAGCCTGAAATGGATAAGAATGAATCATCTGTGTTTTTACTTTCATGGAAAATGTGTTTGAAACTGTCACAATTCTCAATCACATGCCTTTATACCCACACACCTAAAATATCAATTCAACAGCATGAGGATTTATGGAGCCGAATTATATTTTTGGAAAAACTAAAAATATTTCCTTGTAACTTAAATCAAATTGCCTGGCTCAAGAAAAAATTTCCTGTTAAGTCAAATGATTTAAAAATATAAATATTCTCATCATTTGTTTCAGTTCATTGAAAATTGGTTTGTTTTAGGGTAAACTATGAAAAAACTAAACTGGCTGAACCTAAATTAGGATACTTCTTACTCATTGCTTAGAAGTAGATTTAAAAACCTCCAATATTTAAATAAGCTTCATGCTTCCAGTGACATGAATGATTTTATTCTTTTGTACTTCTTAACAATCCTAAGCTTTAAAGCATACATTAAACTTGGAAATTCAGAATGCAGATTCTATATGATTTAATCAGTTTCACAGCTGAAATTTTTAAATTCTCCCATGAGTATATGAGAGAATTGATCAGAAGCAGGATACAGAAATATAAAAGGCTGTGAATAGCATAAAATTTAATTATTTGCTTTGAATGATAGAACCTTGATTGCATTCTAGTCAACCTTCTTAGAGAACTGACAGATTTTCTTTATTATCCCTTCTGGAATCTCCCAGTGGGATATAAATGAAAGGACAGATTTAACAGTAAAGAACAAAAGCTAAAGTTGTAAAGATTTTACCATTGAAATCTCCATGTATATGCCTACTCATTTTCTTTATATGAATGCCATTGTCCAAGCAGGTCACAACTATTTCCATTACAGTTAAAACACAAGCCTTCTTTAAGCTTCCAATAAAATATTGTCTGACAGCTTGATTGAAAACTATTCATCTTTTCTTAATTGTCATGACTAGAAAATGATATTGAAATCTGCTAATATTTGTAACATAATATTTGTTACAGGCAGTACAAAAATTTACACATAGGGATGCATTTGGTAGAAAGATACCTATCTCAAATATCTATACCTACTCTCAAGAAAGTAAAAAGGGAAAATATTTTCTTTTTTTTTTTTTGAGACAGAGTCTCGCTCTGTTGCCCGGGCTAGAGTGAGTGCCGTGGCATCAGCCTAGCTCACAGCAACCTCAAACTCCTGGGCTCAAGCGATCCTACTGCCTCAGCCTCCCGAGTAGCTGGGACTACAGGCATGCACCACCATGCCCGGCTAATTTTTTGTATATATATTTTTAGTTGGCGAGATAATTTCTTTCTATTTTTAGTAGAGATGGGGTCTCGCTCTTGCTCAGGCTGGTCTCGAACTCCTGAGCTCAAACAATCCACACGCCTCGGCCTCCCAGAGTGCTAGGATTATAGGCGTGAGCCACCGCACCCGGCCAGGGAAAATATTTTCAATTTAAATTTTGGATATTTTATTTAGGGTAGCTAATTTAGGTCTTATTAAGTCTCCTGGTCAATCACAAAAGAAAAGGAAATGTATTCAGTATAAAAAAGAATTGGTTCTGGTTGTACAATAAAGAAAATGATAGAGCAATTTGTCCGATCTTGTGAGTGGCTATCGTGTTAATCTGTTGAACCCATAGATTTATTATAATCCTCAGGTATCTTTTTTATACCTTTCTTCCACCAGTTACCTAACACCTCTCTCATACCAAAAACAATTCATTCTTTTACACAGACTATTTTAAATGGGCACATAATTATTATGCATAATTTAAAAATTCATGATTTAGTATCTAGTCAAATATAATGCTACTAATATATAACCCAAGTCAACATCTTCTCATTATGTCCTGAGTACTAACTACTGACTTCCCTGCCTCCAGACATTTTTTTCCTTTGCTGCTGAGTCATTTTTATGAGACCCAGTTCCAATCATGTCATTCTCCCTGCTCATACAGTCCTCGACATTTACAAAAGGAGACAGTATAATAAACAGTAAACAGCAGAAGTGCCTTTATCTTTTCTGCTACAAAGTACATTCTTTTTATATGAGAATTCAAAAAGTGATACATGCAATTCTCAAACTTTTTTTAATTTAAAAAATCAAAATGTCTATTCCTTTGTCAATCTTTGGACATAGGGCCAAGGTCTTTTATTTGCCTACAGGTGACCTAAATGTAATTCCAAGTCATCTAACTTACAGAAACCTCACCCGTGAGGCATTGGTTTAACTGTTATTAGAGCACAAACATAAAGACACTTGCAAAGAAAGCCCAGGGCAGAATCATTCTAGGTTTTACAATTTCCCCCCAAACTTTGAAAGTTGTTATAGCCACATTTAGTTCACCTGAAGTGTTTTAAAGCAATTTTCCTATATTGATTCTTTTATAAATATTCAACTTTGCTTCTATAGGAGCAAGTCTGTCTCTTTTGGCACTTAGAGTTCATCAGTGCATGAAAGTAAGCACAGAACTGAAAAGCGTGAGGAAGGAATGAACATAGCGTGCTTGCCGCGGGCATTGAGCTCCGGCTTCAGCAGCCAGCATGCTTTGCGGAGGGAGTGCAGGAAGTTGCTTAGTACCACAGTTGTCAAGCGGTAATTAAGACAGATCCTATTCACTGAAGATCCGAATCTTAATCATAACTCACATTTATTAGCTCTGTCATCTCTACTAAATCATGAATTTTCATTTCCTCAATCATAGAGTGGGTACGAACTTATCACCCTATCTCCCAGGGTTCTTAAAAGTTTCAAATGAGACCATACCTGAAACTACATTCAGAAGTATGAAATAATAGTAGCATCACTTTACATTTTATATTCCATGGAATTCAAGCTCTACAGGCTCTGATTCTAATATATCTTGTCTAGTTTAACTCAATTCATAAATCCTATGCCCTTCTCTCTTCCTTCCTTCGCCATCCAGCCCACCTCAGTGCATCCTAGGATTCTCCTTACTCTTATAGACGTATAAATTCTAGCCAAATAAGGCATTTCAAAATTCTAAGATTATAACCTGTGTTCTCATCTGCATGCTTCATGATGTGTTTGCAAAGCAAATGTAAACATCCCCTTCCTGTCGCTAAAGAAACCCTCCTCATTCTTCCAAGCTCAGCTAAAATACCATCCATTCCGTGAAATCTACTTCACTTTCCCCAGCCTGAGTAATTCTCTCCTACTCTTTAGTATCTCAGCAACTAAGTCATTTCTTGCATTCCGCTCTGTATTAGAGTTATGTACAAATATGTATGTCTCTCCTGCTGGACAGTTCCTTGAAAGCAAGAACCATTTTTTCTCTTTTGAGTCTTTCTCCACATTGCCCAGCACATAGTAGAAATCCTAAATCCTTAAAAAATCCTTAATTTTCAACCAATTTATCGTGGGCAAATTATATTGTCTCTATACCTTGCTTCCTGAAGGACATACAACCATTAGAAACTTCATTCTCTTGTAGTAGAGAAGCCATCAGACAAGAAACCCTTACCCACTCCTCTTGTTGTCTTCTGCCCCTAATTTAGGTATTTCCCTGTTTTCACATTTAAATTCCATCCTGTCAAACTTGCTGATAATCTGCCCTAATATGAAGATTGTTCTTTTCATTTGTGTGGCAATTTGTAAAAAAATGACCACAAATCCTTCTCACCTGCCCCAGTGTGCACACTCCTTTGCACTGTGACATTGGGGCCTCTCCCACCTGGCAGTGGAGTCTACTTCTTCACCCCTTGAATAGTGGTCTATCCATGTGATGTTCTTTGGTCAGTTGGACATTAGCATATTTGATTCAAACTGCTTTTGCTTCCTAGGACAGCTATAACACATTACTGCAAACATGATGACTTAAAAGTAGAGAAATTTATTCTCTCACAGTTCTGGAGGCTAAAAATCCAAAATCAAAGTGTCCACGTAGCCATGTTCCCTCTTAAGGCTCTAGAAGATAATCCATTCCTTGTTGGTGGATTCGGTGGCTGTTGGCCTTCCTCGGCTTGTCAGTGCAAAACTCGAATGTTTGACTTGAACTTCATGTGAATTTCTCCTCCTGTGTGTCTTCTCTTCTGTCTCTGCCAAATCTCCCTCTGTCTTTCTCTTATAAGTACACACATCATTGTACTTAGGGCCCATCTGGATAATCCAGGATGATCTCATGTTGAGATCTTTAACTTCATTACATCTGCCAAGACCCTTTGTCCAAATAAGGTCACATTCACACGTTCAGGGAGTGAGGACATGGACATACCATTTTGGGGGTGACCACTCAATCCATAACACAAGCAAAAGCTTAAAAAGGACTTGACCTTTGGGGCTTGCTCTCTTGCAATCCTTGGGAATCCCGACACAGCCACTACGTGAAAGAACACTGGGTAGCCTGCTGGAGGATGAGAGGCACACGGCCAAGTCCTCCCCATGGTCCTGGCTGCCACCCCGTCAGTATCCAGGAGTGTGAGTGTAGACAGGCTAGACCACCCAGCCCCAGCAACCTTCTAGCTGCCTACAGAGATCAATAGAATCTGCTCAGCCAACCCACAGAATCATGAGAAATAATAAATGTTTGCCCAAAGTCACTAAGCGTGGGAATGGTTTGTTATACAAAAGCTAACTGATTCAATTTGCCCTTTTTGTTATTGTTATTTAAATTCTGTCTTCTTTCCTTCTCTTTTTGAAATAAAGCCTGTATCTCTTTCTCTCTGAACCTCTCATATGGAGAAGATGATCTAAGAAATTCATAGGTGTTTTTTTTTATTTTCAGTGCTTAGAATGCAGTCTAATTAATGCTTGCTGCTTCTGATATGAGTTCTCCATTTCAAACCCCTCTGTCTTCACTCTGGCTCCCATCCCAAACATTGAATAAATTTAACCCCTTTTGGGTGGCCATTTTCCTAAGCCTCTTCTTCTCACCTTCTTATCTGAACACATCACACTGGACCTCTCTACTCACCTTCAAGAGATTAGACTTGTGGGTTGAGGCACCATCCATTTGAAAATAACCCCTGAGGCAATGATGGCTGAGAAACAGGCACCTCTGTCTGCCTGTGCTGTTTTTCCCGGTATTGGAACCTGGACACAGAGGAACAGCCTTGTCACACTAGGACAGGCAAACAACTACAATTATTTTTTTCTCATGGTTTAGAAGTGATAGGACAGCTCTGTTGAAATGGGGGTGGGGAGGACTGGGGAGAAGAAAGGCAGGGACAGACAGTGGATGGGAAAAGAGACACCAACCTCTCAAGGGAGAATTTTTCTACATAGGGCCCTCAGTCAGGGTGCAGAGCAAATGAGGCCTGAGAAAAGGCAACTAATGAGTAAGAACCACCCTTGCTGGTAAGCCGCTGTAAGAGCAGGAACCTGCCTGCCTCCCCACCTCCTCATTTCCCATTTCTCTTTCCCAGTCCTTCTCCTGACTTGCTGCCCCCCATCTGGCCTCTCGCAGTCAATGGCACCACCATTCAAATAATGGCGGAGGAGTCATCCTTGAAGCCCCTCTGTCTACTTTCTCTCTCACCCCAAGCACCAATTCTAGTTTCTCCCTCCAAAACATATCCACATCTCTCCTTCTTTAGACCTCATCTCACCAACTTAGTCCAAGCCACCCTCCTCCTCCTCAGGACCCCCGTATAGCTCTGCAACTGGTGTCTCTGCTTCCACTCACAATTCTCTTCACTCCATTCTCCACACAGCAGCAGAGGGGGCTTAAAAAGGTAACTCAAATGATGACATTCTCCTGTTCACTATCTTTTAGTGGCATCCTTTGCCCATAGGAAAAAAAAATCCAAATTTTTTTACCTTGACTTAGAATCCTGTGGGATTTGGCATTTGCCTTTCTCTTCAATGTCTTCTCTATCATTCTTCCTTGGTTCAACATGATACACTTTCAGTGCTTGTGGTGTTCTGTGAGTGTGCGAAGAGTCTCCTACCTCAAGACTTTGGAATTGTCCTTTTACTGGGGATGTTTCACCGTCAGCTCTTCAAATGGTGCTTAGTCTCATCCAAGAATTACAGCTCAAATATCACTTGGTCAGGGAGATCTTTCTACCTCTCATATAGTGGGCAATCCAGTTACTTTCTACTCAACATCCTGTTCATTTCATTCGCAGCTATATGAAAACCTATGACTGTCTGTATTTGGTTATAGATGCATACTTAATTCTTTATCTGTTTTTCATCTGTCCTTCCACACAAAAATAAACTCCACAAAGACAAGGACTTGGTCTTGTTTACTACTATGCCACTGAAGCCTAATATAATGTCTAACACAAGGGAGGTACCCAAGAAATACTTGTAGAAAAAAATTTAAAAAGTCATTTCATTTGTAGGAAAACTATTTCTATTTTACAGATATGGAAAGTAGTTCAGAGAGATTAAAAGACTTGTCTGAGGTCACGCAGCTGGTAACAAGGACTGCCCTACTGCACATCCACCCCCAGGTCTCTAGAGGTCATTCCTTGGGATTTTTCTTTTCTGTTCTGCATATCTAGTACTATAGATCTAACACTAGTGATTTATTTCTCTCTTCTTTAGAGTAAAAATGCAATTGGATATTTGCTAACTACTCATGATGAAAGGATGTCATCATTGTCCTATTCATATTTTAAATTCACATTTCTTTTTACCTTAACAGTGACTCCTTGAAGGAATGAAAATGAAATATATTTCCTTAGCATAATGTTTTTCTTCTGTGACTTCTGAGTTTAGAGTAATGATTTCTCTCTGTGTGACTTGAATGCATATTCTTCAGGTAGACGATCTGAGTAACCAAGCACATAGAAAAATTCTCACACCTTTCAAATATACCTGGAAAAAATTTTCTAGAAGAGATTATTCTACTAGAAATGTCTACCAAAGTATCAGTTTGGAACAGTATGTTTTTTTTAAACAGATTGAGGAGGCTGTGGTACCTGGAACTATAGGATTCTAGAAGACTAGACACCAGGCATGGGGAAGCCAATGTAGAAGGGAGATACACTGCATATGGATATATATATATATATATATATAAATGTGTGGATACCTGAGATTTCCTCTTCTGTTTGCAGTCCCTTTCTCCAGATTTTAAAGACCTCCCGAGACTGAGCCTCAAGGGTGTCCATTCCCCCAACAGTGCACATCACA
>CM052437.1:161102064-161118278 GCA_028533085.1 Varecia variegata | reverse complement strand
TTAACCAGAATGGTTGTACCCCCATAATAAGCTATAATAAAAAAAAAATAAAAAAATAAAGACCTCCTTTATAGAGCTTCTAAGACCTGGTTTCACAAGTTTAGTGTATGGAGCAAGAGGACAAGCTGCTATGAGACAAAGAGGACAGAGTGATGTGCATGAGAATGCTCCGTATCAGTCAATGGGCAAGTCAGAGAATGACAGCTTTATGGGAAGATGCCCCATAGAGGTAGAACTAACAGAATCAATGAAATATGTCTTTATATTGCAATAGATATTGAACGCAGCATTATGGATGTGTACAGAATCCTGAGAAAGATTCCATCTCTGTCTGCCTTGGTAGCACTCAGGGAAATGAAAGACAAATTTTTAGTTCTGTATCACAATATCAGGTTATTTAGACAATTCAAAGGAATTCCGGTTAATAGCAGATTTGAGGTTCAGATTGAAATCAAATAGAAGTAACACAAAAGATACATAGATAAAAGTAATGCAGTCCTATATATTGACTATAAAATGCCGATGCTAACTTTACAGTAATTAAAAAAAACTAAACTGTTCTTACCTGGAAAAAACAATGTCCAATGATTGATAAATGCTGAAATCATTTCAAACAATTTTGTGGCCTAGGCAATTTAGATTGCACTAAAGAATTACCATCATTCATATTCTCTACTTATGAATTCAGGTTTCCTACCACAAGCATGGATTATCAAATAATTTTTTAAAATAAATATGTGTAATCCATTGAAAGAAGAGGTCAAAGCTTTGCAGTCAGCATTTTTGGCCTTTTTTCCTTTCTCTGTTGGACGGCTCAGGCTATTTGTGTAATAGCACAGAAGACCACTTGGGGGCAATACAGTCATTGTTTTGCTCCATCTCACAGTTACATAGGTTTCCTCAGTGACAAAAGATTGCTGTTTCTTCCAAATTTGAAATCACATTTTAATGCATGGGAGGGAAACCTACAATGAATAAATCACAAAAGACAAATGCAAGTCAGATTTTCTCTGGAATGGAGCAAAAGTCTGTCTTCTTATAGCAGACAGTTTTACCTAGTTGCAGTTTTACCTAGTTATTTTACCTAGCAGTTTTACCTAGTTGGCACACTTGGGGATATTTTATATTTAGAATTTGTCACAGCCTTTGAGACAGAGCTAAAGGAATAAAGGAAATTGTTAAAAAATTTTTTTAAATGACAAACATGTAATAATCTTCAAAATGTACTGGTAACAAATTATTGTTTCTATACCCAAAGGAAAAATGTAAATATTATCTGTCTGCGTACATATTTGGTAATAAACTTAAACGTTTAAGTAATAAAATTTTTGAGACACTTACTGCCATTGTTTTCACGTTATTACTCTGCATTCACATTCCACTTTGTAAAGGAGTTATTTTTATTACTAATTATACTTTCCAGCAATTTGATGAGTTCCATCTCTGTCCCAATAACTATATCCTTAGCTATCTCTTCCCCTAGTATCTGCTAAGTACTAGGTACAGTGTTAGGCACTAAAGGTTTGTTTCCAATTTAAAGAAAGAATAAAAATAATCTCTTTTTTCAAGGATTTCAAACATATTTAGGCAAATAAATTTTTCTTCTTCATTTTTGTTCTCTTGGATTCTTTGCTGACTTTATCTGATTTTTTCTTCCCAATAGGTCTTCCTGTCAGCAGAAGATATTTAACATACCACAGTGATGGAAACCTCAGTTGAGCCCTGTTGTTAAAATCTAGAGATAGAGATTTATAAAATTAAATTCAGTAATTCTCTAAGTGCCTGCACAAAAATGGAAAAATTCAGGAAGATTGCAGAGAATTTTATTTAATTTGTGGGTCTGTTACCCAAAGATCCATCTTAACAATAGTTTCCAGTATGGAAGGTAGTGAAGAAGAAGATTACAGCTGTTCTGTCTCTGAACATCATTCTGGCTTAGCTAGCTCATCTATTAAAGGAATAATGAAAAATTCAAAAATCAAGACAATGTTGTTCTCTATGGATGCTTAAAGTGCTTCGAAACATTGATTACACTAGTCCTCTTTTCCCATGCTCATTTTTTTATTCTAAACACTTATTTTATAAACTTGTGATCAGCGAGGTGTAGCAGAGATCATCAGAGCAACATTGCTGTGTTGAGCAACGGCAGGAAGAGGAGAAGCCTGCATAGATTAATTTTTAAGACTTTCTGTGAAGTCAACAGGCCATCGACTTCTTGGCTCCAGTTTGGAGAAACAACACTTTCCCTTTCCAAGGTACCAACTGGGGCCCTTCCTCACCCCTACATACACGTCCACTGGGGGACTTCAGGGAGAAGCAGACTTTGAACAGGACGGGTGGAGAAGAGGAGTCAGGAGAGGGGAAATACGCATCCTCAGTACCACTGAGGAATCTCCTTTTCCATCTTTCAAATATCCTGAAGGAATTCATTTACCTCACTTCATTTCACACTGAAATCCCTGAATATTAGCTCACCTCCATTTTTCTGGACATATAATTAACACTTACCCATTGATTTTTCTAGTAGTAAAGGAAATAATAATTAGCAAATTTACTCATTAGGGTAAGATTTTATCTTTATGTTGTTCCTTTTATACATTATATATATGTTTATATATACGTGTAATATATATAAAGCATCTATATCAGTTAATTGTATTAGCATATATCTAGGATTCATTACATCAGTTCAGAAGAGATAACATGTTTGAATTAACAAAGATGGCCTATGTAAATTCATCATACTATCTTCTGTTGCAGAACCTACTCTTAAATCATATTTTCCCCAAATGATAGTTTTTAAAAAATTATTATTAATAAGGTAATTTTAATTAAAATGATGATGATAAACAATCATTCATTGATAAACATCTTTGAGTGTCTGCCATGCTCCAGGCACTCTGCAGGGCTCTGGAAACACAGACGCATTGCTTGCTTTTCTGAAGCTTAGAGTTAGGTGCTTAAATTATCATTTTTGCCTAAACAAACACGTCCATTTGTTAATGAATAGTTTTCTTTCCATTTAGTATAATAATCCAAGTTCAGCCTTAAGAATTAATAAATGTACAAAATAACTTCACAAATCTTTTATGGAACAAAGTTGAGAATGAATGAATGAATGAATGAACAAAGTTGAGAATGAATGAATGAAATGAATGATTTTTTTTAAAAAAAGAGATAAACTTGCCATCAAGAGCATCAATGCAAAATAATAAAATTATTACAAATTGATGTACTTTAAAATCATGTGCAGTTACAAAACAATCATTCTTTTTCTAGGGCAGACATATATTTGAAATAATATCTAACACCAATGTGGGCTGATCAGATAAGTGTTATTTTGCAGTTATTATGTAAGTTTTTACAGTAAGTCACCTTTGGTCACATGTTTAATTATATGCTGGTTATCTATAATTCCTATTTATATAAAATCATACTTTAAAATGAACACGCTGATGCAATTTTTAAATTTAATCCAAGCAAAAGTAGGTTAAGTAATACATCAACTCTGTTTTACAAACTCTCAGCAGCAGACTTTTATTCACATTCTTTCTACAGCTGACATAAATCTCCCAGGCCTACTGAAGGGCCAGATGCTCAGTGAAAAAGCCCTTTACAAGGTCTGCTTCATAGCCTGCAGTTTTAGACATAAAATGAAAATCAGGAGAAGAACACTTCCTAAGGTTGAAAAACCAGACTGTCACTTTATACCTGCTTCCAAAGACATTACTCATTTTTACCCTGAGAATGTATGAGCTATCTCACCTGACATTATCAAAGGTGCTGCATAAATACTGACGAAGATGAGGCTAACTTCATCCCTGCAACTGTGTCATGTTTCCAAAA
Source organism: Varecia variegata (assembly GCA_028533085.1). NCBI lineage: Eukaryota > Metazoa > Chordata > Mammalia > Primates > Lemuridae > Varecia > Varecia variegata. The sequence goes on along the minus strand of CM052437.1, from coordinate 161,114,432 downwards.
TGAATAAGAGATACATTCATCTCTTAGGGAGAGACCTTGTAAATAACAACGTTCCCCTCTTTTCCAGGGTTCTCCTTTCCCCTCTGTACACATTTGCTGATCGCATTGATTTGAGACGGAACTGCAGGCACTGGAGAGGGAAGGATAGTCCCCTGAAGGCCAGTGCAGTGGGGGTGGAAAGCAGGTGATTTAGAGCCACAGAGTGGGCAGGAGCTGGCCTTATCTTAGGCTACCATTGAAGATGATTCTCACAGATACTGACTTGAGAAAAGGCTGTGGTGTCTCAGGTTTTCCTCTCTTCTATCAAAGTGGCCCTGTCCAGAAATTCACATTATGACATCTATCCATTGCCTTTACTGGAAAGCAAATTATCATCTATATATCATTTATATATCATTGCAAAGTAGAGTAGCTGGCTTAGAGCAGTTAGGGATAAAGTAGACTCAGGCAATTTCGTCACACAGTTAAAATTTTTAAAATGACCTTTGATTCAATTCAATCCAAGAGACATTTATCAAGAACTGATTATATACAAGGAATCATCTTCATATAACTTTGTATCTGATATCAAATACTTAGTATCAACAAACATAACATCTTCAAATATGGGATGGCTAATCAAACAATGAATTAATTTATGTCTGGACTGGACAAAATAAGGCTTTTGACAAGCTTTTCTGCCAGAAGTCACAAATCCCCTCAGCAATATATTTTCATTAAAACAGTGAGCTATGGTCACAGGTATAAAGAATCTTCAGACATTATAAAAAGTTACAGATATTACAGTTTCCTTTATATTGCATAACTTTTTATTTCCTGATTTACAATGGATGAAGGGATAACTTGTGACTTTTTACTCTAATAACCAAATTTAAATTTATGACATTTCTTGAAGTTTATCCATGTGACCTACATATAAAGACAGGCATGGACACATTTGACTAAAAGTTATAGTTAGAATTGTTGTAGAAGAGTTCTACTCTTGAATTCACAGATATAACTGAAGTGTTTTTATAATTAAATTGAGAGCTTTTTAGGGGAAGACATTTTTAAATAAAGTATTGCTTAAAATTGAATTTATTATGTTCACCAAGAAAATGATGTTGCCTTAACAGTAGCAAATATGGTTGTTTTAAAATCAGATCAAAGGATAGAGTAAGCAAATATTGCATTTGTTATTAATTTTCTTTCCCTTTTTGCACCTCCCTTTTTTGGGTTTGAACATCCTTTGGAAATATCTAATGCTTAAATTTTAAAATATTTTCATTCTATAAGAGTTTTCTTTTACAAAAATTAGTTTATAAAGCTTCTATCTTCCATTATTTCTCAAGTTTGCATTTCTTGATATTTTTCAACTCTATCCAAAGCTTTAACAGATAGAGTATCTCAGCAGCAGATTTAATTGGGAATAAATGAGCTCATAGTTATATCTGTTATTGCTTTCATACCTCCTTTAGTGGCCAGAATGTTCTATAAATGGCCACTGATAGCCTGCTTAGTGGGCTTGCCTCACTGCATGGTGCATAAATCACTACTGATTTAGCTAAGTAATTTAGCCTTTGAATTCAGGACTCAGTACACACACACCCACCCCCCCCACACACACACAGATTATGTTTTATGGAATTTCAGAACAATGCTTAATAACAACCTGGTATAACATGGTTAGTCTTTAAAGTGGATTTCGGTCTTGTCCTCCAAGTTAGCATGGAGAAGTTTCTGTTTTGTTTTATTTTTTCACATCTAAAAATACCAGGAGGAAGTAATATTTTGGAGGTTGGTTAAGTGATTTAACAGATGAGTTATAATCTATTTGTTTTAACTGAAGTAATAAGTACTTCAGTGGAAGGGTAAATAAATATCCCCTTGTTTTCTGAAATTTATCTATATCATCAAGCATAACTTTGGCCTAGTGAGGAAATAATCGCTTTCTTACACATTAAACCCAGGAAGCTGCACTACCTCCCTCTGAGAGCAGATAAGCCTATTGTCCAGAATAATCAGGCAAGATCTTGAAAAGATAAATCCCAAGGCTAGGATGAAAATGACAAACACCGCACACTTTCCCATGCTACAACTGCAGCTTGAATCTGCCCTGCAGATACGACAAAAATATGAATACGAAACAAATAGGGAATACAGCATGAAAATCTAAAGAATACCAAACCACAAAGAGTTTTCTTTTCTCATGATTTATCTTCAGGAAATGCATAAGTAAAAACTATCATAAAAAAGCTTATCATTTCTACTGGGGAAGAGAAAGTAGCCCTTAAATAAACAAAAAGGAAAAATACTTAAAAAATATTACCCAGAATACCTAAGAGCTTCAGTTTCCTGTTAAGATGGGGAACTAGCACAGGTGAAATTAGATCGAAGCATGAATTTGATGACAAAAGAACAAATAATAAAAACCCATGTGAAAGGGATTCCAAACGCTGTTTTGGAATGGCCTGGCCAGTGCTGGCCGTGGTCCTGGATGACTGGAGTTTGGGGAGGGGCCACTTGACAGGACAGGCTGAAAGGAAGAGTTGCAGTTTTCCTCCTAATGCTCCCCTGTGTTCCTCTAGGACAATCATTGCCTGTTCCTTCCTTGTTAAGGCTGTTAAGCCCAGGCCCAGGATCCAGTTGCTGAATGTCTTGGGGATAATGACCTGCTCAGGTGAGGAATGGATGAGATGTGCGGGGTTACCAGTCACATGTGGCATTCACTCCCCAACTGTATTCTCCCTCAAACCCCAGGCTTGATGGACTACAAGGGAGGAATGTGTTCCCAGGCCTTTTCTTTCTAAGAGTTTAGGGAGTGAAATTCTGACCAGGGAAGTTACCTGGCAGCAAAGGGAGGTGGGCAGAAGTGGTTCCATAGTGCCTGGATCCCATTCTCTCCTCTCCTTGGATTCACCTGTAAGGACTGGCGTTCCCCAAATACTTTATGGGCTGGAATAAATAATATCTGCAGAAGGATGTAAGTTCAAAGGATAAAGTAGGACAAATGTCAATGGATACACGAAGGTACAGCTACCTCAAAGAAAGGCAACAAACTCAACAATATATATCATGCAACTAAAACTGATAGACTAGGAATTTAAAATAAGTATGACTAATACACTCAAGGAAATAATGGAAGATGGTAGCAGAGTGACATATGAAATCATTCAAAACACAGGAAATACTGTAAGAAATTAATAGATATAAATAAAAATATATGTAGTTTATAAGTTAAGGGGCATCAGCATTTAAGATATACACCCAGCATTAAATGAAGAACTGAAATACAGAAAACAACAATGGGATAGATAGCAAGAAAGATACTGTGTAAGAAGGATTTCATGTTTTGGAAGGTAAGATCTGTCTTAGAAAACAGAAATGCTTCCAGAAAGCTGATAAAGAGATAGCAAATATATAAGAATCATCAGGAAAATACAAATCAAAACCACAATGCGATATTATCTAACTGCAGTAAAAATAGTGCTTATCAAAAAGTACCAAAACAGATGCTGGTGTGGATGCAGAGAGAAAGGAACACTCATACACTGTTGGTGGGACTGCAAACTAGTACAATCTCTATGGAAAGTAGTATGGAGATATCTAAAAAAAACTAAAAGCAGACCTACCATTTGATCCAGCAATCCCACTACTAGGTATTTACCCAAAGGAAAAAAAAAAGACATTTTATAAAAAATACATCTACACCAAAATGTTTATACCAGCACAATTCACAATTGCAAAGTTGTGGAAATAACCCAAGTGCCCATCAATACGTGAGTGGATTAATAAAATGTGGTATATGTATACAATGTGGTGTATGTATACCACTCAGCCATAAAAAATGGTGATCTAGTATCTTTTATAATAACTTGGATGGAACTGGAAACCATTCTTCTAAGTGAGGTATCACCAAGAATGGAAAAACAAACATCACATGTACTCAATACTAAATTGGAACTAATTGATCAACACTTATGTGCACATATGGAAGTAAAACTCAACAGAAATCAAGTAGATGGAAAGAAAGTGGAGGGGATGGGTAAATTCACACCTAATGGGTACAATGAACTCTATTTGGGTGACGAGCACACTTATAACTTTGACTCAAACTGTACACAAGCAAATTATGTAACCAAAATGTGTGTACTCTATAATATTCTGAAATAAAAGTAAATAAATAAATAAAATTACTTAGTCTCTCTAAAAAATAATAAAAGACAGCCAAATAATATGTAAAATAGAGATGGAAAGGTTAAAATCTGGACAACAGAAGAAAGAAAAAAAAACAGTGAGCAAAAATATTTCAAGAAATAATGAAAACAAATTTCCCAGAATGAAAGATTAAAGACTTCAGTTCCAAGTTGAAACTACTCAAATAAGAAAAGAAACAAATCCAGGAGAATATTGGAAACAGTTTTGGGAAGTGAGAGTAATAAATTCCTTGACAAAGTGTTGTGGTCTTTTTTTTTTGAAGAAAAAAAAAGGACTGCCCCCCCACCAAAAAGAACAAAGTGATTATTTCAACATAACTAAAAATCTACATTGTGATAATAGTATTTGAGGAAATAGAGACCAAAGGAGTCTTAAGAGGACAGAGTGGAGGAGCAGCTAGAGATACTGAAAATTTAAGAAATCAATGGGAGAAAATAAACATGAGTATGTTTTAAATTAATGGTGACCACCATATGTTACACATATAAAGAATGCACAGCTTTCAAAGTTACAGAGGAATATTTGAGCTTTACAGTAAAAAGTGGGAAAAGATAGTTTAAGAGAAAGAAAAGGAAAACATACTAAATAAAAAATGAGATGACAGAAATAAATCCTAACAATTTGCCTTCTTCTTGAACTAAGACATCCATCTTCTCCTGCCCTCAGAAATCGGAGCTCCTGGTTCTGAGGTTGGCCTTGGGCTGGGAGTTGCACTGTCCATTGGCTCCATGGTTCTCAGGCCTGTGGACTCAGACTAAATTACACCTCCAGCTTTCTTGGTTCCCCAGCTTACAGATGGCACAGCCTGGGACTTTCCAGCCTCCATAATCGAGTATGCCAATCCCTATAGTAAATCTCCTTGTACATATCTCTGTATATCCTATTGGCTGTTTCTCTGAAGTACCCTAACAAATTCAATATTCTAAAATGTTTGTGAGGAAGTAAGTGTCTACAACATTGTTAACTTAATCTTAAAATTAAAAAGTAAAGAAAAGGAATCTCCACTGTCTGGTATTAAGAAAAACTTATACTACCAAGACATCAACAAGTGGGCCAACTGGAACAGAACAGAGCTCAAAGGCAGCTTCATGTAGATATGGAAACTTATACAAAAAAAGGTGATATCCGATTCATGGGAAATGAGTTTTTAGTCCCTAGTGTTGGGAGAATTGGTTGACTATTTAAAAAAAATAAAAGGATTGAAGGTGAACTCTTCTTGAATTAAGTACTTATATGTCTAGGAAAAATTAAAGGGCAATGGAGAAGCATATTTTTTGATCTAGAGATAAGAGAATTTCTGAAACTAAATCCCAAAGCACAAACCATATAGAAAAATTAATTTAATTAATCAATGGAAGATTTTTGATCAACGAAAGACATTGCAAATAAAGTTGAAAGACTATGCTATTTGCAATAGTAAAATGACGCTTTTCTCCTATTAGACTGTCAAAATTAGAAAGCTAGAAAAGGTCAATGTTGGCCAAGTTTCGGTAATATGGAAACTCTAATGATGAGATAGAGACTGCTGTAGCCATTTTGGAAGTCAAGCTGGCATTATTTAATTCTATCAAATAAACCCATACGCTATGACCCAGCAATTCCACTGCTGGCTATGTATTCTCTAGAAAATCTTATACAAGTTCATAAAGGGTCCTATCTGAATATTTTTATATTCAAAGCATTGCTTGGTTAAGAGTTGGAACTATCAGCATAGAGGAGCAGATAGGTAAACTATAATGAAATACACACCATGGAATACTGTGAATCAGTGAAAAATAACACAGATGATGTACTATCAGCAACATGGATGGTCCCTTCCTGAAAATATGTAGTGCTGCATATAAAAATGTTAGGAAAAGAAAAAATCTCAAATACAATACAATTCAATGTGTTTTTAATTGACAGTATTTAAATAAGCCATTTAAAAGTTTTTCACCACTGGAAGATTTTCCAGAATTCAAAATGCAATTTATATAAGATAAATTCTGAAAAAAAATCAAGTTTGGTCCCTTTTGAATCTCCTGAAGCTATGAGAGACACTGTACATTCTTTTAATTTCTTCCCATTTCCTCTTACCTGTACTCTGAACAATTATTTCTGTAAAATCAAACATTCTTTAAAATGTATCAAATATATTGTCATTAAACCTAATTTTCAACTGAGTTAACCTGAGCTACCCTTTATAACTAAACTTTTGGGGTTATTATTAAGTTCTTCCCTGAAAAACTTCCTCATTATCTTTTATGTCATGGCTTGCTATATTAGGAACACTTAAGAGCTTTATTTTTCACTCAGTAAATATTCCATATTGACTGGGTGAATGAACTAGGCATTATGCTTCCTAAGGATGAAGCAAAAAGCATAAGGGTAAAATTATATTTTCATTTGTTTCATGAATAAGTTGAAAGTCAAAAAAAAAAAAAAAAAACAAAAAAGAGTATGACCAAGAACTAGCTTTGTAATAGGTCAAAGAATTGAACTACAATGATGAGTTGAGGAAAAAAAAAAAAGATGTAGCCTTTGTGATCCCTAGTGATTTAAGCTTTTCCAGCTCATTTTTGAACCAGCACCTATTAAATGAAAATCTCTGCTTGCAGCAATAAAAAGATGCAATCTTTGTTCAATGAGATTTGCCAACCATAAAGGTCGGAGAATGGCAACCCAACTCACTTTACTTATCTTCATTGTACTTTCTGGGAAATAACAGCTTCAATGGAGCCTTTACCTTGACAGTGAAGCGTTTTTTCTTTGGTAGATTCCAAACCGTGCCAGTTGAATGAATGAATGCACGCAAAGGGGTTAAGGATGTCACCAACACATACGCTTTAAGAATCACAGATAGATCTTCGGCTCTAAAGATTGTTTCATGTGGAGCAAGGACTGTTGTTTGATTCCTAAAAAATAAAATAACATAGTTAATGCTCCATAATTTAGGGTTGAGTATGTAATTGGTAAATTACTTAAAAGCTTGTAACCCCCCTGCTGTCCTTTGCTGGACCCCAACCTTCAGTGTGCGGGTTTCCTTAAATAATTTCAACTGCTTATTAGATCACCACCAGGGGGTGTACAGGTGCAGAGAGAGGATAAAATGGGTACTAGTTCTCCACTCTGGCAGATTTAATCAAAACATTAAAAAAAAAAAAAAAGAAAAGAAAAGAAAAAAAGGTAGGAAAATAGTACTTAGAATAAAGTTTAATTTTTTTAAAAAATTAAATTAGTCACATTGCCCATGACCTCAGATTCGTGGTACCATAGCAACAACAAAAGTGATATAAAGTACAATTTGTAAACAGCGAAATACTTTCTCAAGTATTTCTGAGAAATATTTCTCTTCTTCTGCCCTCACCTACCTTTGCCCTATCTTTTCCTCTCCATGTAAACATATTAAGTTTTGCAATAGTGGACAGGTCACCAAAAGTATGCCAAAATACTTTCCCCACTAGTTCAATCCTCCCTAATATCTCTCACCCCAGGTAATTAAGGATCAATTTAAGGGACGAAGTATTAGGAAAAAACTTCAGTGTACAGAGGAAAATTAACACTAGTTTAATGTTTTAAAATGAAACAAATATGCTTTTATCATAAATGATAATAAAATGTATAGCTATTTGCTTTTCTGCACCATGTTTTTATATGTTAAATATTAATATCTAAGTATGATCAATGAAAAGATTGTGCAATTTTAACTTCTGAAGTCTAAATAAGCACAATGCACATGATTCTGCTTAAATACTACTTAATAATTATAAAATTAGAGGATGCAAACTCATTTGTGTCTTGGATAAGATAATTAAAATCTCTTAATTTTTCATTATATTAATAATATCTACATTTTACAATCCTTCCCCTGGAAGTAACCTGGATAACCTGATATACAGCAGATGCTTTCTTAGATCCTAGGAGCCATAAAAAAAAAAAACTTAATAGCTAGAAAAAATGCATTCAGCCATACTCATAGGCTAAAGTAATGCCATTTGAGTATAAAATGGAAGTTAAAATTTTATAGTTTCACATTGTCAAGGTTTTAAATTCAATTTCCATTAATGTAACTTACTAGATAAGAGTCCAATTTACCCAAATGTTTATTCTACAGCAGCAGAGGTTTGAATTAATCTAGAAGAAAGTCAATGATGGCTTTCTTTATTAAGAAGGGATAGCTGAAAATTTATATAACGGAACCTAATAATTCAAACATGTAACACCCCCGCCCCCCACCAACCCCGATCTGTTCTGTGCTTTTCTCTTGTTAGCTGTCTCCTAAAATGCATGCAGGTTATAACAATTCAAAATTATTAGCCTACAACTGTTCACGTCTCCAGTTCCCTGGTTTCCAGATATGTGGCTTCACTGTTTTTAAAAGGTGACTTGAAGTACTCAGCTTTAATTGTATTCCCTGATCCAGACATACGGAGGGACTCACTGGAAGGTGCAACTCTGAAAAGATTCAAAAGAGCAGAGAACAGTTATTCATATTGTTTCTTTTTGGAGCTGCTTCAAAAATAGAGTATGCTGTGTTGAACTGTAGGGTCCAAGGGAAATACACAACAATTTTTCTCCCCATTCTGAGTCAAAGTTGGATCCATTAAGTGAGTGCACGTTCAGAGAGGCCTTTATTTTGTTGTGTATTCTTTTACCACAGAGTAGTGAAATAATTGCAATAACTGATTTCAAATTTTCTTGCTCAGGAGGGGAGGTAGATGTGATGCCTCTAACTGTCCTACACCAAGCTGATCTATCCTCCACACAGCTAAGGGACGCACTCTCAATAAGGGGGTGGTGGCTGCAGGAGCTGACTTTTGTTTGTGATCAGAATATTACATAAAAAACTTCAGTTGATTTCCTGACAATACAATACTCACATGCTAAAGTACGTCATGCTTTATAACCTTGAAATCTCAACAATATACTTTTATTATCTTTTAAAATATTATTGAGTTTTTAAGTGTGTAAAAACAAAGAACAACAATAATGACTTACTTAAGAACACTCATATTGATGTTTAAAACACAAAAGTATTGCATGTACATAGTTACAAAAAATATCAAATTTTACAGAAAGCTATCAAGTGAACAGAAAAAACATCCTCCAATCCATCCCCATCTAAGTCCTCTCCCTGTCAAAAACCAATGCTTACATATCAACTTTTGAAATCTAGATAAGCACAGTGGGTCAGATACATATGCTTCTTAAATATGAAAATTGATATAATTAATATAAATATCAATGCCTCTATGTAAACCTATATATGTAGGTATTTCTATTTCTTAAATTATCCAAAAGACACATCATCATAGTCTATGTCTGGCTTATTTGCCTACTAATCTATCCTGGAGTCCTTTCCATATCAGCATGTTTGGAATTACTACATACATACATTTTAATGCTTAGGGTGTTCCATTAAATGATTATACATTTGACTTAGCTATTCCCTATTGTTATGTATTTAGATTATTCTCATAATGTTTTTATTTTGCTATTTCAAAACTACTGCAATGAACACTCTTATACATCTATTTTGGTGTACTTTTACAAGCTTATCTAGGGGCAGATTCTTATTGGTATGTGTAATTGCCAGGTCAATGGTAAATGCACTGTAAATTTGTTAGACATTACCAAATTGCCTTCCAAAAAGGTTGCCCTAATTTCCACTCTCTCCAACAGTGTTTGAGAGTTGTTGTTTCCTTACTCCCAGGTCACAGTGCTTTATTTTTTAATTATATAATTTATCTAGCTCTCAAAATGGAACAAAGCCTTTAAATTATTTTTCCCCTTTGTGCACATTTCATCAATACTAGCATAGTCTAATTTAAAACACTTCACATTCTTAAGTAAAAGTCAGCAGAAGTCAAGCTGTTCAATGTATTCCCATATCTCATTATTTAGCCCAGTGTGCTCGTGCTCCACAAATGATAACTTATGTGTAAGGCTTCTCTATTAATGAAGTTCTAATACATCATAATGAAGGAAATAGTCAAAATGCTTTGTTTTTGGAGGTGACAAATGAAAAATCATTAAGTTAATTTCTTTTCTTGGGGATCACAACTTTTAAAAAGTTGAAATGTTTATATAACCCTTTAAATTTGCAGTAAGAAAAATAAGTGTTCTTAGTTAAAATGTCACCAAATAGACTTATGTTTTTAGAATTTATTATAGGAAAAATTTTGTTTCTCCAGAGGAGCTGATTTGTAGCCTTCTTTTGTATAATGTGAAAACAGTATAATTTACTCTGATTTCTCTTTTACCTTACTGCCAAAAAGCACAGCATCGATTTGAAGCTAAACACAGTTGACTCTGAAGAAGCTAGATATAGTAAGTGTTTTGCCAGGGTGGTATCTCAATGGTTTTGAGGAAGTAGTTGAAAACCATGTCAAAAGAATAACCAATTTTATGTCACTTTTTCCTGGTTTAGTTCAAGTGGAGGACCTATTACATGAAATTGAAGGAGTCCAATGCAGGAATTGCCAAGAATATGTCAGATTTTTATTTCAATCCCTGAAACCGTGGTTGAACAATGGAATTGAACATTGATTTAAGTAATTTTACCCTTATTTGTACATTCACACATACATCAATAAATTCTAGACTTCCCATGGTATTATTCTAGGCTTGGAAGTTACTTTTTGTGATTTTAAAAATTAAAAAAAACATCTCCGTAATTAGCTGTCCCTTGACATCTAAAATCATTCTCATTTCATTTGCTTAAAGCCAAAAATTAGAAATAAACTCCATTAATAGCTTAAAAAGCTGCACCTGCATTTTATGGGACTTGTATAAATAATTATTAAAACTCTTAAGTGTCCTAGGTTATTATTCAACAGAGTCAAAGATTTGTCTGTAGTAACTCTTTCTTGTACCTTTCATCTGGCACATCCATTGGGGGCTCTCTCAATAGGCTAATCCACATGTTTGTAATCCTATTCCCTTTCTTTCTTACCCCACCCGTATACGCAAAGAGCCTAGAAATCTCCTACAGTGTTAAAACTGGCTTCCGATTTTGGAAGGAATTTGGGAGATGAGGCTCCATGACACAGATAATCTTCCAAATAGCCTTCTAATTCATTAATAGGTACTTGTTAAAAATTTTAGAAAGTAATTAAATATGAAGGGCCTAGCATGAATCTTTAGGGATTTCCTGCTCCACAATATGAAGACTGAATGGGTAATAGATTAAGACATGAAATATGATATGGCAAATGGTGCTGTAGTTTTATTTGTTGACTACTCAGCTTATTTTAGAGAGTGCTGAAGGCTGTAACTTTACTGATCATCTTGAGTAAAAGTGAACAATTTATTAGGGATGCATGAGACTGCTTTTCTTGTGCCTTTTAATATCTGGTTGGCTAGGTGCTGAGTGTCTGCTTACTGGGGTGCAGCTTTATGAAAAGGATGATTCAACCAGAACCAGGAGACCTGGGCTTTCATTTTGGTTCTTCCAAACCAACAATTAATGGGCTTGTGACATTGTCAAGGAGCCTTATACAATCCAGAATGTGATTCCCATGAATCTTCTGAACTTTCCACACCACTGAACACTATATGCTATGCTGACATAAAACATGTGCTCAGTAAATGTTTGTTCTAGCAATGAACTCATTTAGGGGGGTTAAGCCAACCTGTGGTTAGAGAACAAAATGGTATTCTAATGAATTAAAAAAAAGATTTTATTTGGTTACTTCTTTCCCTTCTATGTGGCACATAATTATATACACCACAAAGACTAAACACTGGAAAACACTTGAACTAGCAAAGAGTAGCTGCCAACTTTTATATTGCACTTGATTTAATGTTTTGCCCCATAGCTAATAATTAATGGGAAAGTAAAAGTATAATTATATTTCACAAATGCTTGAATATTGTCTTGCATTTTCATATTAGAAAACTAAAGTTAGCCAATATTTTCTTATTTTAAAATTACAGGTGAAGATAAAAGGCCTTACTTAATAACTATTAGTTTTGATAAGTACAAAACTTTTATGGGTATATTATTTTAATCATTGTTCCTCTTACCTGAGGGCATTTAAAAGTCATAGTACTTAGGTTGCATGTATAAAAAGTATGCATATAATCTCAGAACTTACACGTGTAGCACATATCAATCAATATATGCACAAACTAAAGTCATAGCCAGGACACAGCTCTCCAAGTCAGGACCCTGGTAGAAAGTGAATGGA
>CM052437.1:161085595-161101564 GCA_028533085.1 Varecia variegata | reverse complement strand
AGGGGTGGCATGATTTCATTTGAATTTTTATAGGATTGCTTTGGCTGCTGTGTTAAAATAAGTTACCCAGTGAGCAAGAACCAAAATAGGGAGACCAGTTATTGCAATAATGTAGGCATGAGATGAAAGTGACTTGGACTAGCAGAGTGGCAGTGGAGGTGGTGAGATGTGGCCAGATCCTGAAGAATTTTGATGATATAAAGGACAAATTATAATAGTTCATATTTATATAACCCTACTATGTACCAGGCACCATTCTAACTGCTTACATAGTTATGTCCATATGAGGAAAATGCAGGGCAAAGAGATTAAGAAACTTGTCTGAGGCCTCATAGCTAATGCTATTACAATAAATAAAGCAACCAAGATTCAAACTCAGGCAGTCTGACTTCAACTTTCTATTTTCTTAATCATATCAGTAAAACCTTTTGAAATAAATACTTAGGCACTGCACTTAACAGCCTAACCTAATGAGTATTCTTAAAGAATACATACATTCTAAATGATACAAGTAGATAATTATCACTGTGGAGCATGAATAATTTGAAGCTTTATGAACCATGACTTATTTATGCAAACAACATAGATATTCAAAAGAGAAGTTGTTTCAAGTTTGCTGGGGATGTTGTAGGATTGTCAATGACCTCAGGTGAACCAAAAGAGTGCACTGGCTCAAATTAAAATTACTAATCACTTTAGAACTTTGTAATTTTAGTGCTTAATGAAAATGATTGGAGGATCTGTTATTGAGAATGAATGGCCAGGATTCTCTCTAGTCAAGAGGATAGTAACACAAATTTAAAACTTATTGGTTCATGCGATGCTGAAAGTGAAATGAGGTCTATTATTTGGGGTAACACTAACTGGGGCTATAGTAACTGGGGCTATATCTTACCTCAACCAGACAAGAGCTAGTGTTTTAAAACCAGAGATATTCATTTCTAGCTTGAAATTATTGTAGGAGTTGCAGTCCCTAAAACCAGGATGCTGTTTTTAGTAGTTGGAGCACTGAGAACTACTGAAATGGCCCTTATTTTAAAATGTGCCAGGCCATTTTCAGGTGAATTTGACAAAATGATAATTACAGAGATATGAGGGATATGAGGGATATGAGAGATATGAGGAAAAACAGGGATTTTTTTCTTTGATGGGCTTGTTCTCCTAATTTCTTGTCAATAATTCTTTTCCTTGTGCATGATACTAAACTACTTTAGGAGAAGGTCTGATTTTTGATGAAATAAAAGGAATGAATGCCCCTACAGATACGAGGTAAAAGAGCATTTCCCTCCGATACAATGTGATGTGTGTCACTCTCAGTGTTCATGAGTGACGAAAAAAACCCAATTTTTTTTCTCCTGGGTGTTTTCTTACACTTTAAAAATAGTTCAAATTCAAATGCCTGCTCTCCCTAGTGAATTAATGATATCACTGTAGTTTTAGGTTTTTTGATTTATAAACACTTTCTAAATGTTTATAATTAATGTTATATTTTTACTCCTATTAATAGGCTATATCTCAAAAGAAGAATGATTTTTTTTTTAATTTTGCTTCTGACAATATGTAATAGTAACAATTTAGATTCAGATTTTCACATATAGGATGGTGGAAGATGTGTTGGGACTGAAATCTTTCTAAATGAACATTCCCTTTTTCATAATTTGATTTCTTAGAAATATCCCAGGGTTTAAATATCATTATAATTTTATATCTATATTCTAATCCTTTCAAAGTATGAAAGGATTTGTACCAAGTAAAAAAAAGCAGTCTATGTGTAAGTATACACATGTACATATAGATGTAAACTGTATGTGAAGCATTCAAACCTAATAAAAGATCATATATATTAAAAATGATAATTTGGATGATAATAATATGTCAAAGTAGGTTCATCAGTTGTAACAAATGCTGCGCTCAGGTGAGGGATGTTTATAATGGGGGAGGCTATGCAAGTGTGGGGGCAGTGGGTATATGAGAAATCTCTGTACCTTCTGCACAATTTTGCTGTGAACCTTAAACTGCTCTAAGAATAAAGTCCATTAAAAAATAATTAGTGCAATGTTAAGCTGGAGAAGCTCATCCTATAAAAGTCAGCAAATCCAAATTAAAACTCCTTTGATGATGTACCACTTAATAATGATGCAAATCTTATATATTTTATGATATGCATAAAAATAAAAAGCACCAGGGTACAGGAGAAGAATTATTAGGCTTAACAATTAAAAAGTTAAAATCTGTTTAACATAGTTGATTTAACACAGCTGTGTCACCCGTGGCCCTTGAATGTTTTTACTTTGTGCTGAATTACTCAGTTTTAACTGCTTAGTTTGGTGCTCAGTTTCAGAGTCAAACAGAGATGGTATTTCGTTGCCATGTGTCACCACAATTATATCATTATGACTGTCAATTCTAAACATGCACTTTGGAGGAAAGAACACGGAGAGATGTCATTAGGTGGGGGACGGGAAAATAGAAGGCAGAAGGATAGAACAGTAACTTCACTCGGCTTGGCTCTGATTTTTTTGAAGCAAGTGCTTTGTTTGAATCAGTTCATCTTCCTGGCCCAATGTCTCACATGGAAAGTCATCTCTCTGGTATGACACAGCACCCTATCCTTCTGTCTGAAATTTGTGCAAACTCTACTCTGTCTGTGCAGCATCTCTGTAAACTCTTCTGACCCGTTAGTGCACTCTTCTGTTCCTTTCATCCTTTCAGTTGGTGTAGGATGGGACAGCAGAACCACAAGTGCTCTCAGCACCCACAATGACAGCACACTTGCTCTAACCCTTTGAGAGAAGGTTAGAAATGGACCTGAGTCAGTCTATATAACCTTTAACGCCACTTACCTAATGCTGGTTCTCTTTTTGAATCCAATTGTTAAAGATTCTATTAAGTCACTAGCAACGGAGTGATTTTGCTTTAGGCAGGGAAAATGGTTTCATTTTATTGACTTTTGAAGTTTTTCACAGTCTAATTTAGAAACATACTTTGTTAACTTAAAAAAGAAACCTCAAAAATTGTCTCTAGCTGGGTTCTCCATACTTTTGCAGTACTCTGTTTCCTTCACCTCTTCTTAAGAATTCTGCATTGAAGAGTTCAGGGCTTCCTTCTTTTCCCACATTTAGTCCCTGAACTTTCTTACTTTTGAATTTGAGAAATGTAGAAAACTCTAAGATCAAAAGTGTACTGCACTTACAGACTTTTCTCAATTCCCAGTGCAAAAAAACATAAGTGATTTAGACTTTCATATCCTGTAGTCTTTTAAAAAGGAGTATGGTTAATAAAATTGCAAGAGTTGGAGAAGATTTAATCAATGTACTGTTTCAAAGCACTTTAAATGAATCATTTTTTACACACAACAACTTATTGAATTGGCAAAAATCTTAGAGCAGAAGTGGAACTTCGATACCAAAAGCTCTAAATGCTTTGTTTTGCAAATGAAGAAGTTGAAATAAAGAGTCGAAGTGGTGTGCTCAAGGTTATGATTCTATTGAATTCCAGAAGTGGGCTGCAGCCCATTTTCAGTTGCCTCTCTTCTCCAACTGCGGCTGAATTCTTTTTATCTAGTCATGCCAGCAGGACACAGTGGAGAAGCTACAGTACTTTGTTAGGTTAGAGTGAATTAATTTGAAAATAATCAACAATGTCTCAGAAATGAATCTAATTTTCAAACTAATTTACACTGATCTCCTGTTGATTTAAACAAGGTTTTCTTATATTTGGCATTAGTTGTGGGATTTAGTGAATGATAGCTAATCAATCTGTAAATTAACAAAAGAAGGAGAGAATTAAACTTGTTTGTATTTTTTTCTTCTTTATAATCTTTCCAAATTCACATATTTGAATTTATAATAATAGTTATAAAGCTTTCTGAGAACAAATTTTGGTTAAAATAGAGTTTGGTGAGTTACTGGGTCTTATATTTGGAAACAATTATGCCCATCAGTATGAAGTGAAGACTATATATGGAATTTTGAAACAGGCTTAACACTGAATTACCATTAAATATCTATGTGATGCAAATCACTTAGGGTCTTTAGAACTTTGGAGTATAGTTGACTTTGAAATATGTTTAATGCTATTTTTTGCAAAGCAAAATTTGCAACTATCAAGTTTTTTCAACTATTTGGGGTTTTTGTGTTTCCTTTGCTTTAGCATTTATGAATTCCTAACTCACTAGACTCTTTTTCATTCCTTTCAGGTAAACATATTACCAGAAATACAGCATCAGCTTTGCAGAAAGGAAGGATTATGTCAAATAATTAGAAGATTTCCAGGTAATCTTTAGTTTGCTTCCTTGTGGTTAAACATGTGAGATATGCAGGCTTCCTTGGCAGACACCAACTAATGAGGTCTCAAATCAGCATCTTTAGCTCCTTTGTTTATGAATTTCACTACCACAAATCTTCCATACTCCACAAAGCTTTGCCAGTGGGAAGACCTTGATAATAAGGAATACAAGCATAACATTGATATTCTTTTAGTTTCGCCTTCTGATTTGTTAGATGAGTATTTCTTTTTTCTCTTTTCTGTTTTTCTTTGAATAAACTGCTTCTTTATTTTAAAGGTAATTATTATAGTAGTTCTTAATTATATAAAACTAAGTTTTAAAAAACTTCTATTTCTTCTGATTAAGTTATTCTTCTCCTAACAAATGTGTTTCTCCTTTCTGCAATCCTCTCACTTTGTCTGTGTTTAAGACAGGATACTGAATGAATAAATTCTGTGTCTTGACTATATAAGGAATTTGGGACAAAAATTATTATCTCCAGTTTCTTCATAGGTTCCCAGAGTGGGGGAAAAAAACCTCATAATGTATTAATATTAATATATTGATCCCTCATAGATGAAATTATAGCCTACTTTAAAACCCATCAATGAAAAGTTTCCTCAAATTTCTTGTTTAAACCCATTTAATGTTTAATAGTTTAAGCCCTTAGACAGTATTTCACTACATAATTAAAATTTAGATCTGCATAGCTTTAATATTGTTTTTTATTAATTTGTGTCCTAATGGAATCAGAAAACTGATGATATATCTTAACCTATCAGTTTTTCCATTGGAGTTTCTGCCTCTACACCCACATGAACCACAGTGGCATGTCCCACTAGAAAGATTACAGTCTTCTACTGTCATTTACCAGGAATTAAAATAACATATAATAAAAATGGATCAACAATTCAACTTTCAATGTGAGATACATATCTAAAATCGCTGCATAAATTTGGTTCTGTAGTTACTACTTTATGTGACAATTATAACTGACTTCATAATCTCTGTGTTTTCTCTTTTTGTAAACTTTAGCTAGTTTTTTTATTTTATAAAAAAGTAATTTTTTGTGAGAAGCAAGTAAAATAATTATGTTCATTAATACAACATTAATAAATATCCAGAAATTCATTAGTTATGGCAATCTGAAAAAAATTGTTTACATTTGAACAGAGCCTACAGATTTAAAAGTATGGGTGGTTTTTTTTGGAGGGGGGCTTATTTAATTTCAGATGGTTGATTCATAACATTAAGTTTCTTTAGCATTGTAGTTAGCAGAATAGAATCATGGGAGTGAAAAACTGTTTATGGTCAGAAATGGATTCCCAGTTTTAAAAAAATTCCCCAGATAATTCTTATATAAATTTATATTTTACATTTTGCTTCCATAAAATTAAGAAGTATTTTCTGTCTTTTACTTTAAAATTTTTTTTATTTTTAAGAACATCTACAAGTTCAATATATTTGTAGTCTTTTCTGTAGTCTGTGTAGGGTCTTAATTTTCTATTTATCTCTGTGACTAACAGATAGTTTCACAGAATATACAGTCTTTACATGTAATTCATTCTCCTTTCATGCTATCTTTCTCTAGCTGAAGATAATTTTCTTAGTTGCATAGCTTTAAAGGAGTATGTCTGCAGCATTATTTTCTAAGTTTTATAAACAGTAGCTTTTGTTGTAGACTATTGCTATGAATATACAGTATATAATATAAACTCAATATTCATAAAACTAAAATATTCTGTTTGTTATGAATGCTGAATATTTAATATTGAATATAGATTAGGTAGCAACATGTCAGTTCCTAATTATATGGTATTATTAAAAAGGCAAGATAGTAAAACTAAACATAATACTATATAATCTTATATTTCATTTAAAGCCAAAATGGCCTGTGCCATTTTAAGCTGTGTTACATTTGAAGGTTGACAAAACACAAACTTTGAAACCAGAGATTTTAGCTCTGCCACCTATTAGCTATGTGAGTTAACTTCAGGGGCTTGCTGGGTTTTGCTTGTTTGGTTTTCTAATCTATCAAGTGGGTATCATAAGATCCATTTCATAGGTTTAATTTTAAAAATCAAAGTAGATTCTATCTGTATATGTATGTGTGTATATATAATTTGATTTGAAGAATAAAGCATATTATATATTGTTTGTAACACAATGCTCAAAAAATGGTAAAAGGGTCATCCTATATTTGAAAAAATCAAGCAACAGGCCTCACAATGCTTAATATTTTCTCTTTACATGATAAATTATCACTAAGATTTTATGTTTCTGTCAAAATACAAAGGGTCTAAGTTTTACGCTACCTGCCACAGTTTCGTAAGTGTTGGCATACGACATGAGATGCCTGGTCAAGGACAAATGACATTTCTATTTATAGCAATAGCAGTAAGCATACTATTAGCATTTGTACTAGTTCACCGAACCCAAGTTCACCTAGCCCCAGCTGGGTGATGTTTGTATACAGTTGGCCCTCTATATCTGTGCATTGTATCTCTGGATTCAGCCAACCATAGATAGGAAATATTAGGAAAAATAATTCCACAAAGTTCCATAAAGCAAAACTTAAATGTGTTACATGCCGAGTACTGCATTGAATCCACGTGAAGTGATATGTAGGCATTCTATTAAGTATTATAAGTAATCTAGAAATGACTTAAAGTATGCACAAGGATGTGTGTAGGTTATATGCAAATATTATGCCATTTTATATCAGAGACTTGAGCATCCATGGATTTTGATAAAAATTCATTCGTAGCAGGTCCTGGAACCAATCCCCCAGGGATACTTAGTGGTTTGCATTTTAAGAAAGGAACCCTGCCTGATCTTGGGTGGTTTGAATCTTTTACAATGTGCAGTGAGTATACCTGCCCTTTGCCCCAGGGGGAGACGTTATTTTTGTTATACTGAACAAAAACCAAGCCTTCCCCTTGCTCTGGAGTAAGACATATCACCTCTATCTTTCAAGGCTATTCACTATTTGCAATATCTTTGAAAAACTACTTCAGAACAAAGGTGGTCAGGGCCTTTGTTTGCAAAATGTGCAGAAGTGTGAAATATGCAGAGAAGCGTCTCCCATAGTTTCAGAAAGGAATACTTGACACGTTCTAGCTCTGAAGCTTCTGTATAATTCTGACCAAGATTTAAAACCTAGTTGTGCTTCAGTTTTCTTATCTCTAAAAATACAAGGTTTGGCAATGATCAATAATGTTGTGATTCTATGATTCCACTGTGCCTTTGCACAGTATATACTTGCTATTCCAGGTTTTATCTTCAGCAGTAGGAAGAGACAGGGATGCTAAGAAAGAAGAGATGATCATACTGGCAAATGCAGCTGGAACCCACACAAGTGAGGCAGGGCAGGGTTTTGGCTAGATGCAGAGGAGTGATTGGAGACAGCATGAAAGGTTAACACACTCTGTTCCCTTCCATAGCCAAACAGAGTGTACCTGACATTAGACTTGTGACTCACATTGAAGAGCACATATCCATGGAATTTTTACTAGCTAGCATAAACATTTATTTTTATCTTGCCATTTAATGCTTTGCCTTTGAAAAAAAAAAGTTTCATAATTTTTAGTTGGCCCAAACTTGTTGCTAATATTTTTTATTGCTTTTTATGAAGTTTATTTTTTTGATAAAAGGATTTTTTCTCCATATTTGAAATACAAGTACAAAACCAAACATAAGAGAACTGTTTTACTTGGGTTGCGAGTTGTTGTTTTTGTTCTTTTTAGTACAATATCCCCATCCAAGAAATCCTGGTTAGGACTGTGCCAAGTTTTGGCTATAACTCATTTTTTCCAGTAGTTTTATCTTAGCTCTGAGCACTGGCTTTCATGTAAAGTCTGAAATATACCCAGACTTGCACAAAAGAGAATATTTTAAGCATTTTAGGATCTATGTTCTCATGTTTTCAGAAACAAGTGAGTACATAAAGAAAAAGAAAAAGAATAGATAAAATTGAACACCTTTTGTTGTATCTAAGCAAGATGAGGCTTTAAAAATTATAGACTATTTACTAACAAATATAAAATATATCTTTAAAATAATACAATTGAAATTATTTTTAAACATCAACCAATAATCGTTATTTGTCTTATGTGGCACTGATTATTTTTGCCATTCTAGGTCCAATATTTCAAGCAAACTTTCAGAGAAGTTTAAAGCTTGCTTGTTCTCTGTATTCTCAAACCCAGAAACCTCCTCTCTGTGCTTTCTGTGGGCTCCTTGATGCTTCTATCATTCCAAAGAATCTCACCTTCTGTCCCAAACATGATTATATTCTTTATGCAAAACATTCTTTCCCCAAGTAAAACTCGCATCTCTTTAGTATGACTGACTTCAGCTAGGTGATAGCAGAAAGTAAGCTGATGGAACTAATTCAGACTAAATTATACCCTCACCCCAGCCATAAGCGTCTTAGATGTATTTGCATTTTTATAAAAGAGGCTTGCAAACCCAGTGAATTTCTAATTGGTAGAATTTCTGTAAGTGCATTCAAATTCCCACTCAGTTGTCAGCTAGGCATCCATCCCCAAAGCTCACTGTATCCATCCACTTTTCTCTCTCTCTGCCAGGACCAGCCTAGGCTAAGTCAACATTCTCTCATATTCTTCCCACTTCCTTTCTTGCTCCTCAATAATCCAGTCCATTATCCAGACTCTAGCCAGAGTATCTCACCCCTACCCTTTCATAAATAATTAAAACAAGTTGATTAGATCTGCTCATAAAGGTCTGTCTAGGGGCTGGGCACAGTGGCTCACGCCTGTAATCCTAGCACTCTGGGAGACTGAGGTTGGAGAATTGCTTGAGCTGAGGAGTTCGAGACCAGCCTGAGCAAGAGCAAGACCCCATCTCTACCAAAAATCATGGTGTGCGCCTGTAGTCCCAGCTACTTGGAAGGCTGAGGCAGAAGTTTGGCTTGAGCCCAGGAGTTTGAGGTTGCAGTGAGCTATGATGATGCCACTGAGCTCTACCCAGGGTGACAGAGCCAGACTCTGTCTCAAAAAAAAAAAAAAAAAAAAAAAAAAAAGTCTGGCTAGGGACTGAAAGAGTGGGGCCTAAGTAACCAGCTCGCTGATGCTCTGATTTGATCCAGGGATATATTTTATCTAGAACAGGAGTCAAACATTCAGATGCTTACGGGGGCCTGGCATGGGACATAACACATTTCATAACCAGTTCAGAAGCTTGAGAGGCCAGATAAACTGTACCTTTTCAGTATTTGGCCTGTCATCAAATGTAGAGACTTTAACAAAAGCCATTTGGTTTCTAAGAAGAGAAGCATTGAAGAAATAAGAAAGTAATAAGGTAGTACCAGGTGGCCTCACCCAGATATATCTCCCAACAATGTTGCAATGTTGAAAACCTCTAGAAAATTTCCTTAAGTTTCTTGTCCCTGTAAAATTTAGTCACCTTTAGGGATTCAGACCCCATCCGGTGGCCTAGTATTTCTCCTCCCACCTCCTCATCCCCATACTTTGCTATACTCCTTCTTCTCAGGACATGTTTGCATTTCCTGAGCCCTTGGTGACTCCCACTTCCATTCTCCGCACAAAACAGAAACTCTTCTAACCCTGGAGGACAATGAAGCTGGGCTTTTCTGCTAAAACTTTAATCTCCACAGTTGGGATTGTCAACATCTCTTCACTACTCCTTATATCATCTACCAATTTCTGGATCATTCAATGTATTCAGTAAGCATATTATCACCTGGGTTAACTTCTTCCTTTGCACTTCAGATCTGATGTCTTTCTTGTCAATTCTGACATCCACACAGATGACCCTTTCATGATCCCAACCTCACAGCTCTTTGATCTCAGCAACGCCATGAACTTCCTTTCTCCTGAGCTTCAGCCTCCCACTTCTGTAGCCTCGCTCAGTAACTGGCATCACACACAACTCTATCTCTTCATGTGAAAACTAATTTGCCACTTTATAGTCAACACCTTTGGAGCTTCCTCGTTCCTTCAGTGCCACTGAGCTTGGAAACGCAGATGACACTTTTGGTACTCTTAATTCTGTCACTTTCTCCAAGTTGGTCAGTCATTATCGATCACAGTCTCTTTCCTGCCAATTTTGGACCATTTATTTAGTCTGTCAGCTGAAGTACAAGCACCTGCAACATTCTTCCACACCAGCCCTTAAGCCACCAACCATAGAAAAATCCTACAATCTGACTTCTCTGCTCCTACACATCAAACACAGGAGTAAATCACACAGTGTGCTGCTCTCTCTTTGTAGGATGTTTTCCTTACTTGCTAAAATGGATGACAATCACACTATTCCTACAATTGTCAGCTCAACCATGACCACCACCAAGAAAACTGGCTAGTGGCCCCTGAATCAACCTCTCCCAATTACCCTCTAATATACATATTTAAACACATGAAAAAGAAATTTAAGAACTACTCCTAGCACTCGCAGTATAGAAGAATCCAAAGGAATTTTCATATACTCTAAGGCTGATGGAACTAAATTGTAGTTCTTTTTTTTATTTCAGAGTATTATGGGGGTACAAATGCTTTGGTAACATAAATTGCCTTTGCACCACCCAACAAGTGTGCCTATCCTCCAGAGAGCACACACCACATCTGTTAGGTGTGGATTTACCCACCCCCTCCTCCCTCCCTCACCTGCCCAACACCCTATGAATGTTACTTCCCATATGTGCATGTTAGTGTTGATCAGTTAGTTCCAATTTAATGGTGAGTACATGTGGTGTTTGTTTTTCCATTCTTGTGATACTTCACTTAGAAGAATGGACTCCAGCTCCATCCAGGATAATACAATAGGTAGTTTGCCATTTTTTTTTTTATGGCTGAGTAGTACTCCATGGTAATATACCACATTTTGTTAATCCACTCATGTATCGATGGGCACTTGGATTGTTTCCACATCTTTCCAATTGTGAATTGTGCTGCTATAAACATTCAGGTGCAGATGTCTTTTCTATAGAATGTCTTTTTTTCCTTTTGGTAGATACCCAGTAGTGGGTTTGCTGGATCAAATGGTAGTTCTACTTTGAGTTCTCTGAGGTATCTCCATACTACTTTCCATAGAGGTTGTACTAGTTTGCAGTCCCACCAGCAGTGTATAAGTGTTCCTATCTCTCTGCACCCATGCCAACATTTGTTGTTTTGGAAATTTTTGATAAAAGCTGTTCTCACTGGAGTTAAGTGGTATCTCATTGTGGTTTAGATTTGCATTTCCCTGATGATTAGAGATGTTGAGCATTTTTTCATATGTTTCTTGGCCATTAGTCTATCTTCTTTTGAATATAAAAATAGGATGAGACCTTATTTTTTGAAACATTTCTGTTCATGTTCTTTGCCTACTTTTTAATGGGGTTGTTTGATTTTTTCTTGCTAATTTTCCTGAGTTCTATATAGATTCTGGTTATCAGCCCTTTATCAGATGTACAGCATGCAAATATTTTCTCCCATTCTATAGGTTGTCTGTTCTCTCTACTGATAGTTTCTTTGGCTGTGCAGAAGCTTTTTAATTTATGTACCATTTATTTATTTTTGTTGATGTTATTATTGTTTTGGGGGTCTTCTTCAGACATTTGAAAATATAGCATTAATTTGCTATTCAACCATAGGCATGAGAGAAGTTAAGTGGCAGGCCAAGGACATGTTCCTTGCAAATTGAGCATGTTGGTTTTAAATTAAAAAAAATGTGAAGAAGAAAATAAGTATCCCAAATTTACCAACCCAGAGGTAGTCACTGGGAACATTTTCATCTACATATTCCATACTAAAAATGTAAGCTATTTTTAAGAGGTTGACTTGAGAGTGTCTTCAGAGAGAAGTCTACCTACTTTGCTGAAATAGATTTATACTCTTTTCCCTCCATGTTTCTACTGTACCTTGTAAAAGCTTCAATTGTAGCAGTGTCACAGTGTATCTTGGTGGTACAGTTGACCCTTGAGCAATGTGAGGGGCACTGACCACACATGCAGTAGAAAATCCAAGTATAACTTTTGACTTCCCCAAAACATAGCTACTACAAGCCTACTGTTGACTGGAAGCCTACCAATAATGTAAACAATTAACACATATTCTGTATGTTATATTTATATATATATATAATATGCTGTATTCTTATAATAAATTAAGCTAGCAAAAGAAAACGTTATTAAGAAAGTCATAAGAGAAAATATATTTACTACTCATTAAGTGGAATTGGATCATCAGGAAGTTTTCATCTTTGCCACCTTCATATTGAATAGGCTAAGGCGTAGGAAGAAGAGGAGAGGTTGTTCTTGCTGTCTCAAGGGTGACAGAGGAGGAAGAAGTAGAGAAGGTGGAAGGGGAGGAAGGAGAGGCAGGTGCACTAGACGTAACTTTACAGAAATAGATCATAATTTCTGTCTGATTTTTTGCTTTTTCATTTCTCTAAAAATTTTCATTTTTTTTAACATGGTACCAATCCTTCTTCTACCACTTGCTTTAGTTTCAGTGCCCATACCAAAGATGGGTCCCTTTTGTAAAAGAAGTCAAAGGTAATCTTAAATCATTGGAACCCTTCTGACAGATTGCCTAATGTCAATTTGTTTTCTGGCACTGCTTCTTATACACATTCTTCCCCATCATCTGGCACTGGTTTGGAAGTAATCATCTCCATCGAGTCATCTTCTGTTAGTTCCTCCTGTGTGGTGTCTATAAAATAGACTAGTATCTTCACATATTTTATACATTTTATGACATGCTTTTTTCTTAATTTTTTTTCAATATTTCTAGGCCATGCAGTTCCCCTGTGAGTTTTTTTTTTCAAATTGTTGCAAATTTCCAAAAAATATTTCAATCTATAGATTGGAAAAACTCCCCATATAAGTGGACTGGCACAGTTCAAACCTGTGTTGTTCAAGGGTCAGCTGTATTTGTATGTGTTTGCCTCCCCAAAAGGACTGAGACTTCTTGAGGATGGGACCTTATTTTTTCATTTCTCAAGGTCAGTGCATGGTCATAGTCCCTGACATATAATAGTCACTCTAATATTTTTGAATAAAAGACTGGAGAGCAAACTAATTGATACAGTTTGGATGTTTGACCCCTCCCTCCAAATCTCATGTTGAAATTTGATCACTAGTATTAGAGGTAGGGCCTGGGGGGAGCAGTTCAGGTCATGGGGGCAAATTTCTCATGAATGGCTTGGTACCCTCCCTGTTATAATGAGTGAATTCTCACTTTATTAGTTCACATGAGAGATGGCTGTTTAAAGGAGCCTGGCACCACCTCCCCCCTCTCTTGCTGCTTCTCTCACCGTGTGACACTCCTGCTGCCCCTTCACTTTCCGCCTTGGTTGGGAGCTCCCTGAAGCCTTCATCAGAAGCAGATGCTGGCACCACGCTTCTTATACATCCTGCAGAACCATGAGCCAAATAAACCTCTTTTCTTTATAAATTACCTAGCCTCAGGTATTTCCTTTATAGCAACATAAAATGGACTAATGTACTAATGAATCTAATGAATGGGGTCAGAGTTGTGGAAGGAGAGCCCTGCTGATTATCAGTGGGTCTTGGCAATGCCTGGATTGATTTATCTATTTATCCGTTATGATAAATGTATAATATTGAGCTGATGCTATGGAGCAGAGAACAGGGGCAGAAAGAGTAGAAAATACTGTTTCATTTCTCTAAGCAATAATTACCCATTTTGAATAATAAGATATTTGCATCTATAAAAGAACTAGAGAACTGTTATAATACTACCCATAAACAAGGTAGAAAGATACAAATAAATACATTTCATGATACAGTACCAACTTCTGGGTGGTTACCACTGCAGCCAAGACACAGATCACCTTACGCTGTCTAAAAGGACACATTTAACCCTTTCTCACATTGTTGGTTGGTCCTCATGCATGCAGCTGAAAATAGACAAGTACTTCTCTCAGGCAGGCTCATATTTTTGTACTGTTTCAAACCAAGTCTTTAAATATTTGCTCACCATTTCTTTCAAGAAGCTAAGTGCTGACTCCTGGAAGATGGAGTAGGAAGACAATGGTGAGGGTTTTCTTTCTTTATTTATCCAGTGATATTTTAGTACTTCTTATAGATTAGCTCTCTGGGCAGTTTCTTCATCTTAATGGTTCTGCATTCAGGGTGGAAGAAATAAATCTACTACTTTTTGCTGACTATTGTGCTTTAGCTGTTTTTCTCCATGGATCTTGCAAAAAAAAAAAAAAGTGAAGGTGTGTGAGATATGGCCAGAAAACCTAAATCAGAAATAAAGAGCATTGATCTAGATTACAGTGGATGTTGGGTAAATTTTTTCTTTTTAAAGCTCTAAACCTTAAAAAAATACACAGGAGTCCCATATAAGCCAGAAAGAAATGAAATTGCTTTAGCTAATAAAGGGTAGGATCTTCCCTCTTAATCCTTTCCTTTCCCTTTCTTTCCTTCCTCCTGCTGGTCCCCGGAGATGCCTTCCTGACACCTCTCTAACCCCCAAGAAGCTTGGGAAAGTTCAGTCTGAAAATCATAATTTAACGCTAGAATAGAGACAACTTACGGTTGTCAGTGGGGGTGGAAAATACACCCACCCCCCAATTTTTTGTGATTTCCTGTATTTATCAAACATAAAGTTAATAGAAATGTTCTCTTTTCTTCTTTTATCCTCATGAGAAACAAGTTAATAAAAATAGGAACCAAATTTTAAAAATGATCAAACATGCATTTTTTACTTTTTATCTTTACCTTTTATTATGCCTTTGTTAAGCCAGTAAGACACATTCATTATTTTATAAGAATAGAAAATACAGATAAGCAAAAAGAAAGAAAAAATGTAAATTTAGTGAAATTACAGAACTTTCTCTAGCTTTCCTATTCATGTGTAATTTTTATATACTAGAATGTTACATAATTCAAGTGTGAACAATTATGGCACATTTATCAGTGGAAAACTATGAGGACATTAAAAATGATAGAGATGTACATATGCTGTTATAGAAAAATGTTCAAGCCATATTAGTTGAGTTAAAAATAAAAGAAAGGAAAGTAATCGCCAAAATGTATATATTATATGTATATTAATATATTATTTTATATATTTTTCCTATTTGTATAATATTTATTTAACACATATAGTAACAATAGGTTTTATTTTAAAATATATATACTTACATATATGGGCATATATTAATTTTTTTCAAAAATATTGCAAATATATACTTATCTTTTGTTTTTGTTTATGGTATTTCTAGGCTCACATAGTTTTTTAATTTTTACATAATCAAATTATCATTTTAAAGTTGTTTTTACACCTTAACTTCATGTTTATAATATCCTCAAAAATAATTAAAATTTACCCTGCTCACTTTTTTTTTTGTACTTTTTTCTCTAGTAATGCTTCATGATTTGTTTTTACTTTTTAGTTGAGCATTGCATTTTTGTAATCAATTTCTTGGTTTTGAAATTAGGATAATGGAAAATAAATGACTCTTCAGTTATTGACATACTAGTTGAAACTCTGATCACTTTATGCTTGTATTTCATATATCCTTACTATTTTCCCACTTTCTTTCTCTCTCTCTCTTACTCTTCTCCCATATTCATTCTGCCATATCACTTTCAATTCAATCTTCCTAAAACATGACTTAGTATATACCACGTTCCCATAAGAATTTTTAGTGACTCTGACAGAATAGGAAAAGCTAACATTTTTTGTATAATTCCTATGTCCACT
>CM052437.1:161070537-161085095 GCA_028533085.1 Varecia variegata | reverse complement strand
AGGGAAAATACAAGATGAGTTTGGAGAATCTGGTGGTGCTAAAAAGTAAGGAAAGTACTCAAGAAAGGAAGAACACATGTCAAAAGATCACAGAAGTCAATCTGAAAGAGCTCTCAATGGTAGTACTGGATTTGGAAGAACGTGAGCAAAAGAAAAAAAATTGATAATGATAGTACTGGATTATAACTCATAGAATACAATAAATATCCATTAGTCCATACTGATAGAAATAAATTATTGAATAAATAAATAAATGCAGGAGAATTATTAAAAAATTATTAGTGCAATGTTAAGCTGGAGAAGCTCATCATATAAAAGTCAGCAAATCCAAATTAAAACTCCTTTGATGATGTTCCACTTAATGATGATGCAAATCTTATTTATTTTATGATATGCATAAAAATAAAAATAAAAAGCACCAAGGTATAGGAGAAGACTTATAGCATTTCCTTACAGAAGAATTCTAACTAATAATTGTAAAAGGAATGAGAGAAATAGAAAATCACCATTAGAACATGAGAATAAAAATTGTTGACTGGACACAACAGCTCATGCCTGTAATCCCAGAACTTTGGAAGGCCAATATGGGAGGATTGCTCCAGGAGTCTGAGACCAGCCTGAGCAACATAGTGAGACACTGTCTCTATAAAAACATTTAAAAATTAGTCAGGCATGGTGACACAGTCCTATAATCCCAGCTACTCAAGAGGGTGAGGCAGGAGGATTGTTTGAGTTCAAGGTTGCAGTGAACTATGATCACACCATTGCACTGGAGTCTAGAAAACAGAGCAAGATCCTATCTCCTAAAAAAGAAATTGTTATGGGCAAGATGCACCCCTGGATACTAAAATTAATGGGCAAAAGTTTGAAGAGAAATAGGATATTTGCAGAGTCTCAAAGTATTGCCTAATAAGATTTTTATTAATTATTATATATGGGTAAAAATAGTGATCTACAATGGAGAAACCCAACAGAAACCACCTTAGCCAGGTGATCAAGGTTAACATCACCAATAACAAAACACAAACATAATGTATCGTCTGATATTTTACACTGAGAAAAGTATAACGTTTCCATGGTATTCTTGCCAAAAATACATAACCTTATGGGAAAAAAATAAGACAGATCCAAACTGAGGGGCATTCTACAAAATACATGACAAGTACTTTTCAAAAATGTCAGGGTCACGAAAGAAATGGAAGGATTGAGGAACCGTCAGGTTGGAGGAAACTAAGGAGAATGAAAACTCAATGTGACGAGGGGTACTAGACTGGATTCTGAAACAGAGAAAGGGCATACGTTTAAAAAACAATGAAATCTGAATAATGATTATAATTGAATTACTAGTTTGTGTCAATATTAATTTCTTTCAATAAATGTACTATGGTTATGTAAGATGTTAACATTTGAGTAAGCTCAGTGAAGGATATATGGGAAAACTTTGTACTATGTTTGCAACTTTTCTCTAAGTCTAAAACAATGTCAAAATTAAAAATTAAAAAAGAGAAACCCAGCAAAACTGACACTGCACTTTATAATTTCCTTCTCTGTTTATTTCACCCACACCCCCCTTCTTGTCTTCTCCACTGCCATCACTGGCTGATCTGCTCCATTCTCATCCCATCACATCCCACTCGTCTCCCGTGACTCTCACGCAAATTCAAAGCTTAGCAAGTGTCCTGGAGACTGTCCAGTGTCTAATGCCTTCTTATTTCAGGAAAAGATACTGAAGGCTGGCTACAGAGATTACATAACGTGACCAAAGTCCTTCAGCTAGTGAGTGGTGGAGCGAGAGTTTACCACAAAGCCTTAGGGAGAGAGGGATATAAGAGTTGCAGGAAGAGTTTTGCTGCGTGACTTTGTGCTGCCCATGTTGTAAACCATATATGTTTTGGGACCCGGGAAACAGAGTGAAAAACTGAATTGAGTAGAGGAATATTGTCCCTGCTCTGTGCTGAACTAAATCGGGTTCCAGTTCAGATAGAACTGATGGAATGCAAAGACTCAAGAATTCTGCAGCTGTGGGTGGCACTCCAGACAGGGAACATAACTACCACAGGCCAATAAGTGGCAGCCACGGTAGTGTGGAGCAGCACATAAAAAATATTATCTCTAAGTACATGGTGAGATACTTTCTGGGGAACTAGACGGAAAAGCTTCTGAGGGAAACCTGTATTGCTCAACAAATGTCAATACTAAAGCCAATGTGGTTTGTCATCACTAGCTAACAAAGCCTGGCTTGCATTTGCAGATGCCAAGGAAAGGATAAACAAGGTGGCAAGTACAAAATCAGAGGTATGCATGAGGACTCATGGGAGTACCTGGGTGGAGAAAGGCAAAGAAGCCCGGCCTTCAGCAGGCGATAGTGGTGCTGAGTCTAACAGACCTAAGGAGCTGACTTTGAGCCAAGGGAGTACATCAAGGTTTCTCAGCCTCACCCCACTATTAACATGCTGGGCCACATAATTCTTTGCTGTGGGCATTATGTGATATTTAGCAGCATCCTTGGCTTCAGCCTATAGATGGCAGTACTAACCTTACCCCCTAATAGTGACAAAGCCAAAAATGTCTCTAGACATTGCCAAATACCACTAGGGGAGACAGAATGTATCCTGGCTAAAAATCACTGAGGTAGAGAGGACTGAGAAAGGGCATTCTAGGCAGACAATAAAAATAAAGACTAAAGGGGGAATAATAAGCAGTTTAATATATCACCTGTAACATGGCACCCAGCTGGGAAGACAAGAGAGAAGGGTGCTGCTGCGAAGAAGCCACTCACAGAGTCTTGAATACCTGATTGTGCTAAATGTTACCATTTGCCCCTCCAGATCGCCCCTCCCTGCTCTGAGGCTGACTTTTATTGGTGGCATCACAGAGACTCTCTTGCCCTTTGAGCAACAGGAGGCACTGGCAAGAGACTGGAGGGTGGAAGTAGACTTTGGGAGCTTATTCCCAAGGCTCCCTCTCTGCTGGCCTGAGATTTGGCAAAGGCTGCGTTCCCTACATTTATAGCTCCTTCCCAGTGACATGTCTTTCTTGGCACCAGTTCTCATTAGGTTCTGGCTACATAGTTCCTTCTACACGCCTCTCTTAAGACCTGAGGTGGTAAAACTTTTATGATGCTGCTGGTCCCGGGGTGCCTCACTGGGCCTTTTTGTTTCTTTCACCCAGCCAAACTCTCCCTAAATAGCTCCTTTATTAGTTTCTCTTCAGTGACACCTTTTTGAGTATGGCATTTGTTTCCTGCTGCAAGGCTAACACAAAGCAAATACTGTAGACTTTATCCTAGAGCTGATGGGAAGCCATTCAAAATTTAAAACTTAGGATTAACAAGATTAGTTCATCATTTGATCTTTTTCATTTGATAACTGTGGACGGGATGGATTTCAGGAGCAAAACAGTTGCTTCAGAAACACCAGTGAGGGGGATTTAGCAATAATCCAGGTAAGAGATGGTGATTATCTGACCAAAAAAAAGGTAGTAACTGCAGAGATCACAGATTTAAGAAAAATTTAGGGGTTAAATTCCTTAGTAGGGATAACTGATAGAATGTGGATGACAAAGAAGGGGTCAGGAGTGAAGGCCAGAATTTTATCTTAGGAGATGACTGGTTGATCCTGCCTATCACCAACAGAACAGAAGCTCTGGAGCTTCTGAACACAAGAGCAGAAGCGAATTCAAATTTACTGGGGAAAAGAATGAGTCATTTTTTGTCAGGTTGAATTTGAGATGTCTGTGGGATGTCCAAGTGGAGATGTTCCTCAGGCTGTTGCATATGCGAGCCTGAAGCCTGGGGAGGCGCGCTGAACTTTCTATGTGGATTGCAGAATCATCAACTACAAATGGTTGTTGAAATTTTGGGACTGGTATTAGGGAACAGAGGCATTCAAAGAATGGGCAGAGAAAAGGTGGAAGAAAACAGAAGAGGAATGGCCAAAAATGTACAGGGACACAAAAGAGTGTGCTCAGCCCAAATGCCAAGGGAGTAAAGCATTAGAGGGAAGGAGTTATCTAGACTGTCAGTTGTAGAAAGATCAAGTGATCAGGTACGCTACTCCAGTTCCAGTTAGGGGCTGAAAAATAGCTGTTGGTTTTGTACTCTTCTCATAGACTAGGTATCAACAATATATAAATTGGCCTGCATAGTGACAAGTATAAGGTAGACATTTTTAGTTAACTTTTTTACAAGCATTTACAAAAGTTCACACAATATACACAGTAAATACTAAATGTCAGTTTTAAAAGTTAATAAGAAAGTATATAAATTTTATTGTAATGTAAGATACCCACTTAAGTTAGAAAAAATCAGAACAGTGTTCCAGAAAATAAAGACTTTACTACTTTGGATGAATGAGTGGTCAGGGTAAGCAACACTTCATAGGCCACAGACTTCTAGATAAAGTTGGATCCTATTGAGTTAAACATCAGTGTCGGCAGCAGCTGAAGCTGAGGGAGATCCTATCAAACAAAAAATGGTGATCATTTTATGGTAAAGTGTATAAGGCATGTCCAGTTGGAACTTTCTCCAAAGATATAACGGTTCTAATTTTTCAAGACTTTTTAAAACATTTGTGGACCAAGAAACACCAGTGTTCATATCCATAGGGTTGATAAAATCTGCACACACGTTAAGAGTATTTACCTTTTGATGTAAACTTAACCGGCACAGGTCCTCCTTGGATATGCAGGGTTTTCCATCAGCTTTCCCAGAAGACAAGCAAATGAGCAGATCCCAGGGGCCCGAATCACCTAAAAGCAAAACATTGAAAAACAATTTTTTATCAGATATTTTAAAGGAACTATTTAGTTTTTCAGGTTAAAGAATGCAAGTATTTAAATTTTAAAACACAATTAACATTGATTCTGAATATATTTAAAAGAAAAAGTCAATATGCAAAGTAACTAAAATTCAATTTTTTAAATTTAGTAGGCTTGGGCTAAATTAGAAATTATACTTAGTTCTGTGTTCTATAGAAAATTCAATTATCTGAAGATATAAAATTTCTTTAAAAAACTGAAATTAAAATACTCTGAGTCTCTAATTTTATAAATTTATGAAGTCTTCTTTGTAGATTGGGAAGAAAAAAGGTTATAAAATCTTTTAAGATAGGAGAAAGTTGTGAAATCAAATAATGATAAGAAGTCAAAACACAGAATATTTTGTTCTGGGCTTGGTTATTCCTACTATTTTTCATAGATCTAAAGATAAAATATACTGTTACAAGATTTCTTGCAAAGAAAAAATTGTGCTAGACAGAAAAGAAAATTCAATGAAAATAAAAAAGACAAGTTTTGTGTAAAAGGAATTTGTGATCTAGTTATAGAAAGTAGAGTTGAGTTCAAAATACAGAGTATAACACAGACCAAAGCAGCTGATATTTCAACTACTTCACCAAGGACAAAGCTCTTACCAAATTACATAAATCATAGTAACTTGCCAAAATAATCTCAGAAGTGTACATTCTTGCATAATATCTGAACATTTTAAAATTAACATTTGTGTGTACACATGGGTTTATTTTCCCTTATTGTCTTTGATCTATGTATATATATTTATCAACATGCCTTGCATATAATTGGTGCTTTGAAAATATTTGTTGAATGAATGAATGAATGAATGAATAACTAGACCCTGATGGGATGGTAAACACATTACCTCATGGAGGAAAAAAAAAACAGAAATAATGAGCTTCAATTTTTTTTCCCCTTCTCAAGGTTTTTATTTTCTTTCTTTCTTTCTTTATTTATTTTTTAATTTCAGCATATTATGGGGCTACAAATGTTTAGGTTACATATATTGCCTTTGACCCACCCGAGTCAGAGCTTCAAGCATGTCCATCCCCCAGACGGTGAGCAGCGCACCCATTACATGTGTATATACCCATCCCTTCTTCCCCCCTTCTCCCTTTCCACCTGCCCAACACCCGATGAATGTTACTACTATATATGCACATAAGTGTTGATCAGTTAATACCAATTTGATGGTGAGTACATGTGGTGTTTGTTTTTCCATTCTTGTGATACTTCACTTAGTACAATGGACTCCAGCTCTATCCAGAATAATACAAGAGGTAGTAGACACCATTGTTTTTTGTGGCCGAGTAGAACTCCATGGTATATATATATATATATATATATATATATATATATATATACCACATTTTATTAATCCACTCATGTATTGATGGGCACTTGGGTTGTTTCCACATCTTTGCAATAGTGAATTGTGCTGCTATAAACATTCAGGTGCAGATGTCTTTTTTATAAAATGTCTTTTTTTCCTTTGGGTAGATGCCCAGTAATGGGATTTCTGGATCAAATGGTAGGTCTACTTGTAGCTCTTTGAAGTATCTCCATATTACTTTCCACAGAGATTGTACTAGCTTGCAGTCCCACCAGCAGTGTATGAGTGTCCCTATCTCTCCATATCCACTCCAATATTTATTGTTTTGGGACTGTTTGATAAAGGACATTCTCACTGGAGATAAGTGATATCTCATTGTGGTTTAGATTTGCATTTCCCTGATGATTAGAGATGTTGAGCATTTTTTCATATGTTTCTTGGCCATTAGTCTATCTTCTTTTGAAAAGTTTCTATTCATGTCCTTTGCCCACTTTTTGATAGGGTTGTTTGATTTTTTTTCTTGCTGATTTTCCTGAGTTCTATATAGATTGTACTTATCAGCCCTTTATCGGATATGTAACATGTGAATATTTTCTCCCATTCTGTAGGTTGTCTGCTTGCTCTCATGACAGTTTCCTTGGCTGTGAAGAAGCTTTTTAATTTGATCAGGTTCCATTTATTTGTTTTTGTTGTTACTATGATTGCCTTTGGGGTCTTCTTCATAAATTCTTTGCCTAGGCCAATGTCTAGAAGAGTACTTCCAACATTTTCTTCTAGAATTCTTATAGTTGCATGCCTTAGGTTTAAGTCTGTTATCCACCATAAGTTGATTTTTGTGAGAGGTGAAAGGTGTGGATCCTGTTTCAGTATTCTACATGTGGCTATCCAATTTTCCCAGCACCATTTATTGAATAAGGATTTTTTTCCCCACTGTGTGTTTTTGTCTGCTTTGTCAAAGATCAGATGGCTAAATGAGGATGGTTTTATATCTGGGTTCTCAGTTCTGTTCCATTGATCTATGTCTCTGTTCTTGTGCCAGTAACATGCTGTTTTAGTTACTATAGCCTTGTAGTATAGCCTGAAGTCTGGTAAATTGATGCCTCCAAGTTTGTTCTTTTTGCTTAAGATTTGCTTTTGCTATACAGGGTCTTCTCTGGTTCCATACAAAGCATAGAATTATTTTTTCTAGATCTTTGAAAAATGATGCTGGTATTTTAATAGGGATTGCATTGAATCTGTACATCACTTTGGTTAGTACAGACATTTTAACAACATTGATTCTGCTGACACATGAGTATTATGGTTTTTCACCTGTTTATGTCCTCTGCTATTTCCTTCCTCAGTGTTTCATAGTTCTCCCTGTGGATGTCTTTTACCTCCTTAGTTAAATACATTCCTAGGTATTTTATTTTCTTTGTTGCTATTGTGAAGGGTATTGAGTCTTTGATTTGGTTCTCAGTTTGTTGTTGGTGTATAGGAATGCTACTGATTTCTGTACATTTATTTTACAACCTGAAACTTTGCTGAATTTGTTTATCAATTCTAGGAGTCTCATGGCACAATCTTTGGGGTTTTCTAGATATAAGATCGTATCGTCAGCAAAGAGCGATAGTTTGACCTCTTCTGCCCCCATTTGGATGCCCTTG
Organism: Varecia variegata; assembly: GCA_028533085.1. Classification (NCBI taxonomy): domain Eukaryota; kingdom Metazoa; phylum Chordata; class Mammalia; order Primates; family Lemuridae; genus Varecia; species Varecia variegata. Next base: position 161,077,325 of record CM052437.1, on the reverse strand, counting down.
ATTTCCTTCTCTTGTGTGATTGCTCTGGCTAGGCCTTCTAGCACTATGTTGAATAGAAGTGGTGACAGTGGGCAACCTTGTCTGGTTCCAGTTCTAAGCGGGAATGCTTTCAATTTTTTCCCCGTACAGTATGATGTTGGCTGTGGGTTTGTCGTAGATGGCTTGTATCATTGTTAGGTAAGTCCCATCTATTCCTGTTTTGTTAAGCGTTCTTACCATACAAGAGTGCTGAATTTTGTAGAATGCTTTTCTGCATCTATTGATAGGATCAGATGGTCTTTGTTTTTGCTTCTATTTATGTGGTGAATTACATTTATAGATTTGCATATGTTGAACCATCCCTGCATCTCTAGGATGAAGCCCACTTTGTTGTGATGGATTATTTTTTTGATAAGCACCTGAATTTGGTTTGCTAGGATTTTGTTGAGAGATGACATAGAAATAGGTATCTCAAAAATAACCAGAAAAAAATCTCTGGGTAGTATCTCAAAGAGTTGGCATTACTTCAGAAATTTTCCCCCTTTTAGATGGATATCCAATTTACAAAACAATTAAGTAATTTCTATACACATTGTCTCTTTTGTTGATCAATCCTGAGACAAATGTATTTCCGAGTAACTATGCCAGACCTCATCAGTCATCTCTTGCACTATATGTAGTGGCTTCTAAAAAGCTAGTACATAACCAACTTCTCCAAACCCTACTCTTCAAATTTCCCAGAAGAATTTCTCACTTGAGAAGCACAATGTTTCCAAAGACAGGCTTTATAAAAACAAATGATCAATAACGAAGAGGGGTATATGACAATTAGGAATGAAATTTCACTCTCCACCAATCAATTCCTTTTTAATTTGACAAGCCCTGTGCCATCTGGTCTATTGGTTCCTTTGTTTTTAATTGTCCTGTTGCTGTAAGGGAAACCTTTCTGCCACACAAAGGGATCCAGACAATTAACTCAAGCTCTTGTCTTAGAGTTTCTCTGTTTTCTTGATGTGTCTGAAGATTCAGGAAGATGGACAATAGTTCAAAGGTGCAAAGGAGAAATGAAGCAGGTGATTTGGGGACAAGAGAAATCTCATCCATGGAATAGCCATCAGGCTTTATCTTGGAAGATCTACCCTGCTACACATACCCTCACTTTGAAAAAACTTCAAACCAATTCCTATAGCTAAAACTAAATACTACATGATGATTCTAATACTTTATTTTAAATGTGCACCTGGCTTTTTCATCCAAAAGCTTTTCATTTCTATTCAAAGGGAAACACAAAGACTGTTTTTATTCTTTATTATTTCTAGTTCAGGAAATAATAAAACCCTAGAAGAAACCTCCTGTCATAAGATTCCCAACTAAATATTTTAAGAAGATAAGGATATGCAAAGAGAGAGGGATTTCAAATCATGGACTGCAGTGTTTGGATCTTAAAAACAGAACACATTTATATTCCTGTAAGTCTAAGGCATGCCCCTCCTCACTACCCAAGGCACACACATAATTTCTAGAGTTGTTAAAAGAAATATATATTTAAGCCATAAATGTTTAAAACTGGAAGACATGTTTAAATAATGCAAAGCATTTGGTTTATTAAGAACCTCCTCTGAACAGAACATTGTACTAGAAATATGAAAGTAAATAGCAAAAAACAGCACACAGTCACTGCCTTCAGCAATCCATTTCAAGGATCAAAACATTAAAAAGAAATTAGGATAACTTATAAAGCATTAATTACATAGTTTCTTGGCATTCATAAGGGTGATCCTTCATCACTCAAAGATATTTAATTAATATTTTAAATTAAAAATTATTAATTCAAAAATATTCTATAGCTCACAAATTTCCCCTTAAAATGAAGTAAAGTATAACTGAAATTTCAAGTGATCTCTTCATGTGCTTCTTCCCTAATTTTTGCTACCATGGTTTGAAAATGCTGATTGTTTTCATTCAAAACTCCTATTGTTACTCTCACTGAATTCCACTTCAACAGTCCCAAACCTCTTTTTCCTAGTTAAATATTTAGTAGACCTTTTCACCTTCTCTTCATTTCTATCTTTAACATTAGAAGTCAACTCCTTACCCTGCCTCTTAAGGCTCTTGTTTAAAGAAAAAGCTTTGTTTCAAGAGAGGTACTGAGCATTCAAATTTGGTTAAAGAAACCCTAAAGCCACATTGAAATGTGGATATTGGGCAGAGAACAAAGCACTTTCGCTAGCTAAGTAAATCACATTCAGAAGTTAGCCTTAGAGCATTTGAGATACAAATTTGTACCTCAGCAAGATCACAAATTACTATGTATTTTGGGACTTTGGGACCACATTCCACAGCTGAAAGCATGCACGGTTAGCAGGTCTACAGCAGAGACTGCAAACTAGAAGCATATAGGTAAGCCAAGCCCTCAGATGGGGTCCACTTGGCCTGCACAATGTTTGTTTTGATTTTGTTTTAATTTTAACTATTTTCCAAAATGCAAATGTCAGCACAATTCACACAAACATCCAGATTTCAGCCTTCGTTTGAAAACTTGGATGCTTTGGTAACACTGGGTCCATCTCCTACAAGGCAGCAACGGGCTGGAGCCACTTCCCACCATGTTTCCAGCTTGCCATGGTCCCTCACTCCCAATCTGGCCCAAACCTGCCTGGGCTCTGCCTCTGGTAGCAGCGGACAGTTCTAGACCTGGAGTAAAATACTGGTGTGCCAGGTTTCCATGAAGTGGTCATTTGGCAAATTGATGTACCATGTTTTAACTTTTAAATGAATTAGACTTGTTCATTAAATACATTGATTTTGTTTAGAGGACTTCAGGCAAATTGGTATTTGGTCAGTTCATCCTAGAGGGACGTCCGCACATATCCTTTGATATCTAGATTTGGGATTCTCTTCTACAAGGTTGGGGAAGGTCACTTCAACTCCAGGACATTTTATTGGTTATGTTAAAGTTGGCAAGGGCTGAAGCCTAGCCTCTTAGAGTTTCTTCCTTTCAGAGCCCAGAAAAATAAAGAGTTGTCTGTGCTCATCTCTTTTTCTTATGTCTCTTCATTTCAGTTGGAGTGCTAATGTGGCCCAAGATCTGCTCCTAGGCGTGCCTGTCCTCATCTCCTTCTATTTCACACTCTCTCTTTGGACTTGATTTTCCATATAAGCCTGTGTCAAGGCTATTGCCAAAGTTGTAATTGGCCTAGGACAGCTTCTTTCTAGGCACTGGGGCAAACACTCTTTGTGTCTTTCTTTAAGTATCTCTTCTGCATCCAGAAGGTTGACATTAGAGTTATAAGAGCTGAGAATTCAGATTTGTATTTAGGAAAAAACAGGCAAAGTGGATCCTGGCCAATTTGGATGGTGTTAGGTTCTCCTAGCATGGGGAAAAGAACAACTGTGATTTAGTCTTGCTCATTAGAACACTGCATTAGGATTTGGAGGCCAAAGTCACTACTAATAAATAAGAAGTAGGAATAATAATAATAATATCAACAGCTAATAGTTCTTGAGCACTTATCATGTACCAAGTATTATTTAAGTATTGGTATTAACTCATTTATTCCATACAATATCCCACTGGATATGATTATTTTATTTTTTAGAGGCATAGAAAGGCTCAATAACTTGCCCAAGGTCATCCTTCCAGTTAGTGCTGGGAAGAGAATTTGAATACAGAGAGTCTAGCTTTAGAGGTCATGTTCTTGAACATTACATCATTTTCTCCTCAAAAAATAGGGAGGCAGGAAAGAAACTTAGCTATTGATGCCTCACGTGTATTAATTTATGCAGTACTTCCAACAACACTGTGGGGTAGAAACAATTACTACACATACTTTACAAGTGAGAAAACTGAGACACAGAAAGGAATTATCTAGCACTGGCTTTTTTCAGTTTACTGTCTAATGCATCTATTTTCCTTTAGAGGAAAGAATGACAGTGTAACTTGGGTATTCCTAGACCCCCATCTAGCAATAGTACCCCATCACATGATTAGCAATGCCACTGGTAATTGAAATAATAAGTTAAATCTTCATATGCAAAAGGAGCTAGTAGTTACCGCACATGTACTCAGGAACCATAAATATTAACTTGGCCTCCACCTATTTCTGAAAAGAAATCTCTAAAATTCCTAAGTTTTTTTTTTTTTTTTTTGATGATTAAAATTATTTCTTTCCTTGTCACAGAGAAACCATAGCTCCCTGACTAGGCTAGCCAAGGTCTTCAACAGAGAGGTCATAGGGCATAGTTCTAGGGAAAACAGGATGTGCATGTTCCATTTCCCATCTCAGAATTACAAAAATATGAAAGATCTACAGGCATCTTTCCAAAAACTATAAAACAAAACTGCTGATAACACCAATCACTATCATGCCTCTGTAGTGTTATCTCTGGAAAAGACGAATAGTCCAAGACAATTTTGGAAGGAGATGTCAGGGTCCAGATTTATTAATTCAGATGTAAAATGGCACTACTGCAGTTTTTAACTTCCTCTAAGTGTTCTCAGAAACCAGCTAACATCTCACTGTTATAAGTCAGAGCTGTTTTTAAAGGTTTTTGTTTTGTTTGTTTTTAAATCAAGCATCTGCCTAGGGAGTGAGGCTGCTCTTACAGTATTTCCAGTCCCTGATAGGCAGGCTGCCATGCAAAGCCAACAGTCATTTCCTGGCTCACAAATGACCTCCCTAGTTGATAACATCTACAGGTTCCGTAATTTAATCCCGAGAACAACAGAGAACTCTGAGATAGCACTGTTCATGTTAGTATTATTAATAAATATTTATTCTCAAGGACTGACAACTTCAGATTTCTGGCACACTGTATAAAAATCTAAAAATATTAAATATATTCCTGTTTTATTCTTCTCCATAGCATTTACCATCATCTGACAGATTATATATTTTTTTGTCTGTTTATTATCTGTCTTTCTCTATATGAATGTGAGCTCTTTGAGGGAAGGGACTGTGTCTCTTTTGCTCATTGCTATATTCTTAGTATTTACCACAGTGGCTGAAAGGTAAGAAGTGTTTGCATACATTTGTTAAGTGCATAAAGGATTGAATAACTGCATGTATGCAGCAGACCAATAATTAGAACTCAATCAAATGCCAGTATTTTGGGATGTTGTTGTAAAAATTAAAAATGTAAGAATGGTGAGAAAAACATTAGTGTTTAAAAAAGGACATAGACATATATTTTGGTTCTTAGCTGATATGGACAAAGGAGAAGAAGTAAACATAAGAAAAACAAAGTTAACCAGTCATTGCATTTAAAGAAATTATAATAACGAATAGGAAATTCCAAGGTTTTTACATACTGGAAACTTTTCTGTAAACACACATTAGATTGAAGAACAGATTTATAAAGTATGGTTTGGAAAATAAACTTGTCCAAGAACTTCTGGGATACAAAGCAACAAAAGCCAAACCTCATTTACTTATTCACAGTCTTAGACATCATATTCCATAAGGATAAAAGTAGGATGGTTTTCTAAATTTTTTTTCCATTGGGAGAAATACTGAAGATATTTAACTTTTTAATAATTCATAATATTCCTTTATAATATATGGGAATATTTCATATGTACACTATTCATCTGTCTTGCCTTTCTTTTCACAACTAGATTATAAAATTCCTATTGAATAACAAAGTCTTATTTTCTCTGTATCCATCCCTTACCAAATTAGTATATAGTATTACATTCATGAATACATTAACTTATTGATGATAAGTTAGGGTCTATACCTGATTTCACCACAAGATCCGTTGGATATAAGTTAACCATTGCAAATGCCTCTATCTTTTCCTAAATATCCCAAGTTACATTAACCAGTTTCTTACTATGTACTCTTATTGTGATAGGTCTACAGAACAGTAACATAGCATCCATAATTAAGCTTATTTGTGGCTATTTGTTAAGGAAAAGAAACATTCACCTTATTGTTTCTAATGCTGATTATAGTAAACACTCAATAGATGTCTATTGTATTGACTATTTCAATTTTCAGAATTAATTTTAAGAGAAATTCTATGTATAGAACCTTGAGATTTTCAATAAATTATACAACATGACCACAAAATCTAATTAAATCTGGATCTTTACCCCAAGAGTCTGGTCATAGGTGTTGGTGTGTTACACTTCTGTCTTCATATTTTTCAAGAACTGATGATGAAAATTTTGTGTTTCACAACAGAGAAATTCTAAAGCATTCTCCCTCTTGATAGTCTAAACCCACACTAGAGATCAAGCTTTCCTGTCTGATATCTACCCTCTTTCTGCCCTACAAGAGGTTGTGAACATCAAAGAATAGTTTTTTGATGAGTTTTGAGCTCCTGAAATTCTCATCTTATGAGTTCAAGAAAGTAATATTATCCTTAAATTTTACAAAATAAAAGATTATTGCTCTGAAGAAACTTGCCATTAAGAAGAGCGTGAAAGGAAATAGATGAGTTTACTCCTGTGAAATAAACTCTTTAAGAAATGTTTGCTTAAGAAGGCTTGCTAAAGTTCTCTCTTAGGCTTTTTAAAATGAATTTTTTTAAGCTTTTCATGCCATTTATGTAATCTTCTTTGGAAATGTGATTGTATGCATGTGTGGGTAGGTGTGTTTAAACTTTCACTGCTTTCAAGACTATTGTCTGTCTGGGATAAAAGTCTCATTACTGCATTATACCAAATTTCTAAATGTCTGAAATATTCACCAGCTTAAAAGAACTTAAAAGAAATTAACACAGTAACTATTTAAAAATCAGAATACACATTGCACCAGATGTTGGTTTTTATTTATTTATTTTTTTTTTTTGAGACAGAGTCT
>CM052437.1:161001803-161070437 GCA_028533085.1 Varecia variegata | reverse complement strand
CTCTTGCTCAGGCTGGTCTCGAACTCCTGAGCTCAAACAATCCACCCGCCTCGGCCTCCCAGAGTGCTAGGATTACAGGCATGAGCCACTGCGCCCGGCCAGATGTTGGTTTTTAAAACCATTTTCCAGTAAAAGGAACCAAGTCCTTGGAGAAATGACTGACTCAAGGGCTGCAACAGGACATATGCAAGGTGAGCCTAGAGCTTTGTAGTGCCACTAAGTCACAGAGAGCTGGAAAACAAACAAGGAAGCAAACAAAGAAAAGCAATGATGAAGGCATGTCAAAAAGACACCAGAGTCAAAGGTCAAAGCCGGAATCATATGAGCAACAAAATCAGTAAAGTAATATTGAATTATAACCCAAAGAATAAAATAAAATATCCATGAGTCCAGACTGATGCAAATAAATGAGTGAATAAATAAATAAATGGGCATGAAGAGACAAATCTCCCTGCAGAAGAATTCTAAGTAAGTCATGTAGCTACTGGCCCTTCAAGGAGGTAGAACATAACTTTCTACTCCATAAGAGTGAACTGTGCATAGTGACATCTTTCCAAAGAGTTCAGTATGGAACAAGAGAATAAAAGAATAAAGCCTGACAAGAAAAGTGCTAAGTCACGTTGATAGTATATGCTCGGGTTATGATATGCAAATGATGCTTTATCTCTGTGTGCATATTCCTTCAAACCATAGCTCTTGTCTACTCAGGAGGAAAACATCAGGCAAATTTCTTTTGTGGGACATCAAAATAGCTGAACAGTTCTTCTCAAAACTGTCAAGGTCATCAAAAATAAGGAACGTCTTAGAAACTGTCACAGCCAAGAGGTGCCTAAGGAAACATAATTACTAAATGTAACATGGTATCCTGGATGGGGTCTTGAAACAGAAAAAGGACATTGCTGAAAAGCTAAGAAAATCTGAATAAAGCATGGACTTTAGTTTTTAACAAGCCTGAAGGAACACACTCTCCAGAGAAAATAAGATGATGGTTGTTATGTGGTTGTAGCTAGACATAAACCCTCACATACGAATTATATAATCTCACCAAAGTGCTTTATGCTAAGAATGTTGTATCACAAAACCAATCAGCATTACAATACAGAAAGTGAAAATAATTACTTTTTATGCAAGATGCATTCTTCCATAAATAAAAATTCCAATTTTTTTTAAATATAGAGGACTGAAAAATAGACCAAGTTTGGGACTTAAGGCTCTTTCTTAATACATATAGCTCCTCAAATTCCTCTGCTTGCCTTACAATTATTACTATTTCCTTCTAAATTGAACTTCTTTGGAATTTGACTTACATCTAGTCCTTTAGCTGTTGCTTCTCTGTTGTTGACTCCCAAATTCACATTTCTTAATTTTTCTCATGTTTCAGGAGGCATTTCCAGTTACACTGCGGAATAGAGGCCCTGCTGAACAAGTACAAATCTGAACCCTGGTAAAAGACCTGGTCCTCCTTCCATTTTTTTTTAAATCATAAAAGGTGTAGCCGGTCTCCCTCAAACTAGAAAGCATAAGGTCATTTTCAACTTGTACTCGCATCCTTTTCCCATATCCCATTAATTTCAAATCCCATCAATTCTAAATTAGACTTTCTTAAATATTTCCTGGCCTTTGCAAATCCTATCCCATTCTCCAAATCTAAGATCTCACCATCTCTGCAAAGTCTCCTAAGTAGCCTCCCTGCTTCTAATTATTTTTCCTTCTCAAATACAGAATCTTATTGCCAGAACAATGCAGATCAAATTGCTTAGCAAAGCAACCAACGCCCTACACATCTTCTCCAAGCTAGTCTTCTAGTCTCCTTTCCCTAAAAGTAGCCCTCTCGCTTCCACACACACTCCTTCCCTTCCGCCACACCTAGCCCTTGTTAGTCCCTGAAACTCCAAGCTCTTACAAACTTGTGTGACCCAAGTGTGCAGCTCATGCTGCTGAATGTTCTTCCCTCCAACATTTGCTTAAGAAACCGCTCTTACACGCCACGTATTCCACCTGTTACACCTTACTAGATCCCCACATTCAGAATTGGCCACTTGTTTTTCTGTTCTCTCAAAACATTTTATTTCTGCCTTTCAGACTATTTATATTATGTCTGATATTACAATTAAACACATACTGCCTTGCTTCTCAAAAATGGTCCATGGACCTATATTGTCAGCACCTGAAAGGTTGGTGGAAATGCAAAATTTCAGACCTCACCAAATCAGAATTTGTAAATAACAAGATCCCCAGATGTTGTGTATACACATATAATTTTGAGAAATTATGATCTACACCTCTGCCAGATCGTTCTTTGAAAGGTCTCACTTACCTTTGTAATGCTCTCTTCCCTACCTACACCAATTATAGTGTTCTACATTTGGTTTTTATTTAATAACAATGTGTAGAATAAAACTTGAGGGCTTAGTGTCAATTATAAAATACTTGATGCCTGGCTATAATAATGTCCTCCTCATAATCCTTGTTATGAGGTTGATGCTTTAAATTGGGTTCTTTTATTACTTGAGTACTTGACGTGACTTTTTGACAGATATTCCTTATACCAAATTCCACAGAACAGCAAAGGAGGCTTTAGTGTATAATTAGCATTATGACACTTCATTTAACCAAATATTATTCCTTCTTCCTGTTCTATTAAAAGTTATTTTGCATGACTTCTTTGAACTGCAATGAATAAAACCTAGTCATATCTGGTTTGACATTGTATAATAAGGCTTTGGGGACTGTGAACAATCTGAGAGAGGGAAGACAGCCATTGATTTCTAATTTATTCCAAAAATAATTCCATACTAAGTCAGCACAGATGAGAATTAAGGCTTGAGAAAATATAATTCACTAACATGAGAAAAAGAAGCAACTATCTCTCAATGACTTATTACTTAATGCCAAAAGCATTTTAAAATTATATATCTCCTATTCATAGCATTATTTTCAATAATCTTGGGAGATTTATTGAACACAATCATAACATTCCTGTGAGATATTTATGAGGCAAGTCTTACTTTCCATTTTTAAAATCAAGCAATAGATAATCTAATGAGTTTGTTCAGGGCATTGCAAAAAGCAAATGTGAGGCATAAAACTCAGACCTTTCAGGAATAGTAATACCGACATTTGGGGGATGTTGTGAGGATTAAATGAGTTAATATTTGTAAAGTGTTTACAACAGTGCCTAATATTTGAAAAGCTTTCTATTATAATAGCATTTGTTTAATGAATAGATAGGTGAGTGGTAGCTAGATACAGGCAGATAAATTCCCATTCTAGGTTATGAACTTTCAAGAAACAAAATGTGACATCTTCCATGTGTCTTGCTAGCCTATTGTTTAAAGCTTCTGAACAGAGTGAAGTAAGTGCAATTCAGAAAACACAGGAAATAATCTTATAATCTTCTCTTCTAACTCTGCTCCACACCCTCATGTTTCTTCAATAGGCATTGCCCCCATAGAGGAATATGACTCAATAGACGTCCGTCCAGTGGAAGCTTCGATCTAAGGAAAAGAGAGGACTTCACCGTCGTAAGCCTCAGTTAAAAGCATGCACATTTCCTAAAACCAGGGTCAGCAGTTTTCTCTTATTGGCACTACAAGTGCATTTGCTGGAATAGGTGACATTCGGAGCCCTGAAATATGATGAAGGAAGGCCTCCTGGGACCCTAAAGTGGGCGCTGTAGATAAGGAGGGAACTAGGTACCATGTAAACAGGACTGAGGCCTAAGACAAGTTTCATCCACTTCACAATTTTCCTAAAATTGGCCCTGTTCCCAGAATCCAAGAGTATATCAGAAGTGTCTCCTGAGGCCAATAATTCTGTCATCCATGACACGAAGAATATTTAGGTCAATGTGAAACTATGCCAAGTACCATTAAAATGCATTGTTCCTACGCTTCTAAGAAGCATATTTTATCTCACATATTTTAACAGAATTCTGTTAAATCATAGTTTTTATCTAGTCTCATAGCATCAATTTCCTACCTTTCCAGAGATACTCGGGACATAATTTGCTGTTTTTCTCTTTGCTGATTTACTACTAAAAATTTGTATAGCAATCCCATTTTCCTTGTTTTGTTTGTCCTCATTTAAAATAATTTTCTCTATTTCATTAACATTATTAATTTTAAGATTTATGTATATATTTTATAATGTTTAACTTCTACCATATTGGTTCCCAAGAATAAGACTGCTGCCTTAAAAAGTGTAAGTATTTTAAGTTTTGTAGATTTTCCAGATTGCTTTCCTTAAAAAGTCTGTAAGATTTCATATTTGCACAAGCAATATATGAGAGCTCCCTTTCTCAGAATCGCCACCAGCAACAGGTAATATCACCACTTTGGGGTTTGGCCAGTCTCGTGAATATGAAATGATATGCTATATTTTAAACTGTCTTTCCCTCACTTTTTGTGAATTTTGGCATCTTTTCTTTGTTCTACCATTTGGATTTGCATTTCTATGAACTGCTTATTCATATGCTTAGCATAAAAAGTTTTACAAATAAAAATTAAGTTTAAAAATGGCATTTAGTATAATAAAATGTTTTTAATTGATGTGCAAGTCAATTTTTTAATTGAAAAAATAGCAATTTTGTGTCATTTTTTAACCTTGCCAGATTAAAAAAAGGTGGTAACATCTAATACGAAGACACATGGACAACCAGCACCCTTGATGGAAGTAAAAACAGGAACCATCTTTTTGTAGAGAAATTGGCAGGGAGGATAACAGTTTTCATATTTTTAGCCATTGACCCAATAATTTTGAATTATCAATCAAATCTCCAAGATATAACATAATTGAATATTACACCAAAGTTGCATTTTAGAGCAACAAGTTGGAAAATTCTAAATATCTATTTAGAAGGAGTTAATTTAAAAATATGATATACCTATACAATAAGATACTAAAAAGAATAAAGCATATACTTTCCATGCACTTTCAGGGAACTAGTATGATACTGTGGTTAAAAGCTCAGGTTTGAAGATAGATAGTCCTTGGATCAAACCTCAGCTCCACCATTTATGACAGGCACTGCTTTGGATATGTGGCTCTCTAAGCCCCAGTTCCTCACCTGTGCAATAGAAATATCTACCTTATGGACTAGTAGTGAGAATTAAATGAGTTCATACATATAAAATGCATAGCACAGTGCATTTAGTTAATACAGTAGTTCCCCTGTATTTGCAGGGGATACACTTCAAGAACACCAGTGAATGCCTGAAACTGTGTATATAGTACCTTACCCTATAAAAGCTGTTTTTCCTATACATACATGCCTATGGTAAAATTTGTTTTGTCAATCTGGCACAGTAAGAGATTAACAACAATAACCAATAATAAAATAGAATAATTATAACAACATGCCAGCATTGCTACTCTTGAGTTCTGGGGCCATTACGAAGCACTGCAATATTGCCACGGTCTAACAGTCAAGAGGGCTACTCAGCGACTAACGGGTGGGTAGTGTGTACAACGTGGAGACGCAGGACAAAGGGATGATTCACAGCTCAGGGTGGGATGACACAGGACAGTGCGAGATTTCACCATGCTACTCAGAACAGCATGAAATTTAAAACTTATAATTGTTTATTTCTGTAATTTTCCATTGATTATTTTCAGACTGCGGTTGGCCCTGGGTAACTGAAACCATAGAAGGCAAAACCACAGATAAGGGAGGATTAAAGGCTAACTTAAAATTATTGATTTTAAAATGAACTAAAATTTTTTGAAAGCTATGTTGATATGGCAAGACTTTTATCATATACTGTTTTTAAACAGGGAGGAGGCAACAGAGCAGGCTGTAAATGTGTATGTGCACCGCGTGTGTGTGTGTGTCTGTGTGTGTGTGTCTGTGTGTGTGTGTGATGCTTAAAGAGATGTCTGGAAACATGCACATGTTATCTCTGGAATTTAGAGTAATTTTTCACTTTTGTATTTCCAATATACACATTTTTTTGAGACAGAGGGTCTTGCTCTGTCATCCAGGCTAGAGTGTCGAGGCATTATCATAGCTCCTTGCAATCTCAAACTCCTGGGCTCAAGCGATTCTCCTGCCTGAGCCACCTGAGTAGTTGGGACTACAGGCACATCCCACCACGCCTAGCCAATTTTTTAAAGGGTATCAATGTTTTGCCCAGCTGGTCTCGAACTCCTGACCTCAAACGATCCTCCTGCTTCAGCCTCCCAAAGTGCTGGAATTACAGGCATAAGCCACCACACCCAGACTGTATTTGCAAAAATTTGACTGAATATTCTACCATAAACATGTAACATCTTTATAAACAGGAAAACCATACTCTAAAAATGCAGTTAGAATATGCATCCAGGTAAAGAAATACTATCCTCTGCAGAAAAACAGACATTTCACTCATTGTATATCTTTCAAAGTCCTGTAAAATGCCAATAAAATGTTATATAGAAATGAAAATGTATAGAAAATTAACCCGGACCTCAATCATTTTAAAATTCAGAGTGTTTCTGATGTCGGATAGAGTGCCTTAAAAATACTCAATGTGACAAGGTAATGGGATTTCTTTCCATAAGACAAGAAACAAAAATCAGTCTTATCATGCCATACTTACGCTGCGTATGGTTATGAATTAGAGATTTCAGCCACCAGATCAAATAAAATCTTGCTGATAAGCTTAATATACTATTTCTCCTGAAGGCAGACAAATAATGAATAGAAATCTTTGAGCAAACAAACCAATGAAAGTGTAAACACTCATTAGTCCTGATATGTTGGCTCTCTGGATGGGCCTTCAGATTACTGTGGAATGGGTCTGCCATTCTGGCATTCCTAGCATTTCTACAATGATGCAAGTATCAATTTTCCAGAAGAACCTTCATTTGCTTTATGCTATAACTATGAATTTAGATTTTCATGCTATACTTCCATAGAACAGTTCTCAATCTCCAAACAACCTAACTTATTATTAATAAAATGAGAGATTTGGTATTGGTGAGGTTTGGTGAGATGGGGAAATTTCTTGCATGGCTGATAGGAAATGCTTTTACTTTTTCAGATAGAATTTTGACAACATGAATGAAGAGCTTTAAAATTGATTCTCTTCACTCCGGTACTTTTAACTTTAGAAATCTATACTAAAGGAATAATTAGGAATATGGACAAAGATTTATATGCAAAAATGTTGCCAGTGCATTATTCATAACAGCAAAACATGGGAAATAGGATAAATATCTAACTATGTTGGAAAGATTAAGCAAAATAAGTAAACATTAAATAAATCCATATAAGTTTATGCAGCCATTGAAATAATGTTTACAAAGCTTTACGGCATGTGTTTCTGATATATTAATAATGGTAAACTAAAAAAAAGCAAGACAGAAAATTATATAAAATATAGAAGAAGCTTATAAAGAAATATATCCAAAATTAACTGTCACTGTTGGTGGGGTTACAGGTAATCTGCCTCATTCATTATTACACCTTTTTTGTACTTCCAATTGGAATAGAACTTAAAGATCATGTAATCCAAAAATCTTTGAAAGGCAACTGGAGAAATTAAATAACTTAGTCATGGTTTCACATGGACAATGCAACCCAGCCAGTGTTCTTTTCCACAGTATCATGTTGCTTTTGGGGGGGCCCTGTAATTATCATTTGCAATAAATCATGGGTCTGTATTTTTGCCTTGACCCTACTACCTTCCAGTAAGTCCAATGTGTCCTAAAACAGTTTAAATTCAGCTGTTTGTTGCTATCATTTTCAAATGAGATCATTGGCCTTGACTGTAAAGAATTAAGCTAAGGTGTACTAAGACTTTGCCAGTCAACTCATAATTAATGGATTTAGCATCTACGTAAATTTAGTAGTGGGGCTTTCTCGCCAATGTGGGAAGGCTGATTCAGGGTCTAGGTGAGACACATGAGGAATTGTTTGGCCATTAACTACTTAAAATAGTAAACAGGCAAAAGTTCTTTGTGTTGTTGTAAGAAATGCCGCGCTGAAAACCCATAATAACAAAGTGACTAGCACAGTGATTCTCAACAGGTGTTCCCACGACCAGCAAATGAACATTACCTGGAAACTTGTTAGAAATCCAAATTCTTAACCTGCCTCCCCGTTCTTACTGAATCAGATCAGATCTACTGTGAGTAGGGCCCAGCAGCTGTGTGACTTAACAAGCCCTCCAGACAATCCTGATGCATGCCAAGTTTGAAAATCACCATCCCAGCAAATCAGTAGCTATGGTGGAGTTTTGCCAAAGCTATAATTTTTAGCAAACATTCAGGCAGGGATTCCCGTTACCTTCTGATAATTATTAATAAAAAATATAGAGCTAGACAGGGGCCCCCCCACCCCCCCTTGAGAGTCGCCTGGCTCTCCACATCCCTTAATCTCTTTTTTGGTCACTCTGATAAGGAGGTGGAATGCCAAACAAGATTTTTTAAATTCCAAGAGTTCCCCCGCTCTAAATGGAACATTTTGTTGCACAAATGATGAGATTCACATATGGCTTTTATATTTTTCCTTAGAGAAAGAGCTGAAATGAGTTATCATTATTATTATTAACTTGGTAGTGATTATTACTAACTTGTTCTTTGAAAACAGAGAAGTCGCTGGCTTGAGGAAATCTGAAACAAGCTCTCAGAGACCCTTCACTAGGGGCAGGGAGATGTGAGTTCTGTTCCTCAGTTGTCCTGAGCACGTTTCATTTTGCTCTACCAGGCGGCTATTTCCTATCACGATCACTAATTTTTTCCAAAATTTCAAAGAAGATTAGTGGCACTTAAATATCTGAAGAAAAGATTCAACTATTTTATTAGTGTATTTGTAGGTTTATTTTTTCAATTGCTTATGCATTTAACTATGTATCTACTAGGTATATACGAGGTATTGTCTTATTATGCACAACAACCTGTAAATAGATGAATAAAATACTCCCTGCTTTACAAGTTTATAATATGAAAGAATAGATGAACACAGAAAAATAACTTAAAAACGACATAAAGCATACCCTAAGCATCAGAGATGTATGAATACTGTGTGGTGAGGTCTCAGATAATTTGTTCACTATTTCTAGTTTGAGAGGAATTGATGGGGGAATTCCTATATCCATTTGAATTTTAAGAAATGACAGAAAGGAGGAGGGAACTCTAGGAAACAAAATCCTCAACAGCAATGCAAGGTAGAAAGCTTTGAAATGTGATCAGGCCAAAAGTGAGTAGGCCAATCACAGTAGTTCTCCTCCCTGGCCCCCCCGTTTCTATCAGTTGGGAGGCTCTTGTAAAAAATAATGATGTCCCGGCCCATCTCCCTACCCCCAGATTTTGATTTGATTTTCTGTAGTGTGGCCGAGGCATTGGCTCTTTAAAGTTTTAAGTTCCTTAAGTAATTGGAGTATATGGACAGGCCTGAGAAGGGTGGCTATAGCAGGGATGGGAAGGTTTCTGACGGCGTGGCATGGGAAGCACTGAATGCCTGGCTAAGAAATACGTGTTCTGCTCAGTAGGAAAGAACAGGGGAGTGTTTACCAGGTACCGTGGTAGCACAAGGGAGAAGCAAACAACTGTAAGGAAGGTGAAGCCATGACAGGACGGAGGCCTGGCGAGCGACGAGTGTCATGGTTGGAGGAAAGACAGGATCTGACAATGAGCTCTGGAGCCTGAGAGGGGGAGGGAATATGGAACCAACAGCAGACACATGTCAGGCAGGGACAACAGACACTGCTGGGGTGGCGTCATCAGTTCTGGTTCATACATGTTGAGGCAGTGGGACTCACAAGTCAAAGCATCCATCAGGTACCTGGAAAATCTTGACTCTAGAAATTCTGCCTATAGGAGACAGTTAGGATGCAACATTATTTAGGGGATATATTTAATATCTCCTAGGGGGATTATTGAGTCTGCAGAGTAGAAAAATTTCTTGATTGGATGTCAAGAGAGGGGGGAAAATGATGACTAGGGAGAAACGTCTTGGAGAATGCCCATATTTGGAGGAAGACCTCAAAAAAAGAGAGATCAGATGGGTGGGAGAAGCAGGCTAAGGCAGCATTACCGAAATTGAGAGAGCAAAGTGTTTGAAAGAAAACTCCCAACCCTGCAGGCCCTACTCAGCGCAAGGATGGGTGTTTATTCCACTATGGTTTGTGAATTTCATCAAATTTGGTAAACACTGCCAGAGTCAAACCAAGAAAATTGAGAAACCACCTCCGTGAAGTCACATCAATGCTTAATTTAGTATTTTCAAAAATTTATATGACTTTTGGGAAACATCGATATTCTACTCACACTCAAATCTACTTTTATGCCAAAACTAATGCAACCATAAATATCATGACTGGATTTTTGAAGAAAAAGGAGTTTCTTGGTAAATTTTGAAAGGACAATTTTAGGAGGTAAGTGGGGGTGAAAGTCAGATTATAGAGCCTTAATTGGAGAGAGATTGCTAAAGAGAAAATACCCACTTTTCCTTAAATCTTTGTTTCCCAAATGGTAGTTTGGACATCCACAAAGAGATGCTGTTAGGAGGAAGTAACTTCAGCTACAAAAGAAGATGAAAGATCAGGGGAAATATTAATATAACTTGGAGAAAGTCAAGTCCAAAAAGGGAATGATTTGGGAGGTTTCAATAATGTTTATATTAATAGTATTGAGAGTAGAATGTAAAAGTGGTACAAAAATTAAGAGGCAACCCTGGAAATATAGTTCGAAGCTCCCAACCTCCTCCCAAATTGAGGAAAATGTCAAAAATATTTCAAGCAGCTAAATCTGATAATGCATTAACATAGTAAACACACTGTATTTGAAGTCCCCTAGCTCCCTTTTTAGTTAATCCACAAACACTGTGGCCTGAAAGGTCTCATATGAAGGAGTTTGTTTATCTTTCCTGGAGTCTTTCCTCAATCTAAATATAATACGGATATTATTTGTTTTTACAAATTAAATCTGCCATTCAAAGCACAGTTTAGTCTGTGGCAAAACCAAACAAAAATGTCTAATTTCTGAAAAAAAGTCTTTTCTGTTTTAACAAAATATATAATAAGAACAACGACCTAAAATAAATTACTTACTAAATTTTCAATGCTGTGCCTTTCTTTAAAAATAAAAGTAAAAGAAAGTACATTTGGAAAACAGTTCATAGAAAGTATCTTCAAAGTTATATTAAACATTTCCCAGCTTTGGAAAATGCAAATACCCAATCTGGTTTCTATGAAACTTAAAAAAAGATCAAACAATTAGAAAGAAGCTAGGCTTGAAGGAGAAATGCTAGGGATTTCAGTAAACATCTGGTTGCCATTTTCAATTGTAAGAACTAACCCACTTAAGGAAGCAGTTTAGTTTCTTTGGAGTAAAAATGAGACACTGGCTTTTTGTTCTCTTTGCACAGCGAAGGGTAAAGAAAACATCAGTATGGAGAGGTCACTCTAAGCTCAACTTTCATAAATAACAAAAGTTTTTTTCAAAAATTAAAGTAAATTGAACTCAAGTCCTTGTAGCATAAACAACTCAACTGAGTTCAGGTTAAATAAACATTCCTTGAGCTCCAGTGTGCCAATTAAAGAACAAATTCTGTTTGGTCATAAATATATCAGTAATTCTATAAGCACTGAGGAAAATAACAATAAACCTGAGCACACAATTACCGTGTGTCATAATACAATAAAATAGAACGGTGCAGACTTATAAGTTTCTTTGATTCAATTTCTTTTTTTTCACCCCAGTTTGATTAACTAAAGTCCAGAAGTACTTCTGATACCTTCCAAAGCCTATTACTTGCATAATAAAAAACGCATGTCAAATGTGTTCTGGGCGAAACACCGACAAAATGAAACACACTGTGCCTTTTAAATGTGACCTTTCCTCTTTTGTCTTCCTGCTACATGGTCATAGAGCATATTAAACTCAGGAAAGCAGCAGGGTGCTGGTGTGGGGCTGGAGGGGAAAAACGCATGAGAAGAGGAGAAATTCATTAGGCTCTCAAGTTTTAAATTATCAGTAGAAGCATCTGCTATAAACATGCCTGCACTACTAGCCATGGAGGGCCACCTCCAAATTTGCTTGGGACTGATGTGTCTCCACTCCTTCCCGGCTTGTCATTTCCTCTGTTCCACCCATGCAATACCAGGCTACAAGCAAAGACTAAAGAAAAGGAATCCTCATGATGATTGAGATTTAAATTTTTGTCTTGCTTTCTCTCATTCTGTGTGAATAAGTCTTATATGGCATAGAGAATGTACAGTTGAAGAAAACTTCTGTGGTCATTTTACTCATTGTCCTACATAATATGGCAACCCTCTCTGCAGCATCCCAGACTTGCTTCTGTTCCAAGAAAACTCCCCTCTTCTTGAAATGGGCTGTTTCATTGCTGAACAACTCTGATGGATACAATGTCCATCCATAAAATGGTCCTAGTTATGCCTTCTAGAGTTACCAGAAATAACTCTTGGATTCAAGTGTCTAATTAAACAATAGAAATATTAAAATGTTGGTTCATCTGCTCACAGGGCCTCCCAGAAACCTTCTTTACAATTGAACAATCTACTTTCTCACTCCTGCTGCAATTCTGGTTTCTGCTGCAACTGTAGAAATATGCCCTCTTCAAGTATACATAAATAATTCTGATTCAATGATAAAATATACTGTGTTAGAGTCTTTTGAACTACTTAGACTTGACCCTGGGAGCAGGTTAAAAACTTTTGAAAAAATATCAATTCTCCTTTAGGCTATCATACCATTGTATGAACTAAAACAATGATTTACTAAATAATACCTGGATGAGATGAAAAGGAATAATTTGATGGTGTCTCTATCTTTGCCTTTAGAGAAGTATATGTTATAAAAATCCAAGGTCATAAGATATATTTTTCCAAAGCCAGGGATTAGAAGACCATAAAAGTGAGTATTTTACATTATTCTAAGAAAATAACTAAAGAGCATAACATAGAGGACATAAATGGGAACTAAATAATATTATAGGGTTTTCGATTCTTTCTCCTTACTGCTTTCTGTGTTCACAAGCAGCCAAAGCTACATGCTTACTTTTATGTGTTCTTTACCGGAGAGCATCCTTAGGGAATGCTATGTGTTACATTGCTTTATGGAATATTAAACCTTCAGTGAATTAATTATCACCTCTCAGCAGAAGATCGAGGTCTCCATCTCCTGTCCTGGCCTCTCTGCTTGCTTGAGTTTCTACTGAATACATCCCTATGAAAATTTCACAGCTCCTAATGAACTAAACTTATCTGCCCTTTCCCAAAACCAATAGGCTGAGTAACACTGGTGAATGTTACAAGAGAGCCTCAGAAGCAGGAAAGAGTAAAATTCTGAAAAAGGGACCCAAGCACTGTGTTTCTCCCCAGAAGTCTCCTATCATTTGATGTATAAAATATCAGCCCTATGCACTACTATATTTATGCATTATCTTTGTTAGAAGACTAGATTTGAGCATAAGTAGAATATCAGTGTTCCTCTAAAGTTATATAAAAATAAAAGTTTTATAAATTAAGTTTTAATGTGAATAGCCTGAGACAATTCGCTATTTAAGGGGATCAAATATTGATGTACTATTTTATCTTCATTTATTCATGCATTCAATAAATATTTATCGTATGCCCCTATGTGGAACGCATGATTATAAGTGATGAGCAGAAAAGATATAGTCCCTGACCTTAAGGAGCTCACCGATTTTTTTGACGTGAGGCTTTTCTAAAGGAATGATCTAGAAGAGTGTGTGTGTCAGAATTTCAGGAGAGTGTACAAGGCAGATCTCCTAAGGAGAACATGTAAGTTGATGGAGTCTGACTTGAAAAACACATATCAAGTTCATTTAACCCAAAATTATATCCAGGAGCAGCACCCCTATACTACTCCATATTCTAAGTGTACCTCCCTACAGAGGACACATTATATTCTTCTTTCTGTAACTATTTCTTGGCAGTAGTAACAATATTATCTCCCATTTATGGGGTGATTACTATGTACCATTCTCAAAACAATCAATTTGCAGATGTGAAAACTGAGGCTTTGAGAGGTTAAGGAACTTGTCGAAGGTCATGTGACCATGAATATGTCACACTAGGGACTCCAAGCCAGGTTCTGTCTTACTTCAAAGCTTATACTTTTTAATTCCCATAGTCTATTACCCACCCGCTTCGTCCCAAGAAAGCAATCGTGGTTAAGCTCTTCTTACTTACAAGTAATTTAAATCTCAACTTCCTTATAGCTTCTTTTTTAATACAAATAAACTAAAGAAAAATGTGAAATATGTTTTCCATTAAAAAAGTTAAGATTGATCTGTAGTAGATGTTTCTTTTCCAGACAAACTTCAGAAACAGCTTTTGGCAAGTAGCCACCATAAATAAACCTTCAAAATTAGACTAAATCTCCAGTGATGCATTGATAGACATTTTTAAAAGTGCCAGTGAATGTAAATAAAAATATAAGAAGATAGAAATCTATTAAATTATAAACAGGGAAGGAAATAGGTTTTTCTTTTTTAATGTATTTTCCACAACATTAAGTAGTGATCTGTATCTCTCCCTCTATTAACTGTATCTTTTAACAGTGTTTCCCAAGAATGATTTGGGTAAATTACAGTGTCCTTATTAGGAGGGAGAGGGCAGTGAAGCAGCATCATTTAAAATACCATTCTCCAGAATACAATATATCAAGTTTACTATCAATACAAATATCAATAAATAGTATTTATCATGATATTAATTCTAGCCCTTCATAGAAATGTCTTCACTATATCATGCTGTAAAGTTACACACTCAACTCATATTGGAAGGCTGCTATATGAACCAAGATATGACATCCGCTCCACTTGCAATACAAATATTGCTCTGCCCCTTGACCCATTGCATAACTCAGTGTTGTTTACTTAATATTTCCTTTATTGTTTCAAATATACTACTTTGGGCATGTGAGAAGTTAGAGGGAGGAAACATAATGGTCCCTTCTTCCTTAGAGTAAAACTTCTATTTTTTTCTCTTGTTGTTCTAGGTCCTTGGAGGCTCACAGCCAAACTAAGCCTAAATTATGGTAGCTAAGAGGAATATCCAGTTTGGGCCCTAATTTTATATTTCCATTTTAGTAATTTTGTTATTATATGTTTTATTGTAAACAACCAAATCCTTTTTGAATGAGGTTTGGTACAAGTTAAAAAATGAAATATCTCAGGCCCAGAATTTAATCTTCAGCTTGGTATAGGATCAAGTTACATAGAATTAGTCTACATATACGGGTAAGCAAACTTTTTCTGTAAAGGGCTTAATAGTAAAAATTTTACACTTTAAAGGCCATACAGTCTCTATTGCAATTAATCAACTCTGCCTTTGTAGAACAAAAGCAAGCAAAGGCAATACAAAACCAAATGAGTATGGCTGTGTTCCAATAAAACATTATTTACAAAAACAGGCAGTAGGCTAGATTTGGCCAGTGGGCTACACAGATTGCTAGCTCTTGGCAAGAAAATCCATATGGTCTTTTACTTTTTGTATTCCTTCAAAAAATATTCTATATAAAACCCCCAAGTTACAAAAAGAGCAATTTGAAATTATAAGAGTGACTCTACTAGGCTGACGCCACGGCACTCATTCTAGCCTGGGCAACAGAGCTGAGACTGTCTCAAAAAAAAAAAAAAAAAAAAGAGTGACTCTAATTCTGTAGCTTTGATTGCAGGTTTGCATTTTGTTTTTAACATGGATTAAAATATACAAAATTTGAAAGTGTCAGATGTATTCAGAAACTGACAGAAAATTGCTAAATATGCACGACTCTTCAAATATACATAAACAATTCTTATCCAGTGATAAAAGTTTACTCTGAGTCAGAGTCCCTTGGACTACATAACACTTGGATTTCCCCATGGGAATAGCTTAAAAACTTTTGGAAAACATTTACTCTCCTTTAGGCTGCTATGACTGAAGCACTGATTTACTAAATAACACCCACATGATAGGAAAGAGAATAATTGGATGGTGCTTCCCTCTTTTCCTCTACAGCAGTGGTCCCCAACCTTTTTGGCATCAGAGACTGGTTTCATGGAAGATAATTTTTCCACAGAAATGGGGTGGGGGGACCTGGGGGGTGGGGAAGGATGGTTTAGGGATGATTCAAGCACATTCCATTTGTTGTGCAGTCAAACCTCTCTGCTAATGATAATCTGTATTTGCAGCTGCTCCCCAGCACTAGCATCACTGCCTCAGCTCCACCTCAGATCATGGGCATTAGATTCTCATAAGGAGCACGCAATCTGGATCCCTCCTATGTGCAGTTTATATAGTAGGGCTCGTGCTCCTCTGAGAATCTAATGCCCCACTGATCTGACACGAGGGGGAGCTTATGCAGTGATGCAAGGGATGGAGAGCAGCTATAAACACAGACAAAGCTTTGCTGGCTCACTTGCCTATCACCTCCAGCTGTGTGGCCTGGCTGCTGACAGGCCACGGACTGGTACCCTTCCACGGTCTGGGGGTTGGGAACTGCAGCTTTAGAGAATTACATGTTCTCACAAACACAGGGACATAAGATATATTTTTCCAAAGCAAGGGATTGGAAGACCATAAATGTGCATGTTTTCATTCTGCTACATGTTGTAGGCCTAAATCTGTAAAGACAATTGTCCTCATACTGTTCTCAAAATCAATTTAAAGTTGAAATGCTGATTGTAAATGCCTATACAGTTAAATCATAAGTAGTGCAAACAGACTTTTGCATCATTTTATTTCTAATATTCACTCTAAAAATTGCTACTGTTTGAACCAATACTATATCCCTCAAAACAGTGCTCCCCAAACTGGGTAATACCTAATAATTTATACTTGTATCCCTTTTTAACATATAAAATTCTGGACCTCATTCCCGGACTACTGAATGAGATAAAATACTGGCTTGACTTTACTTTGTCTCCTCCCAGAACTCTGATGGGGCTGGACAAAGTGATTAAAACCTCACCACATACTACCCTGAAGTAAATATCATTACTCTCTTTACCAGATAAGAGAACTAGGGCTCAGAGAACCTAACTTGCTTAAGCTCATATATTCACAGCCCTATAGTCTTTCCAATAGAGCCATCAACTTCTACTATGTCACAAGAATGGAAATAACCACGGGGTGAGAAAACACAATACCCATATTCTAATTTAGGATTTGAGATTGCCTGCTTTTCCTTTCAGTAAGTGTTTAGTTAATTGGTAGTAGGAAAACTAAATAAAACAAAAAGCCCAAAAGTTACTCTACCGCTATAGATTAACAGTGAAGTGTTGCTTATCTGGCCTATGGCCCTTCTAATTTTTCTAATTTTCATTCTTTTCTGCCTTCAAACAGTTAAAAAAAAAAAAAAAAAGGTGGTTCCAAGTTGGAGAGAGGCCATCTGTGCCTTCAAGTATGGCACAAAAGATTGGGGGTCAGCAGAAGCGATTAGGGGTCATGTCAGGAGAGGAGAGGAAAGTAAGCAGAATGGACAGGTAGAATAGGGAAAATACATTTTATATTTATAGCCCTATGACCAAGAATGCATTTTATCAATGTGTCAAATCTGCACCTGGGTATTCAATAACATTTATGGGAATATCCATTTTGGTTTTACGGTAATATTTGCAAATTACAGGTTAGCAAACAGCTAACAATAGTAAAATGGATATTGCAAAGGTAAAATGAAGTAGAATCAGTCTCCAGATCATTCTGAATTATTTCCCCCTCCCTGGCTGTTTGACATAGGGAGTTTAGGTTTAAATGTGCCAATATAGCTGCATATCCTGTGTTGATGCATATACAGTAAAATAAACATGAGGTAAATATGGGAAACTAAAGCAAAACAAATTCTATAAGAATCACATCTCTAGAAAATATTTTTTGTATTAAGTACCTCAATTCAAACATAATTTGTAGGTTAAATTTGTGGCCATGGAAAATAAGCGGCAATTAAAAATGGCTTTTTTTCCTATAAATAATCAAGGAAATGTTAGATTTACAGTCATAACTTTTTTTATTTCAGGTATTCAGTGCACATTGTTCTGACAGTGAAAACTACAAAATCAAATGAAAAACCGAAAATCAATTTTTCATACTCATGAAATTGTGAAATTGCTACCCTTTCTTGAGGCCTATCCAGAAATAAGACATTATTATACAGAGTAAAAGAAAAGAATGCCAAGAAAGAGTTAGGAAGTAGATGTTTCAAAAAGCTGTGGGAATGTGGGGGAAAGGAACGAAATCAGCATTTACACTGACAAATTCTGATGACATCGTACAGTTATCTTGTGCTACTGGGCCCAGCAGCTCCTTTGGCTGCCAGATTGTATTGCCTTCAGGCTGTCTTTGCACAACCTTAATATTTGGAAGCTGCAGAGTAATCCTCCTTTTTCTTGTAAAACTGACCCAAGGACATCAAGGGAGAGAGGAGATATAATCCATCTGCTCTGAGCTGCAGAAAATTGAAAATTGAAATTGAATTGATGTTAAAATGGACAGATAATCCATGTTGTGCCCATAGAAAGTCAGTAGCAGCACCAAGAAGGTGGGAGAATTTAGGAATTTTAGAAAATAGTGGCATGTTATCAGGGCCAATTTGCACAACTCCAGGAGCACGGCTCACACAGCAGCATACAATGGTTATACAATCACCCGTTCAGTAATGGGATGAAATATTTTGTGGGATGAGAAAGAAACTAAACATTTCATATCGTTCCTTTTATACCAATAGCCATTCTACCAAACAGATTTCCGAATATCATTTATGGATGTTTCAGAACTATAGATTGGTCCCCGTCAATACAGCTAACCCCAACGAAATTATAAGGTTTGCAAAGTTGGTTTTCAGCTCTCTTTAATATTCCATAGTCTTCCTTCCAATTCCCTTTTATTTTTCTTATTTGCTTCCAGAAGCTCAGTGCTTTAAATTTTCACACTACTGCTGGAGGGCAGGGATAAATAAATGTCATTAACAAGCGTCCACCTAAAATGTGCCCAGACTGCACATTTTAAAATTTTTCTTCTCATCAAAGCAGATTTTCTTGGGCTCTGTTCCCTCAGAGCTTTGCTAAGTAGCTTACAATTTCACTGTGAATCTGGTGAAGGGTGATCATGACTAAATAACCCCCCAACCTTCTCAGAAACATCTTCCCAACTTGCAATCATTCACCAGCACAAACCGGCACGGTGACACCTAACTGAAGAACTGCTATGATGATGGCAAGATTGTTTTGAAAACTATGGTGGCACTGAGATCTGACTATTCTCCCCCAAAGCAAACCATGGCTGAGAGCAGCAGTTACATCCAAATTATTTCTCTCCCTCCCCTTTTAATAAATAGGAAAATAGATATATCATATAATGCTGAGTGAGGGTTCTACATCATGGTAACTCTCATAATGATAGATTCATGCAGGACAACGGGCCAAGAAAGAGACTGTGGTAGCAAAAGGCAGAGCAGAGAAAGTGAGGGTTGACACACAGGTATCACCATCCATCCTTCCCTCACATCAGGTGTAAGATGCAGAGTGAGTCACCTCACCCCTTGAAGCTTCAGTTTCCTCTTCCGGAATCCAGGGCAGGGGGAAATCACTACTTTTTAATCTTAGGGTACTCAGCGGGCTACCATGAGGGTCAAGTGTGGTCATGAATACAGAGTTTAGCGTGGACTCTGTCACATAGTTAGTTGCTCAAGAGATGTTAGCTCTTATTGCCCTTTTGACCCTCATTATCTATTCAACTTTATTTTCAAATAACTTGTTTAAAAACTCGTCTCTTATTTTCCTCTTCAAATGATAGGAATAAAAGTATTTGACAAGTAATGGTGCATATGATAAATATCCATACTTCTTTCATATTTAGAGCCAATCTGTGAATCACATTTAAGCTGTCTTCTGGAAACAATTTCAGCACATTCTACTTGCAGTCAGATGAAGTGGCAATTTTCTTAAAATATGGAGCAGTTTGGTGCTGGGCAGAACATGTATTCAGGCTCATAAACATAAACATTTTTTATGTAGCGTTTAAACATGAACTATGCAACTCCAAATTGCTACAAAAATATAAACAAAATAATTTCAGGAATAAAGAGACACAGCTAAATAAAAATTGAGAGGAAGTAAAATAAAGGAGTTTTCTATGAAGCGAGAAAATTGGGTTTTGTAAATTTTTTTAGAGGGAGACAGTAGCACATTTCTGGAAACTGTTTAACATTATATGCCAAGTGACTTTGGTAATTACTTCTTATTATTCTAACCTTGTTCTAGCAGCCCCAGCCCAAGGCCAGCATCGAGCCTTTCTTCAGCGATGACAACCGTGTAGCCATGCTCCGTGAGAACGTGCTGGTGGAGCCGAAGCTCTGTTTTGCTGTTGGAAGGACTGTAGAGTAGGGCCCTTCGGCCATGACCGCCAAAGTGTGTCTCAATTGCTTCTTCAATCTAAGAAAAGAAAGAAGGCATAAAAATTCAACATGAAAAAGTGGTACATTTCCCAGGAAGGACACCATTAATGCAAATCAAGGGCCATTCAGAAAATTATTCTTTAAGTTTTTCTCTAGAAAAGAAAGACAGATTCTCCAAAGGGCCGACAAGGGCAAAGACGAGCTCATATGCAAGAAGTGAAGGTGAAACGAATTGTTCTCACTATTACAGAAAGATGAAAATTTTAGGCCATTAAAATATAGAGCTCCTTAGAGCAATACTGCTGCATAGAAATATAGAGCTCAATTCTAGCTGGAAATATAAATTAATAGCAATGCCTTTCACCTGCATTGTGCTTTTATAAAGTAGTTCCAGCTGCATTATCTTTTACTAGCTCTTTTAGGTAAACACAGGAGAGGAAACAGACTCCGAGAGGATGAGGATGGGTTTTGTGTGGGAAAGACACAGTCGGGAAAGGGTAGAGATGAGAAGCAATCTTGGAGTTCTTTGGAGATTACACAACGCTTCAGTTTCTCTCAATTATGGCTTCCCAAAAGTTGAATGCATCTCACTGAGGCAGGGTGGGTCTTCAAGTGTGAGAAGAGAAGTGCTAACGGAAGTATCAGAATTCTAGGTTCTTCCCTTGCTAGTTTATTGCTCTCCGATGTAAATATTCCTCTTTCTCACAATGGTGCTTGAAATACCGTTAATAAAGGGAATTTCTGAATTGGCTGACATTTACGTTCACTATAAGGCCTAATGGCAAATACTGAGTGTTTTTCTGAAAACTTGAGATTAAGCCTTGACAAAGTGAAGATGTTTTTTATTACTAGAAGGAGTGACGAAATTGGATGATGGTCAGGGAAAAACAGGGAAGAGGCTGAAGAAAAGGAGCCCAAGGAGGTGGTAGGAAATGAGGTAGAATTGGTGAAAAACAAAATTAGGAATCCAAATTACTTCTAAGGGCAGCTCTGGATCAACCTGTCCATTTTATGGGTCTAAAACACAACATTTCTCATATTGTAAAGACCATGTTTTTTCAGTACTTAAATGCCCATACTGATTAGAATGGATTCTACATCTTTGTAAGGAACACAAGGCTATTCAAACTTACACCCTGTCCTCCGCCTCTGGTCACACTCTTAATCATCACCATTCCTGACCTCCAACCTGCTCCTTTATACCCCACTGTGCCTTCCCCCTGCAATCCCTACCTCTCCCCATTTGTCCATCCATCAAATCCCAAATCATCCTTCCATATTCAAACATTATCCCTTTTAGAAAGTTTTAATTGAAATACTACTTCCATTAGCATTTATGAAAGGAAATTATGTCTCTCCCTCACATCAGCTACTTAACAGCCAGGCCTGCGTTGTTCATGTATCTCCAATGTCTATCCCAGTACATAGTTACACGTGGTATATGCTTAATAAATGAAGCTATTTAGTAAATTAACAAATCATGGTGCTTCATCAAAATCTTTGAAGATATGTAAGGATAGAAAAAAGAAACAGATTTAGATTGCAAGCCTTTTGAGGACAGGAACCATGCCCTATTTTTGACTGCATACAAACTGCTGCTATCGGGAAATTAATAGACAAAGCATAGTGTGGTGTAGGAAGACACAAACTCTAGAGCCAAACTGCTGGGTTCAAATCTCCTGGCTCCACCAGCACTGTTTGTGTGACCTTGGACAATACCTTAGTCCTAAGAGTGCTATGCAAATTAGAGAGTTAATATTTATAAAGTGCTTAGAACCATGCGTGCCACATAGGAAGCACTATATAAGCGCTTTTTAAATAATAAGCGATGAGTCAGGAAAACTGTTTCTGAGTTTTTCTGCCTGGCACATGTTAACATAGGTGCTTACTCCGTGTTCATGAATATAATGGGAAGGAATAGAACACTAGCTAACCCACTTTCTGTATATGATACTTTGGGAGAACATGATTGATTAGCTATTTCCCCTTGCTAAAGGATATCACATTTTATTGATGAGAAAACTATCTAAGCTCAAGAATTTAACTGCAAATTGAGAAATGATTCCGCCAAATATTATAATTGTTGGTAATGATAAACTTATAAGGAGTGTTTGAAACCAAATACAGGTTGAACTTTTGGACACAGGGATTAGAGGAAACTGAGTAGTCTGCAGAAGGCCCAAGTAAACAAACAGGCATCTAGGTGAAAGGAGAAGACAGATGCTTCCAAATATATCAGTATCATGCAAGCAAAACACACAGTATCCAGAATTTCCACCTCCCATTATTTTCTTTTGTAATTACAGATGCTTCTCTCTATTACAGCTGGCTCAAGTAAAGCAAGGATTTCACATGAGGAGGGTATATTTTAAAACTCTAAATGATTTTTATTTTGAAAGATATCACCCCACCTTTCCCCCAATCAAGATCAGATTAAACAAGAGCAGTGTAACTTTTACCATATACAGCATATTTTAAATAAAGTATAATTACTGGCCGTATTTTCTACACATCTTCATAACATACACTAGAATTTCAACACACATCTCAGAATATACAGAATAAATGGGAAATAAGCTTGTCAGTAGAATTATATTATATTATCCGGTGACACAAACTGCTGCTGTCCTTGTAATATTTATAACACACTGTATCAGCATGGCCCAATACCAAAAGACGAGAACAGTTTTAGCCAGTCCGACAACAGGTGCATACACTGCGTATGTGAAATGAAAACTATGTGAACAATTATGTCAACCACACTAGCAAGTTCAGAATTATTGAATGCCAATAGCAGCACTTTTGGAAACAAGAGCTCCTGATTACTCCCACAGTTTTGAAGATAACAGTTTTAGTGGAAGAGCACATTTAACTTGGCCACCGCTATAACTTCACTTAAGACTTACAACCCAACTGACCAGAATTTAGACCAGAATGAGTGTTACTGGATATTAATACTATGAACTCCCAAGTCACTTGCCTCTCTCTTTTTGAGAGATCTGAAAAATATTTGATAGACTACCTGAAAGTTGTTTTATAACTGGACACTTAGTATTTTTATTGGAAAAACTTCAAAATCTGAAATTGTGATATCATCTCAGATAAAGCAAAGGGTAAAATGTTATAATAGACTACTGGCAGCTTTAGATGCAACAACATAAAGTGAAAGGGAGGAGGATTGGGAATGAAAAATCTGGACTTGAATTCTAGCTCTGCCACTTGCTTACTTCACCCATTGGGGCAAATTATTTAATCTGCCCATATCAGATTTCTCATATATATATAGTTGAAATAACAAATCCTGCCTCAAGAGGTCATACTGGGAATTAAATGAATTTTCCATATGAAAGTGTCCAACACAATGTCCACCCCAATAAATGATGTTCCATAAACAAGAATAAAATTGAATAATCAATATTGTATTGTAACTCTACATTTATATTAGAAATTCTATAAGCTTTTCAATTAATATGGTTTGGTCTCTGTCATAGAAAGCATTATTGCAATAAAATGTATGCTTCCATATACCTGATATATGTTTTCCTCTGTAACTCATCATTTAATGCACAAATATAATTCATTTACTTATTATGTTTATTGTCTGTCTCTTTACATCAGAATATAAGCTAAATAAATATATTTTTGTCTGTTTTGTTCACTTTTGTTTTCCCAGCCTAAAAATAGTACTTGGCATATAAGAAGCACATAATACTCTTTGAGTGAATGAATGCAAACATCTTTTTCTTCACTATGTAAAAGAGTCTTTGTTATAAATACTACCATGGAAGATAGGGAATAGAAAGTGGTTAAAATTTGTATTAAGAAATTTATGCCAATAGAATTGTGAATAGCAGGAAGAATGACAAAAATAGAATTAAATATTCAAGGAAAATAATGAATTTACAGTAAAGAATTGAATAAAGAGCTATATTATGAAAGCACTGTATTTCTGTTACTTACACTGTTAAAAAGTCTTCACCAAAACTTATCCCAAAACTAGAAAATACAGCTCTTTACAGTATAGTAGGAGTAAAAAATAAAACTTATTTTTTTATATGACAGGAAGATTTTTTTCTGGATTTATGAAAGTAGCTATGTGTTTATGACATTTTTTGATGCTCGAAAACAAATCATACGGTAGACTTCAGATGTGTGTCATATATGACTAAAAGTTAAATTGTCTTCCTGGTCCAGATTTTTGGCATTTTAGAAATATGACAGAGTCTATCATAGTGAATTATGTTTTAATTTTTTTCGCTGAAAGAATAAAATGCAGATTCTTTTCCCCATTGGTGAAATGTACACTTATTTTAGGGCAAATGAAAAATAAAATGGAAGTTTCCTAGGATGCATATCATACACATTTTCTACTTAAAAATCTTATAATTGCAGTATAGCTTAGGGACCACAAGTTCCTGCATATGCAAGCAGAGCCTGGTAAGAATGTCTCTACCTAAATGAAGCTTTCGTGAACTTCTGTCTGCATCTTACAGCTGATTCCACTGAATCACAAGCCCATCATGGAATGGCCACACATTTCTCATTGAGCATCTTCTGACTGTGCTCCCAAACTGTACCTTGGGGCTAACCCAACCCTCTGCATCCAGTGACAAGCAAGTTTGCTCATCTTGTAGGTAGATCTATGTAGGTTCTGAACAAATAATACAGAAACAAAAGCAATAAAATTTCAAAATCAAAATTGTATCTCTAATAGAACCTTTATGAAATAGCACCCACTTAAACAGGCATTGCCAAAACCCATCATCACCCATCCTTCAACCCAATTTTCCCATTGCTACTCTTCACAATGCATAATTTTATATTATTTGTTTAGTATCTGCCTCTCCTTCTCCTCTGTTCCATGAGGGCCTAGATTTGTCTGCTTTGGCCATTGCTGCGTATGCAGCTTATTGCCAGGTTCTAAATAAGAGAGAATGGATAAATGAATGAGCAAATGAATGCATACGTGAATGCATAGTATGAGTTCATTATTTGTAAAAACATGCATGCCCTTTAAGCATTTACTATCAGGTGAAAAAATCCACTAGAATATCTCAGTGAGGCTTCAATATCTGCATCTCAAACCATAACATATCCATGACCCCTTCATTCCAAATGCCTCTTTCCTCCACTTCATTCCCACCACCCACTCCAACTGCCATCTCTTGGACTGTGTGGTCCCCAAAATAGCCCCTCCTCTGAAATTGTAAAATGAGATATTCCATTCTCTGGTAACACTCATAAGTATTTCTCTGTTCCTCTCATTTATTCTCCATATATTAGTTCTTCAATCACTAGTCTTTTCCCCAAAGCAAACTTTCTACTAGCCTCCTTTTCCTCACCTTCTCTCTCTGTAGCTCAGATTCCTCCGTCCAACACTCCAATCACTCTCTAGCCAATATGTAAATTCCCTCGTCCCACTGTCCTTCCATCACATCCTCATGGCAAAACATCAAACATGGAAGACCCGTGGATCCATGGTAAGCAAGACAGACAGGTCTCTGCCTTCACAGAACCAGCAGCCCAGCAAGGCAAGCAGACATAGTTATAACAAATTATCCCAAGCCAGGCTAATCGGAAGGTATAGGATGCTGTGGAAACACTGAGCTGGGAGACCTGAGGAAGATTTCAGCGGCCTACCTGTCCTGCACTTGGGCTGGGGTTGCTGAGAGCAACTGAAGAAAAGTGCCCAGTGGACACATTCTGATTGACAAACCCAATTCAAACCTCTGTCTCCTGGCTCTTTCTCATTATTCATTCATTCATTCATTCATTCGCCTGTTTAATATTTGAGCATTTTCTATGTGACAGGCATAGTCCTAGCTCTGAGAATGCAACAGTGAAGAATCCTGGCAAAATATTAGCCCTCACTGAGCTTACTGTTTAGCAAGAGGAGCAATAAACAATTAATGAAGTCATACAATATAATTTCCTATGGAGATAAGGGTTCTGTTCTATTAAAGAATAACCTAGGATCTCTTTTAGATGGTGTGGTGCTCCTGTTTGTCTATATTGTGAATGTTGTGTATAAAAGAAAAAGAGAGAAGAAAAATAATTCTTCAAGCAGAGAAAAGACAGGAAGAGAAATTAAATCAGGAAGTCCTTAAAGGCCAGGATCATGGACACTTTTTACTGAGTGACAAATGGAGTCAGTTAGGCAACAAGAAATGACTGGCAATGATGATAAAAATGGAGCCATGCGACATTACTTACTATCTTGTTAAGTAGCTATAATAGTAGGAACCCTAAGCCTAGCGAGTAGTCGATAATTTAAAAACTGGTGACTCTATGCTGGTCTTTACAGGTAGGTCCAACTTTGATGAACTCTGATTCCTTTTACTAAAAGCTATATGAGGGAGGAGGCAGATGAGGAAAACTGGACTTAGTATAGATAAATAAAGGGTGTTTTTCTTGTTTTATTTTCTGGATGGATGGGCACTCTGACAGAATTCCAGAAGGCCAGACTTTTGCTACTTAAATCACAGTATTTCCTAAGGACTATAATTCCCATAATGCAGAAAAGAGGTTTAAAAAAAGAATGAAAGCAGTGACAGTAACCAGAGTGACTAAGCCATAAAAAGGAAGCCTCAGACTTGTCCTAAGGAGGCATCTAACCATATGGGGGAAGGCTGGGAAGAGAGAGAACTGTGAGGGTCTGAGAACCCAGTTCTGCACTGCAGAGCCTGACGTGGTGTAGAAAGAGCAACAGGACACGCTGACCATGCTGTGTGGAACTGAGAGAGGGAAGGGGACAGAGGATGAAAATGTTCCAGGGGAACACATGGGGAGAAAAATTCAGGAGAAAGGATTTGCTGTGAAGACATCATGTAAACAGAAAGGGAGTCTGTAAGCCCAGCAGAAGAAGAGAGGAGGGCAGGAAAGAGGAAAACAGAAGGGAACAGCTGGGCAGACCCTGACTTGGCCGTCCCAGACTAGAAATATTTAATGATAAATGACACCAAGTCACTTTAGTCCTCAGGGAGCATCCGAAATACTAATACCTCGGAGACAGACCACAACTTTTGCTTATCAGAAAAGGCTTGCCATTGCATCTATAAAACATTAAGCACACGACCTGAAGGTAAACTCCCAGGACTCCTAGGTCACCTCTATATTAATGCCCATTCTCCTCACTCAAAACTTTTGAACCACACGATGCCTTTCTGAAAAAGGTATACAATATAGAGCTTGTGTAACCAAAGGAAGGAGAAGAGAGGAGGAGAGAATGGAGAAGAGGAATTCGCAGGACAGAAAGGAGCAAAAGCAGACTGAACAGCTTCTCAGTTCTTCAAACTCCAGCAAATGCACAGTCATGCTGGGCACAGCTCCGGCTCTGTGAGCTTCTCTTTCCTTCCACATAGCAAGAAGCCTGGGGGCAGGGAGAAATTGAAAACAAAACGGAAGAACACAGAACAGCTATTTCTCCTCAAGTGCACCCCCAGGGTCACAAGCTGTGACTTCTCGCCTTCCTATGTCTTGCAGTGGTTCTCAGCTACCAATCTCCACCTCCGCTGGAATGCTCCTCTGTTCAACCAGCGTGAAGCAACCTACAGTATTTCCCTTCTCTGCTTCTCCCAGAAATTTTCCCCCTCTTTTCTAGCTGTTTTTTAAAAGTCATATAAAGCATGTTTTTCAGTCTCCTCTGGAGACTTTTCCTCCAACTACTTCAAGACTCCTTTCTTTGAGATGCTGCCCACATGCACAGCTGTGGGCTGTCAGTTTACTATTTACTGTAACCTCACAGACTTAATGAAAACCCAGCTGAGATTATAAAAACAGAGAAATAGCTGAGAGATGGTGGTCTTGATAGTTTCTTTCAGATATCTTTAAGAATAAGATAAAACTTCAAATGAGAAGATCAGGAGAGAATGTAATTTGCTGTTTCTTTTGGCGTATTTGATGTTACTCTTTTCTTGCAGCAAATAAAAACTGCTTCCGAACATCCCTCTTTAGTCTCTTCTCCTTCCCTCTGTTTTTTTTTTTTCTTTCTCTACAATCCTCCCCCTTCTGCGTTCTCTCTTAGACACTCACATAGAGCTTAACAGAAGGAAGACGTTATTTTCTTTCCATCTTCAATCCCTGATCTCTTGCTGGTGATAAAGCAAATGCTCTCCAGCTGCCTCTTTGAGGTTCCTTATTGCCCTCTGAGTTTGACCACAGTGTCAGCAGTGGTTAAAAGATGTTCACAATGAATTAAATATAGAATTGACAATCCACAATTATGAAATAACAAGCAGAGGACAAGGAGAGACCTTGTTCTTTTGAAAAATGTTAAAATAATAGCTAGTCTCTGTCTCCTGATGCCAAAACAACGAGCTAATTCAGCAATTCAGCCTTAAAATAGTAAGTCCATACAAAGGCAATGTAGCAGTAAGGAAAGAGCACTGGGGCCATTACAACAACAATATCAATACCTAAGCATCACGCAGGCTACCAAACATTTTCATAGATGTCAGAGTCTCTGAATCCGAGCTTGAGGCTGTTCCAGCCACACCCCAATGCTTCCTGACTCCCAAGTCTCCCTCTACTTCCTACCCTCATTCCTTATCACCTGACACTGCTTAAGTTCATTTGATGAACTTCCTTTGCAAATGAGCACCAACCAACACCTTTCATCTCACTGTTGGTGCTACTGCAAGGATCAAAGGAGACCCAAACAGTTTAGACAAAAGCATTCAAAAATATATTCCTTCACACATGTAAGGCACCATTAAATAAATATCTCTTTAAAAAGTTATCAGATAAAAGAACATCTTGAAAAATTAACATATTTTAAATAAAAACATTAAAATGTTTAATTGTATGATTTCATAGGGGTTCTGTCAAATTACAAATAAAATATGAAAAAGTAGTGTTTATATATCAGGGACATTAAAGCATTTAAAAGTAATCAATGAATCACTACCTCTACTATTCTTCTCGGATAAAAATCCAGTGTTAGAGCAAATATGTCATTATGAAAAATATACATGGCACTAATACCATTGTACAATAAATATCCTTCTTCTATTTGGGTGTTAGACAAATAATAGGTCCATTTGTTAATTGCACAACTAAATATGATTTCATTTTATACTTGGTTATAATGTTCTATAAATAAATTCATACATCAGGATATAAAAAGCCCTTTTCTCTTTTTATGGCTTAGAAATTATGGTCACCATTGTCTAGTTTTAGGGCCTTCCAAGAGTTCACCTACAAATTCCTGAATTCCACACTTTCATTCTCCATTTCAATCCTCTTTCTCTTCTTTCCACTCTGCCAACGACAAAGTGTGCCACTCATCCTCCCACCTCCCCTCCTGCTTATCTTATGACCTCAACTGTCCTCGTAGCCCTGCTGTGCCCTCTGCATTTCCCCTCTGCACACACACAGACCCCAGGGCTCTCAGTGGGACATCATGAGAGAACTTGTGGCAGCCAGCCTGGAATCTCTTTCTGGCACAGAGCAAACATGTCCTCCTCTGGGCAAAGCATCCATCCAGCCTAATGAAACACCTGCCGGATGTAAGGGTAGAATTCAGGCACTGAGTTGGGGATTAAGAGATTCTCCATCCACTGCCTATCCAGCCACCACATTTATACCCCTGGAAGAGGAGGACAAGTTCCTAAGCCCACTTCAAGCATTTAGCAGTATCAGTCCCACACAGATAGCATGTCTGGCTCCTGCCTTCTCCCCTCAGCATTCATATCCATGTAGCAATCAGTTCATCTGAATTTTTTTCCAGAAATCCAGAGTTCCTTTGAACTGCACAGATGGTCAAGGATGGGCAGCTAACATACCCCATGCAGGAGGCCCTGCATCTCCAAGGCAGCAAAGGTCTGTTCCAGTTCTTGTTGATTGAAAGGCTGCAGGACAGAGGCACACACCTGGCAGACCCAGAGAAACTTTGCCTTATCCCATCCATGTGGGGACCAAAGTATTACAAATAATGGGGAAGGGGCCAGGTGCCCTGCCTGTAATCCCAGTGCTTCAGGAGGCTGAGGTGGGAGGATTGTTTGAGGCCAGGAATTTGAGACCAGCCTGGGAAACACAGGAAGACCCCATCTCTAAAAAATACAAAAATAGCCAACGTGGTAGCTGGTGCTTGTGTTCCTAACTATGCAGGAGACTGAGGCAGGAGGATCGCTTGAGCCCAGGAGTTCGAGGTCACAGTGAACTAGGAAGAGTCACCACACTCTACATAAAAGAGTAGAACAGGTTTCCTTCAGCACATATTTATGCCTGAGCACTCTTTCTTTTTCTTGCTTACTGTGGGCATTTTTGTGGCTGTTTACTCTCCATGACCTCCTCATCTTATCCTTTGAGATTACTGGCCATTACTGATATACAGTCTTGGAAACTACCCTGGGTAACCTTTTCCCAGCATGACTGAGTGCTAGCAACTCTCTCCCATGCTCCCCTCTGGAAGTCCCACCCAGTCTACCCTGTTCCTGCTCATGTTGTCAGATGCTGTATTACCACACTTACACATCATAATACAACCTCACTTACTCCTTTCAGAATCAGTCCTAGAGCTCTCCAAATTATGTATTCATTCTAGAATGTTTATATATTAGATGGCTAACTTCTTGCTTCCAAAATCAAAAATTGGCAGGAAATGGCAATATCTAGTAATATCAAAACATAAGCACTATCTCTAGAGAAAGGAATAAGACATCATCTAATATGGATATCAAATTTTCAAGTCCTTAAACTCTCTAATCCTTCCTTTATGGGACAGATTGTGTTGCAATATAGCTTTTGGCTTTCCTCTCTGGCTACCTGGAAAAGCAAGTTCCCTTCCTAGACGTCCAGATTATTCTTAAAGGGTCCAGCAGAAGGTTTCATAGGCCAGGCCTAAAGCAAAAACCATCTCTTCTAACATGACAGATTGCTTTAGTACTCTCAGGAAAGCCAGAGGTGAGGACATCTTTTAAAGGGAAGAAGACCTGGGTGGAGACGTTGTTTGGGAATACCAGAGTTTAAGAGTCCAGTTGAAAGGACAAAAGAAGAATTCAAGGACCGACCGCTGACCAACACAGAGAGTTCTATACTGGATACACAGCACGAACTTACACTAGATCCCATTCATCCATTCACTCAACATGTTATGTGCCAGGAATTATGTAAACTTGATCTCTGCCCTGACCCAAATTACAGTAATTTATTAGAAGTGCTAGACTTCATAGGGTATTGTTACATTATTATAAATGCTCACTTCCATTTATATCACAGAAAAAGTGCTTCCTTTTGAGAGGTCATTATCTTATATGAAAAATAGGAGACAATTCTAGCTTCTTGAGGTTTATATGTCTGACAAAATATATTTCCACAAATACAGTTAAAGCAGACACAGTATTATTTTTACCACTGATTGTTTCTTTAAAAGAAACATAGTAAACTTACCCCCTCTTCTATGCTCCCCCCACACAAAAACTAACTCTGTCCCAAATCTACTTGCTTTTAAAATAGCTTATGTAGTTCTAAAATAGGTTTAGCTTGTGCAGTAGGAAGTTTCAGACGGGTTATTAATGTTTTCATTGTTTGTTTGGGGGATAAAAGATAGTTCTTTAAGATAATAACAGAGAGAGGAATGAGAAGAAACATTTGAAATCACTACTGCCCTCTGGGTGTGTCCAGTGGGGAAGGTTTACTGCTCAATATGAAAGCCAACTTTCTGGCTGATGTTTTGCTAAGGTCAGGTAGTTCCTTCATTGCTACAGAAAAGTCAATTTCCTGTTCCATTTTTTCCTGAAGCATTTGTGCACTTTGGCTAAATTAATGCTAGATTTTCCACTAGGGAAGAACTAGGCTTAGGGCTGAAGCTATTGAAATGCTATTATACTTCCTATTGCTTGCTAAAGAAACAGTGAAACGTCAAAAGGAAACTCAACTGTGATAGCACAATTTTGGACTTCTAGTGGCATTTTGAAACGTAACTTTATAACTTGACATTTGTATAGCACACTGACCTATAGTTTTTTAATGAAAAAAGGAAGGTTTCCAGTAATCACATTTATGTAACATATATGCAATCTTTTCCCAAGAGGCACCAAATACAATGAGAATATTTTCATGATGTTATTCTTTGGTATATGATCATATACATTCGCCTGTCTTTTATAATCTCAGTGTTTCTCAAAGCACTCTCAGCCCCATAATCTGGTCCCATAACACCTCTGTGACAGGCATTTCCATCCCTAGGCCACAGACCAGGAAAATCAAACCCAAAGAAGTCACTTGGCCATGGTCACTCAACTCTTCATCATTGAAACTGGGACTCCCCATCTCAGTCCCAGGCACTTTCCCTTTCTCCTGGAAAGGGGGAGTGGGTCACAGCAGGATCTGTTTCAGACACACGAACCTTTAACAGGTCGCTCTGGAGGTCTCCAGAAGTCTGCACTACCACCCCAACACCACCCACATTTTCCTATGTCAAAACAAATAAGAAATATCAAGTCCTAGGAGCAATACTACTGTTTAAGTAAATTCTGTTTTCTTCTTGTAGATATTCACTATCATCAGGCTTTTTCCTCCACCTGACTCTTGCATCCTGGATTGGCCACTTTATCCCAGATCCCTTTCTCAGGCATACTCGAAATACGCTTAGGGCAGCAGATACCAGCTTTAATGTGTCAAGATCATCTGTGAAGTATCTTATAAGAAATTGGCTATGAAAAGAAATAAAATATCAAAATTTGTCAATAATTTACATTTTGTAAAGCAGGGAAGATGTGTTGCATTCCCACTATTTGGCAGGCAAAGTCACTTTCCTGAGCAGGAGAAGGAAGTATTATATTATGTACGACTCTGGAAATCCTGTGGAATGTGCTTGCATTTGACTCTATCCGGAGCCGTCAAAGGGAAAAGTGACTGAGGCTATCATAGGACAAGCAGCTTTAAACATTTGTCTGAGCAAAATGTAATCAATAAAATATACAGCATGAGGATCAAAACTATGCATTATATATGCATTCTTGAAACAAGTGTAATATAACCTATATAGAGTGCTTGTTTTTGACTTCATAACTTAAACCTAGCTTTTCAGGGGCAGAAAGGTCATAAGTATTTATGGAACGCTGACTCTGACCAACCACCATGCTTGATGTTTTCAAACACATGATTTTATTCAGTTCCTACAAGTAGGGCTTAGTTAGTTTCACTTTTCCAATAAAAGGTTTAAAAATTTAGCTAAAATTTGCCTGTGGTCCCATAGCTAGGATACAGATGGAATTTGGACCAGTGCGTTCCACAACATACCCATGATCTCTTGGGCTTCTTAGTCAATATACTTAACAGGGTTGAGGTTAAAAGTTTTGCTGGAGATAGTTGGGTCCGTTCTCATCAGTAATATGCAGAGTTACAGAGCTTCCCTCTTCCCAAGTTGCTCTGATTGGACCACACTATAAGTAAAGTGGTGGAGATTTCTACCAATAGCTCCCAGCTAAGGATTAATGATACCAAAGGTAGTTATATTTCAAGGCACATGATCAGGCCCAATCTGCATTGCCAAATCCATGTGGTCATCTTAATAATTATTTTGGTTCATCTATTATTTTGAATCATAAGTACTACTAGCCTCCATTAGTGAATTTAATTGGAAAGTTGAATACAATTTTTTATGATCCTTATACACAGCAGACTCAATTATCTTTTATTGTTATATTCCTTTTTTAACCCTGCACATGATAAGTTAAAATGCTTAGTTTTACACTTGAAACAAGCCTCCAAAAATTAGAAAAATTGACAAAGTACTGTTTACCTTGCTAATTTCCAACATTGGTGTAGTTTCTGTCACAGAACATAAAACCTATTTTAGAATATGAGCTCATTCTCTTAGTGAGAATGCCTACATTGAAAAAAAAAATCCAAAAGAAGTCAAGGGGAAAATGAAACCAAAATATTCCTTTCACCCCAAAAGGCCACAGACTCAAAGTTGGTAACAGGATGCACCTTTCATAATGTCAGTGTATCTAGTGGTTTCCATTTTAGGGAGTTTATCTTACATGAGTTTCCAATTCCATTGATACAAGAAACAGAATTGTTTAGAGGTAAAAAGAAGCAGAAGCTCTTGCCACCATCTTGAAAAAATAAGAGGGAATGACACATAAAATGATTAATTCCTTGATACATGGGAAATTTAGCATAACATTTAAATATGAGCTTCATCAAGACTTCATTAAAATTTATCTAATGTAAGCAAGTTTAAATTTGTTTAAAATTCTCTCAATATGAGCAATTTTTCACCCGTATACATATTTCATTATAAAAATTTTACACAACACTCTAATCAACTATCTCATAGAAATTCACAGGCATTAAAGGCTCGTCAGGCAGCCCTACTAATTCCACGAAAGTTGTATACCTCTTAGTATGCTGACATCACTTGAGAGCCTCCTATACATGGACTTCTATATTTAAATTCCATCAGCATGATTTTTAAATCTATATCTTCTAATAGTTACAGTATAGTAATGTGTAAAAGGAAAAGCTCAATTTTTAGTAGAATCAATCTGTTAAAAATGGAAACTCCTTAGTAGAAAGAGAGGTTAGATATGGTAACAATGAGTATAAGAAGGGATGTAATTAGAAAGGTATATTGGTTGGGAAAGGATGTTCTTTTTTTAAATACTTTAATACTTGATCCTTGAGAATATTTATAGGATGAGGAGCCCAATGAGACAAAGGAGCTGAAGATATCAGGAGAGATGGGTAATAAATGACGCAGCAAATTTAATGTAGAAAAATGGTGTGATGTTTATCATTAGACAGAAGTCCAAGAAATAGTACAGAAAGGAGTTCAAGGTATACTTGTGCAGGAAGAAGGAGAAATGGAGGACCTTTGAGTTCACTGAAGAGAAAGAAAAGAGGCAGGAGAAAGAGTTTTTCTCATTTCTTGGCCCCTTCTGCAGAGTTGGCAAATTCAACTTCATCATTCATTTATTTATTCATTCATTGACTAGATATTTATTCAGTGCTTACTATATATGAGATACTGTTTTGTCACTGGGGATGTAGCAGCAGACAAATCAAATCTTGCCTTTGATCTGAAGGAGCTCACATTCCATGTAGAGAGACAGACAATAATCAAATGAATAGGTACATATTTATTCAGGCCCAAAATCTTAATCTCTTTCCTCCATTCCCCACTCAACTCACCTCTCCACATCCCCAGCTATAACATACTGTTAATCTCAACATCTCAGATTAAAAAAAAAAAAAAGATTCAGCAGAACTGAGGGCTTGCCTACAGATAAGCAGGCCTGACTTTGAGTGACATATCAGCCTCCCTAAATTTTGTTTTGATTCTAAAGACTCATATTACTGTGAAAGGGCATCAGTTTAGAGGCTAGGAGATAAGGAGAGAAAGTCAACAAGGCTTTCACCTCAGATATTCCTAACCCAAGGACTTATGTTCATTGCAGCCATTATTTATTGCCCATCTACTTTGTGAAGGCCAAACGTTAGGGTCTACAGGGACTACAGAGATGAGTAAGTCCTCAAGGAAATTAAATAATAATTATTCTGATAGTTAATATTTGTTGAGTACTTTCTATTTGCCAGACACTCTAAGGGCTTTGCGTGATTTATCTCTTTTAAGCCTCATATTAGTGTTGGAACATTGGTGTTAATAACACCCATTTTCAGGTAAGGAAACTAAATCCTAGAGAGGTTCAAAAACGTGCTCAAGGTAGCAAGTTAATAAAGGGTATCCAT
Source organism: Varecia variegata (assembly GCA_028533085.1). NCBI lineage: Eukaryota > Metazoa > Chordata > Mammalia > Primates > Lemuridae > Varecia > Varecia variegata. Next base: position 161,034,395 of record CM052437.1, on the reverse strand, counting down.
CTGAGTCCAGAGCCCATGTGCTTAACTGTTTTGCCTCTCCAAGTTTATTAGTTTCCTAGAGCTGCTTTAACAAAGTATCACAAACTGGGTCATTTAAAACACCAGAAATTTGCTAGACATCTGAAATCAAGGTGTCAGCAGTGTCATGCTTCCTCTGAAACCTGTAATGGAATTACAGGAATGGAATGGAATCCTTCCTCTCCTCTTCCTAGTTTCTGGTGGTTTACTAGTAATCTTTGGTGTTCTTTGGTGTGCAGCTGCAAAACTCCAGTTTTTGCCTTTGTCATTACAGGGCATTCTCTGTGGCTGTCTCTCTGTCTTCATATGTTGTTTTTTTATAATAACACCAGTCCTATTGGATTAGGGGCCCGCCCTACTTCAATGTGACCTCATTTTAACTAATTGTATCTATGATAACCCTATTTCCAAATAAGGTCACATTCTGAAGAACTAGGGTTTAGGACTTCAACAGATCTTTTTTTTTGGGGGGGACACAATGCAACCCCTAATAGCAATGAATAGAGTTAATATATGGAGATAGAATTGAGATAGTTAGAAAGAATACATGGGTCTCACTCTAACCCTGTCCTCACTACCAACTAGATAAGTTGCTTTGAGAGAGGAACTTTCCTCCTATGAAATTCATTTTCCTCACTTACAAAAGAAAGATGTTGAACCTAATAATCTCTAACTTATTTCCAGTTCTAACATTCTGATGTTCCTTCATTTCTAAATGATTATAATGAAAAGTAAGTTTTATTAGGGATGTCTGAACACATACCTACTTGCGAAGATGAGGATTGCCACGATGGAAGAGGTAAAATTTCACACGTTCCAGAATACTTTAAGAATGCTCATGAAGATTTCTAGAGGTGTTGATTAGGGAAGACTCCCTGGAGGAGACTCCAGGCAGAGGTAGAGATGTTACAGTTTGGAGAACAAGGTGTTTGGCTAGATTAGGGATTACATATTGAAGCAGAGTGGGAGTAAAGGCAGGAAAGATATGTTGGAATATGCCAGGGCTGGGGGTGGTTTCCACTCAATTTATTGGGCTCAACATTATTATTCAGTGGGAAGGCATTGCAGTGGAGATATTACGGGAGTTGTGTGTAGATAGCGTAGAATGTACAGGCAGATAGAGAGGTAACTAGTCAATGACTACTGAAAAGCCTAGGTTAGTAGCAGTGAGGACACAGCATTGAGATTGTGGAAGTAGACTCTAAGATTTTAGAATCTGATGAACTCTTATCTGGATTCATTTGAGGGACTAGGGAAAATCTCACTTTGCACCAGCCATAAAGGCTTGTGCCAAGGTGATATTTATAGAAATCACTCAGTATAATAAAGGGCTAAATGTGCATCATGGTCCCAGAGAGAAATGGGAAGTTAAAAGAAGCCCCATGTCTACAGGCAGTTTACAAACCACAAAGAGGAAATCTAGGTGTGGGCCGAAGCCAGGGAGTACAGACTGGGAAGCAACATACAAGTTGGTTGAGACAAATGGTTCTGAATAAGGGCTGCAAACAAGGCAAAAATGTTGTGGCTGCTACATGACAATGTAAATATGGTTAAAATGACTGAATTCTACAGTTAAAATGGTTAGCAGGGTAAATCTAATAATATGTTTTTTTGTACCACTATTAAATTTTTTTAAAGGATAATAATTTTTAAAAGAAGAAAAAAGGAAAAAAACCTGAAATATGCTGTGACCTTTCTAGTTTGGAGCTGGCTGTGGGGGTCAGTGGCAGGGCTCAGATTTGGTAAACAACCAGGCGAGGTGGATTTGGTGAGGGGCAAGGCGTGGGGAAGAAGAAAGAAAACCTCTGCATCCAGGAGAATGGTGACGGGGTGTCAGGTTCTATTCATGGAAATACAGAGGTTAGGAGGAGTCATTGATTTGGGCATGAAATCTGTGAAAGAAAATTACTTGAATGTTTATAGTTTTTTGTAATATTCTACAAAAGATAACAGGAAATTGGAGATATAGGTGATCCGTCCAAGAGTGAAAATTAACAATAGGCAAAGTTGATACATTCATCAAGGAAAAGCATAAAATAAGACAATTAAAGGTCCAAGGAATTAAGCTTGGGAATGTCTGTCTTTATCATCGGAGAGAAAAAATAAACTCTGAAAGGAGATCACACTGTATTCAGAAAGGTCAGAGAGACACTTCGGCAAAGAAGGATGTAGACTGAAAATTGATCATTAAATTTAGTAATCAGGTGGTCACCAAGACAGAAGTTTCAGGACAGAAGGCCAAATGCAAAGGATAAGGAATGGCCAGGAATGCATGCAAAGAGAATCAGTTACAGGTTTTCTGAAGAAGAAGGGAGAGAGGGAGCACATTACGTTAGGTAGATTGCCAGGTACAAAGAAAGCTTATTGTTTTATCAGTTCTAAACATGTTTGCTGGCAGAAGGAGTGGTCTAATTGAAAGGTTTTAAACTGGCAATATTACAAATAACAGAGGGTAACTGTGCAGCCAGTTCTGGAAAACATTGAAAAGGAGGTGTTTAAGAACTGTCTGGGGAATGGACACGCTTGAAGCTCTGACTCGGGGGCGGGGGGGGGGAGGGGGGCATGGGCAATATACATAAACTAAACTTTTGTACCCCCAAAATATGATGAAATAAAAAAAAAATCTTAAAAAAAAAAAAAGAAGAACACATGAGGAAAGTAAGTTTTGGCAAAGAGGCATTTTCAAACTGCTTCCCAACTGGTCTCCCTGCCTTCAATTCTATTCCACGCCAGGCCCATCCTGCAATGTGTGTTGTGGAATGTTCTCTCTAATATATAAATCTATTCATGTCAATCTTTGCTTAATATTCTTCAGGGATTCTCTGTTGCTTTCAGAATAGAGTCCAGGCTCCTTATCACATGCACATTTCCAACATCCACACTCTGTTGAACTTTCTACCTTGTGTGTATTTGCCTTCCTGCTTCATTCAACACCACACACACACACACACACACACACACACACACACGCTGTGTAACAAATACTTTAAATTCTCCAAATGTATTAGGCCATTTAATTTCTTCTTTGCATGTGCAGGTTTTTCTGCTTGTAATACTTTTCTGTTTCTTTACCCTCTCTAATTCCTTCTCACCTCTCAAAAAGTAGTCTTGTAGTGATCAATTTCCTAGCCCTGGGTTTAGTTACTTGCCTGTCTCACAGTGGCTTTTATTTCTGTTATCACCAGTATCTCATAAAGAGCCTGGCACAAATTGCTCAATAAACGTTTACTAAATGAATGACAAAATGAAGGAATGAATAAATGAAAGGGATGAGGAGGGTTAAGATGAAGTGAGGTTGGATTTTGTTTTGTTTTAGTTGAAGAGGAGGATTCTCAGTGAGATAATTTTTAAAAAATTTATTGAGAGAAAGCAAGGCCATTTCCCAAGAGTGAGAGCACATTTAGACATTTTTGGGGGATTTTTAGAAAGCAAGGTTATCACAACCCCTGTATCAGTAGTTACTAGATCACTTTGCCTCATCTACCCCTCTAGTGGGTATTACTAGCCATTTTGTGGTCATCAAACTACGGACACAGCTTTCACCATCTCTGCCACCACAGCCCTGCGAGCTCCCACTCACGGTACTGATTGCAAAGGGGGGACCACCTCATCTTTGCACTAGCAGGAACACACCCGCCCAAGCCCTAGCTTCCCCAGTGGCTGCCCTGAGAATCCAGGTTATACAACCTATGAGTAGTGGGAGATAGACTCCAATAAATAAAAGGCAGAAGAAGAAGAGATCAGGAGATAAATTGCTTGCTCTTTCTGCACCTTTCCACCTATGCCTGTTCTAAGATGCAACAGTTAAAGAAAGCCCCTCTGGATATGACTCCCAATAATGCAGACACTTGTGTTTTTTCTCTCTCTTTCTCCTTTTTCTTCCCCACTCTTGTGTCTCTGGGATTGCATTTTCCAATAAAGTGTTAGCATGTGTGTGTTTGCCTCAGGTTCTGTTTCTAGAAAACCTGGGCTAAACAAGTAATTTTTAAGACCTTTTCAAATGTTAAATATTATTACTTACTATTAGAAATGCAAACAAAATTAATTAGAGCATTTTTAATGAAAACAGTCACTCATTTGCATTGGGCTGTGTTTGGATGCTGGAGAGAGCAGAAGTCATATAGAATAGTTACTGAAGGAAAAGGGAGAGTCAAGAAGACATGGAAAATGAATAGTCAAGCAACAGTCAAAAAAAATAGTAGCTCTCATTGTGGGGCCGTCAACAGGAGATAATCAGAAACACATGGCTATGGTGAGTATAAATGTAATCCCCAAATAGAAAAGTTTCCATTAAAAGAGCATATACTACAGAGATTTTCTTCCATTGGGTCTGTGTATAATTTAATGTGATTCCAGTGTTATGAAATGTTAAATTGTTAGATTCCATGAGAATAGACAAATCCACTAAGTGACCTACTTCAGTGAAGACAACACAACTATGTTTATATATTAAATAGAAATAATTTTAAGACTCAGCATATTATCAGACAATATTCAGACAACTGATGTTGGGAGAAAATCCAGAAGAAATGACAAAAGTACATCTGCTTAGCAAGGCCCTTTGGAATGTTCAAATGGAAAAAAGAATTAAAATTTGGCAAGAAAGAGGGAGAGTACTTCCACACTATGGAAAGTTGGCATATACTATACCATGATCTCAATCCATATTGAAAACAGCTTTAGACATTGAACCGGATCCCGACTGTAAAGGTGTATAGGGCAAAGTTACCCACCTTCAAATATTTGCTACTACAGAACCCTGTTACAAGGCTGATAAAGTATAAAGGGTCTTCTCACAGAAACAACTGCAGCAAAAAAAGACTGGAAAATACTTAATGCTTATTCATCAATGAACAAAAACTCTGATCCAAGAAATACTCTGTGGGTATACTTTGGTTTCTGAATGTTTATCCCTGCAGACACTGCAAAATTCACTGAAACACTTGTTTTAATATCCTCAGTTGAAGTCTTTAATTAAGATTTTTTTCATTTTAGGTTTATAAATCTAGATCCAATTTACACATCCTGAAGGGGCAGTTAGTTTAACATGTAAACATACTAGTTGTTAAGCATTTTTAGTGGTTTTTAGCATGTTTTTAGTTCTGAATAGCTGACAGAAATCAATGATTTTTTACTCCAGAGATCTGCACATACACATGCATAAAATATTTTGCATAAAATTTCTGGAGTTTATAAACATTTTCTACATTCAGATACATTCTGGAATCCATGAGCCACAGGATGCATGTCTTAAGTAACTAAAAACACTTAACTCAAAGATGGATGGATTCAACTAAGAAAAAGCCCTAGTAACACAAATATTTTGTTTTTTTCTAAAAGTAATAACAAAATCCAAAATTTATAGGTAGAAACAATGCTACTCTATAAAATGCCTGAAAGCTAATTCTAGGTCTTTAGGAAAACCTATATATAATAGCATCTCATCAGTTATTTTTTAAATGAACTTTGCACATAGTTTTTTGGAGAAAGATCTATATATTGATCCCAAAGACATTTCTTTCTTCATTTTAGCTATCTGAAAGAATTTCTAATCACTTAAAACTACATTATTATTTGATTCCTTTTTGGAACATATATTACAAGTAGAATGAATTTGTATCTGGTTTTAACTAACATGTATCTGATTCTTTCTAGATTTCTTCATATCTCAAATAAAAATTGGCTCTAAACCAAAGACTGGCACAGGTTAAAAATGAAGGTACATGGCTAATGTTTGGAAATTCAGTTTTCATATCCACTGGGATACTGAACTATAATTGTTAATTTAGAATCTTGTGTACGATTAAAATATAAAAGACCATGAATCATTTGGAAACCAAAATCATCATGTGTTTGGCACTTTGGTGAAGAAAATTCTAGAGTGAATGTTTTACACCAGCAGCCAATAAGTTTCAGATGGTTTGTAAGTAGCAAAAGATTTAAAGTTGAAATGGAATTTTCTGTGAGAGCACACAAATAGCAGTTAACATATGCCTACATTACCAAAAAAGCAGGAATCACACAGAGTCAAGGAAGGGATTAAAAAAGGATCCAAGTTAGTGAATAAAAGCTTTTTATCCAAAATTCTTAGCAAAAATTATAGTCACTTAAGAGTAAAATTATCTCAACTATTTTTGAAGAAATTATATTTGCCAATATTAGAAACTAGGAAGAAGTGACCTTCTAAGTCACAGTTTACATCTATCATAAATTTGATGTCTTCATGAAAAGAAAAATAATGGAAATAAAAGTTAATGCTAGTATAAATGAACAAAAAATACATTCTTCAATTACTTTATAGCATGTAAAAATTGATTTACACTTTTAGTTTAAGTTTCATCTAAAAGTGCTTCTAATTATATTATCTGCTATTCTTTGCCATAAGATATTTTTTGGTCAAGATGCTCCTTAACATTATGGAGAACGAATGAAGTCACTCACTTAAAAGCTTTCAAATATTCTTTATTTTAATCTAAAATTATTTTCTAGTTCAATAAGTTCTTGTAGTTGTGGTTTCACAAATTATTATGAGAGCTTTGAATTCATTTTGATTTAGAGCATCAGTCTTGCACTAGGAACCAAGCGGCGTGATAACTGTTCCTCTGGGAATTCATCTTGTCCTAATGCTAACCATGTGGCCTATCTAAACAGCTTTGAGTGTCAGTCATCTTATCTGTAAAATGATGACAATCACACCTACTGTATCTGTCTCACAGGGTATAAATCTGAAATTAAATAAATAAAAGACTTTTTAAAACAAGTGGCACTGGAGGTGTTGGTAATAATGGTAGCAGTAGTGCTGGTATTCAAGAGGAAATTCTGCTTCAAACAATAACCAGGATCATAAGATCTACTTAGCTCTATTGTAGATATAGATACTACTTATAGATTCCTAAATTATCTCGCTATGATACTACCTGCTGTAGCATAAAATTCAGTAGCTTTTCCACCACGATTTTTTTGTGTGTAGTTTTTTTCTTTTTCTTTTTTACACTGGACTGTTTTACAGGTCATAGTTTTACTGATAGGCATGAACAGAGGGGGTGTATTAAAATAGAAATTCTGTGGGTTTTGTTGTTTTGTATTTTTTTCAACACTTGACAAGTAAGATTAGTGGTTTACCAGAATAGTGTAAATATAAAACAATCTCTATTTCCCTAACTCTATATAACCAATAAAACACAGTGTGTCAATTGTTTTGAAGAAACTTATACTTTTCTTTTAAATGTTTTAGAAATACATATATTGCTTCAGAAATGTATTCACCAATTAAGAACTGATTTAGCTAATTATAAAATGGAATTTTGGAATATCTTTTAGTCTGTAATGATCTGGGTACTCATACTGAACACCCTGAGGAAAGAGACACACAGTGTTTATGAAATTTTTTGAATCTTTGATTTATGTTTCTGAATTGTAAATCCTCAGATCTCTTAGAATCCTGATATTTTAGAAAGAATTTGCATCATTCCCCCCTCCTCCAAATTGTCTATTTCATTCTGCTGAAATGAAGTGAAATTCTAAGAGAGAAAATATTGGCCAGAACTTTCTGGAAGTAAATATAAGAAGTTGAAGCTTATGTAATGTGTTTCCCTGTCATCAGGTCACTCTCTAGGCTGTTTATACTCTGGATCCCTTTCAGACCTCATGGAAGTTAATTTTAGTTTTGCAGAAAGGACAGAGAGGCAGATTGCTGCCTTTGCAAAAACTGTCTCCGTTAAGCTTCTGAGAGAGAGTCTTACCTTTCTGATTTCCTGTGCATCACCAGAGAGAAGGAAGCACTGTTTGTCCTGCGAGAATTCTTTCTTGCATCTGCTTGCCTGGGTTTCAGTGGACGTGTGTGGGGCAGCGCCAGGGGCAGCGCCAGGGGCAGCGGCTGTGAGCTTCCTTGTCCCTCGGAGGGTCAGGGTCTGGTAGAAGAGACAGATTGCCACAACCAAGCCCACCAAGAAGGGCCGGGGGCAAAATCGCCGACGACAAGGGAGCACTGGGCGACAGACCATGACCAGTTCAACTTCACTTGGCCCCTGTCCACGTTGCGAGAAAAGTCATAGCAGCTATTTTTTGTCAGCATGAAAAATACAAATCTGTCCTCTTTTTTCACAACTCCAATCAAGTTTGCTCCATCTCTGCTTAAGAACTTTCCGAAGGGTCATGCCAAAGAATCATAGGTCCCAAAAGTCTGAGGCGGTTAATGAGAGCCCTTCCATGGATGACAGTAAAAAGTAGCTGACCAGGGTTAAAAAAAGACATCAAAATAATAATAGATGTAACAAATAACCTGAGTGTTGCTGCCAAACCGTTGCTTCCGGCAATGCCTTATTTTCACAACATCCTTAAACTCGCAGCAAAGGAGTCCGACTCTGCCTCAGCTTCACAGGAAGAGAGAAAACAACACCAAAGTAAATCTGGAGTCTGAAAACAGCCTTGAAGAATGCAATAGGTTAAAACCCAAAGTGCCTGTTGCACAGCTGGACGCAGGCCAGGTTGCCTTAGCAGTTCCTCATTTTTCCTCCGGGTTTTAAAGCAGTCCTGCTTTCAGCCTTTTGTAGGCTGCCCTTCATTCAGTTTTAAATTCCCACTTTCCTGTAAGCATTCACGGCTTTTAACATAAAAAGGGAATAAGCGGTTTGAATGGACATGGTTACTGTCAGGGTTTTGCTTGTATTTGTTTCATTCCGTTTCAAGTTCAAAGTTCTGTGTACTTACTCAGTTTTCATCCTTTTAGCCAGAAAAAAAAAAAGTTTCCATGATCCACTAATGGATTGCTGATCAAAACCACTCGGAAGGAAACACCCAGTCGGATGACTCCAGTTCATCTCCCTTTCACTCACACACACACACACACACACACGCAGACACACTGACCCACACGCGCGCGCCTGCTGCACCCCCGGCCGCAGCTGAGGACCTCGGGCACCGCTGCCACCAGGCCGGCCCGGGCGGGGCGGGGCTAAGGCCCGGGCCCCCCCGGCCCTGCGGGGGCAGCCGGAGCCGCGCCGTCCGCTCTCAGGGGGAAGCGGGGGGCTTCCCCAGCCTGGAAACAGCACCCAGCCTTACCCCGCTGAAATGAGGCTGCCCACCCACAGCTGCAGAATTTAGAAACATATTCGATGTCCGATCCCCTATGCATTTTTTTTTTCCTAATACAGAATTTGAAAAACAAATAGCCCTTAGTCAATTGATGACAAAGGGCGGGGGTGAGACGAAAACCAGCCAAGTCCACGAGTGAATCGAGAGGCTCTTCACTCGAGGGAATTGTGGTTACTCTTCTGAGGATAAGAGGGTCACGAGTACTGTCTGGACCTCAGACAGCGAGCACCAGAATAACTCAAAGTCGTCTCGTCTCTGTACTCTAGTGCCGAACTCATATACAGTTATTACTCCTTTCCTGGGGTAAGAGCTGGGTCTTTCAATGGCTAATTGCCTGACACTGTGCTCCTAAAATGAGTTGACTGTAGCATGTGTTGGGAGTAACGTTTGCCCCGCAGAGAGGGGGACACGGCGGGCTTTGTCCACAGTTCAGTTCAGTCTAATTCTGCACAGACGGTCACAAGGACACTGTTAGGAGTGCAGTCCTGCGAACTCCATCCACTCGTGCTGGCTCAGAACGCCAAGCAGAAAGGAAATCTGTGTGGTGCGTGTTGCTCCCTCTCCCAGTCCTTGCTTCGCAAACTCTGGATACCCAGGACTGGCTTAGGCTCGTAGCGGGCATTATTTAAAGGCTATGGACTTGAACAGGTTTTCCAACCTGTTTCTTACCCAAGCTCGTTCTGGAGGACTGAGATTCTCCAGGGAGGCCGCATCTCAGAGCGAGCCCATCCCATAGGCAGGCTGCCGGCAGCCGCTTAGATTTTGTGAGACGGAGCGCCCCCTGGGGGGGGCCCAGTTATTAGGGATTCAGAGAAATGGGTTCCTTGTTTGCGAGAAACTGTAATAAACACCTTGTAAAACAGATTACTTAACACATTACAGAAGAAATATTCACACTAAAGTCGGATTTATCCCAGGTCCTTGCATGTATTCCCTCCAATGAATTTAACATTATTTGATTAATAGAGAGTCCTCAGTACCATGACAAATGAAAGAGGGGAGAAATAAAGTAGCTCTTGACTTTTTAAAGGCCAAGAGAGTTTTAAGAGAAAATGGCTAAACAATAGTGTTGTAGGACATATAGTTTTGGTGGGTGCGATGAGAATTGAGATAGAATAGGAATTATGAGAATCCTAAGTTAGAATCCAGGGTGCAACAAATCTATTACTGAGTTATAAGGAATAGGTAGGCAATTCTAGTAAGATCTATTAAGGCATGAAGTCTGGAAACCTGAGAGTTTGAGGTACGTGACGGGTCATTTGTATGCACCATTAAATTGTTGAGAACAGAGTACATAAGAAAGAGTAAATCAGATGCTAAAATAAAATTGCCTTTGGGTTGGGAGAAGTGAAAGATAACAGCATGGAAAATTTTAAGAAAGATGTTATAGCTGGACTTCAAAGAATAGGAATCAGGAAGAAAGTGGAAAATCAGTGTTCCAGAAATAATTCCGGTAAATTGAAAAACCTAATTCCCCATTTTAACCACTGAGTCTGAGGGGGTAGGAGAAAACAGATAAAGGGATATCGGCAGGAGGGAGAAAAGGGTTAGTCAGAGTGAGAAGGTGCAAAGAAAAGGTGGGAAAGAAGATATAGCAGGAATTATCACCCAATAGACTAAGGAGATCCACAGACAACATCCCATTTTAGAGTAAACCCAATCTGGATAAGAATCATGGCACTTCCTCTTCTCAGCTGTTTTTAAAGAAGTGGTTTGACTTATTCAAGTTTGGGCTTTCCTTATTTGTGAAAAATAAGGATACTAATGTCTCCTTTGAAATGCTGTTGGCACAACTAGATAAGAGAATGTATGGAAAGCACCTAAGCATTCTGTGACCATTTGTCGGATAAATGTATGCTGAACGCATGTCTGCTAAGTTTTGGATCCTGAGGCTGTGCTGAGTCCTCACTGAGCTTATGGTATGGTGTGGCGTCAGACACATGAAAAGATAATTACCAGAAAATGGTCCTTGTGGAACATATAAACACCACAAGCAAACACAAGCACTTATTAGTTCTCTTCCTTTTACTCTTTGAGATAGAGGTGCACTCACTAGCACATGAGAAGACGAGGGCAAGGCTGGCACGAAAGTAGCATGTGGAGACTACATATGGGAGGTATTTATGCCTGAGCAGTAGGTTAGACATATTTGAATGGAATGATAGAGTCTGAAGGAGTCAGAACAGGGAATGATAAAGACAAGAACATCGGTTCAGTGAGGGGAGTGGGAGGATTAATATTCAGAACTATGAACCTGTGGATTCTGGCAGTGTTTCAGATGGAATACTTTTGTGCATCTAGTTTCAGAACGTATTCTTTCCACTAAATAATTTCAGTATTCTAGGGCCTGTATTTAAGCCTTATTAACCAGGGACACTACACTGACAGGCCTTTCAGAATCCTATAATTTCAAGGTTGAACAAAACAGAACAATCTTCCTCTCCAACACAAAATATACTCTCCCTGTGTCACACATATGTTTCATTCGGTCTTTGGTACAGAGTTGGGGGTGGAAGGAGAGGATGTACTCTAATAATAGTTGTTTGAAGAAGGTATTTTTTTAAATTTATTTTATCTTTTAAACTAGGGAAATAAAGGTATCTATGACAGAGAAGTGTTGGATCAGGAACTTCGGGAAAGGAATAGTGTGCAGGACCCCCTCACACAGCACTTGTCCAGTTTACACATAGAAGTAAAATGCCGCAGTGAAAATTCTTCATCTTTCCACTATCCTTTTCTTACTTTTTGTTTAAACAGACACATCCAATAATCTCTTTGAGTTTCTACATAAACAGTCCAGATAGATGAAATCCTTTAAACCTCATGCTTTTAATCTAAGATTGTCCACTGGACCTGTGTTTCTCAGCAAAAAATCACCTGGGGCTCCCATATGCCAACACTTGGTGCTGCCTTTTTATTTTTTCTGCTTCATATTATTCTTTTTTTTTTTTTTATTTCAGCATATTACGGGGGTACAGATATTTAGGTTCCATGTAGTGCCTTTGCCCCACCCAAGTTGTAGCCTTTTTAAATTGGGGAATACACACCCTTGGCTCCGAGTTCCCCAGTTTTCAACTGTTTGCTTTACTTATTTTCAGAACTTACTCTCTTTATAGGCATTTTGAATTTGTTTACACCAGTACCAAAATTACTTTCATCACATTTGTGCTGTATTTTAGTTACAAGTGAACTTTTATCTCTTTACCATATAAACGGCTTTATGATGAAAGAATGTACTCCTCTCCATGCTCTTGCAGCATGTGACAACCTTCTTAGCAAGTTATTGTTTTAAAAATTCGTATTTGTAGAAGTGTACGCATCATAGATTAAAATACTTTCCATTATTATTTCAATTTTTTCCACAAGATTTCACATCCTGGTAACACTTAACCCAGTAGAGGTAGCTCTGTCCCCCAGAAGACATTTGTCAATGCCTAGAAATATTTTTGGTTGTCACAATTGGCAGGGGGTGGGGAAGAGTGGCAGAGATGCTACTGACTTCTAGTTTGTAGAGGTCAGAGGTGCTGCTAAACATATCCCCCAATACACAGACAGCCCCCACAACAAAGAATCATCTGACACAAAATGTCAAAAGTGCTGAGGTTGGGAAACTCAGACTTAACCAAAAGAGATAGTTGTTGCACAATTTTTAACTATGACTGCCTAAGATTCATCTGTTACTTAAGTTACTGAGTACTTCAGCAGCTTGTGGCCATATGATTGATTAGCTTCCTTGGAATTTTAATCAATTCCTGAATATGTAATTATACTGCCCCCAAACAAACTCAATTTGGGGCATATAATTCCCTTTAAGTCTCTCAAATTTGCCTTTGAAATCTGCATCCACTAAAAGAATATATATACATATACGTAGATATATCTACACATACACATTCTAAAAAATGGATAGAGAAATACTTCAATCAGTTAGCACACAAGTAGAATGGTAAACATTTAATTCGATGAATTAAATGTTTTTTGTTTTTTTTTTTTTTTTTACTTTCTTTAGGACACAAGTTTACACTTTGGCAAGGATCCGGTATTCTTAAATTTTTATCAAATAATATTTTAAAAATGAACAAATTAGCTTTCATTTGTTATATGACAGTATCAAACAATGCTCTCAATTAGAAATCTTATTTTTCTTCTCTGCAGACCTGCAATATAAAATTCTTTGGAAACCATTTACATTTTTTAAAATGTCTCAAGATAGCCACATAATTTATCTTTTTTTCTTTCTTTCTTCTTCTTGCTTCCTTGTTTTTAATGTAACCAAAAGTCAAGCATTCATTTTCAGAAAATAAAAGGTATTTTGAAACTTTTATAGCATCATTTGCCACCTAAAAGTTGACATATGTGATGGGGATGAGAGGGAGGTAGGTTTTGTCTCATCACTCCAATGAATGCTGGCATTCATTTAGCTATTTGGGGTGGGTAAGAAGGAAACATTCTTTAACTGAGTATGGCTCTTTGATCACATGTATATCACATAAAGTCAAAAGGTTACTTCTGTATCTAATCTAAACCACATGATCGCTAACAATATGTAAGTTTAATTTTTTTGTTTTCAACAGATCACTGGACTCATTCTTTAAACAGTTATCAATGACAACCATTGGTAAAGTGAAAAAGCCTTTGGCACATTTGGGAAACTCATGAAAAAATTATCTTTATAATCACTTCCTCAAACTATTCAAGAATATAACAATTTCTCATGTGAAAGATAAATATACTAATGCTTCAAGGATATGAACGTAAATTTTGATAACTTCTAATGGGATACACTGGGGAGGTCATACTAAATCCTAACTATATACCTATATATCTATGTCTATCTATATCTATCTATCTATACATATATATATATATATTAGTAAAATCATTCTAATTAAATGCCTCATATTTATGCTCAAAGGTGTTTAGAAATATTTCTGGCTGGCCCCTTGTATTACATTTGACCTAGGCAGCTGTCTAAAGCAACATGGTACCTATTACCATTGTTCTTATTTTAACATATTGGTATGGAGAGTCCCTCTACTGGAGATTTAACAATGCAAAAAGAATTAAAGTATGACCACTAGTTTTTTGTTTTCCTACAACTGATATTAAACTTGTATATATTTTAAATTAGGGAAATTTAAAGACTCAAAGGCTAGCAACTCTACACCATCCTAAGTAAAGCTATTCTTACTCATCGTAGGTAAGGAGAGGTGGGGGAAGGCAATAAGCAACATACAAACAAGCATACACATTGCCCCTCTCACTTCCCACACTGGCTGTAAGTTCCATCAAATCTTTTTCAATTTTTAATAAGCAGTAGAAAAATGAATGATTCTAATGTCCTTTTCTACATTTTCCTTTGTTAGCAGTGGAAGAAAGTAAAAGGTGGTACTGGATTAACTATTAATAAATGGCTCTGAAGAATTTATTAAGAAATTGCTAAATTTCTTTCAAATAACCATTTTAATAATGCCTAAGCTCCTACCAATGTATTAATTAAAATACTGACGTATAAGGTATACATGACTTACTACTTTAAAACAGAAACAGCTAGAAGTGGGTATATTTCTTCCTTATATCAAATTTCAATTAAAAACAAACAAAAATCTGAAATGAGTTCATTTTTAAATTACTTTAAGCTTTAACTTAGTTCTCTGTAGCACAGTCAAATCATGAATATTAAGATCCTGGGTCAGAAATTATAAACTATTTCAGTAATTTAGATTTTATCATCTAAATAAGGAAATCTAAAAATCTTGACTAACTAGCAATTCTAATTGGTCATTTCAAAAATTGAGGGAAAATATCCACCTTAAATTTAACATTAAGCAATTTCCAAGGTACAGACTAATTTTAAGTCATTCCTACTTTATAATTATAACAAGAAAAGTGCTATTTCATTGAAGTGTTAAAATACCAACAATATGTAAATGTTAACCAACAATATGTAAATGTTACCTCCAACTCCCATTATCAAACAATTCCTGCTCTTCAAGAATAGACTCTTGCTCCTGTTTTGGCTTCTTTCCCCAACCCTACATCTACCTACCTCATGTCCACTCACTGCAGACTGCATTAAGATCCTAGAACCATGTGGCTTTGAACAGCCTCTTCTGCCTTGAACACTTTCCCTACTTCCTCCGTCTTTAGGACTCAGTTCAAATGATACCTCCTTTGTTAAGTCTTCTCAACTGGTGCAGTAATCAATCTCCCTGCAGTGTTCCCACAGGAGTTGTACATCCATTAGAACATTTATCAAAATATCACAAATATCATAATTTGTTAACATGTCTGCCCCACCCACTTCCCGGACCAATATATACATACACACAATACTTTCATTTGTATTTTTAGCATCTAGGTGCTTAATATTTGTAAAGTTACAAAAATATTTTTGAGGGTATTTTTTTCCCTTAAGCCCCATCTACCAATTTCTTTTTTTAAAAGTGAGAGTTGAGGGAAAACATTATAATATCTACACATTCAAGGTGTATCTTACCCCTTATAACTCAAGTTAGTTAGACACTTACTCAAAATAATTAATTAGATCAAGAAGATCATTTCTAAGGTCTAAGGACAAAGGGCACTAACATTGCACAAACCTAAGATAGTCAAAAACCTAACATATTTGGAATTTGCTTTGAAGGAGAAAAGAGCAAAAACATATGAACTGCCCTTGAAAAGAATGATTGTATGCTTATCAAACACTCAGCTTCATTTTGGCATTTAATTAAGCCATTTATTGCTTCAAATGTGTCACCATGAACATTTTAATATACACTCCACAGCAGTAAGGCCTCAATTTTCACCACCTATAAACTGTGAACCCACATTTGGAGTTTTTGTGCCACCAACTGTTACATGAGTTTTGTACAACAAAGATTTTAAATGTGTATTGTATAATACCAAAAACACTTACTATACCCCTTGGTGTAAATGTCACAAAGGATATTAATAGTTGGCCACATTTTTTTTCTGATGAGGTAGTTCCATATTTGGGCCATTATATGTATCTCAGATACAACAGGTTCTACCCATTTCTAAATACTTGCACAAAATTTTGGTTTACTTCTTTATACATGCTTCATAAAATATTCAGTGTTTGAATCTAAAATTTGTCAAAATGATTTCTGAGTTATTTGGTAGGAAGTGGAATTCACACAATGAAAGAAGCTGTGGCAGCTGGAAAATAGGGATGTTCCTGACTCAGACAAGGAACTTTCTCTTAAAATAAGGCTATATGTAAGGCTTTTTCCTTTGACCAATTCTTATAAAATGAATGAGCTTGGAGAAGTCTTAATATATAATTAGAGGATGTAAATGATATATTTGAGCATCTCCAGGTAACATACTAATAGCTAATTGAATACTATGCTATATATTACTTCTTAAAATCTTTGTGAAATCTCCATGAAAATATTGAGTATCATGAAGTCATGATACTCATGATATTATGAAATCATGAGTGCCCACAAATGACCCTAATGTGTTTTAGGCAGCTGTCACAGTTATAAACTCAGACTGCAGCAGCTCAGAATCATGGAATCTCAAAGCTGGAAGAGAGCTTTGAAATCCCCTATCTACTCCATACCCTTTGGGTAGCATTGCATAGATTTTACACTGTTTTCTGGGTAAGTTCTAAAGAGGCTCATAAGTGGTTTTAATTAAAGCAGAAATCTGATGAACTCAATAAACCTCAATATAAACGAAATAGGATGTATTAACTTTTAAGGATTTTTCTATCAACCAGACTTGATATTATACTTTAAATAGAAAGTATTTTTATATGCAGAATTTATAATTTAAATAGCGTCTATAGAATAAAACCTTAGGAGTGCTTTAAAGACATCCTGTAGCCAGCATCACCCTGGTTAAATAAGGCCCAAAGTGACACAAAATTTGAATTGCCATACCAGCATGTGATAGAATCAAAAATAGAGCTGAATTTTGAGGTCAAATCCGGGGGGGGGGGTCTCTTTACTCAAGTTTGCCACACTGCCTCCAGTCAAAACATCTATAACCATTATTTTCATTTTATCTCCTGCAATTAGACTTCTTTCATGTACCTTAGACTGAAGGAAAAGCCAGAAACATGTTCTAGGAAAATACATTGGGATTTTTAAATTTACATTAAAAATGCCTTTCTCTTATTTTCATATCACAAATTCCAAACATTATTAAAGAAATCACAGATTACACAGCATTCTGTCCTGGGCCTCTGTCCTTTTCAGGTTATGAAAATTGGAAGTTAATTGGAATTAAGAAATTTTCATTATTAAGTATATAAAGTATAAATACAAGTAATTTTTTAAAAACTTTATTTTAACACCTAATACAATTCCAATTTTAAGGATTACTTGCACAAAAAAATAAACACATTTGGTATAAAAATGTATCACTTTAACACCCTTTCCCATCAGCCCCCCCCACCCCCACCCTCATGAACTGCACTCTATCTGGATGCAGAAACATATAAAGACTAATGGCACAAATTAGTTTTTACCTACAGGAGTTTCTGTTTATGTACCCAGGTACTCTAGAGGACACCAGCCCACTTTATCACATGAACCATTTCCTTCAGCCTGCTGAATTAGTTTCACGAAGAAACAAAGCTTATTATAAAGGCATTTTAAAAACCATTATCTTAAATTCTTTTTAGAAGCACTGACTTTTTTTTGCAACCATTTATATACAGTATTACATAACAGCTCTGGAGTACAGTACATGCAGCAGAATATACCTGTTGAATATAAAATACTTTCCTTAAAATCTTCATCGTTGGAATTCTCTGAAGTCTAAATTATAGAATGCCCATTACTTCAAGAAAATGGTTGAGGAGTACAAATGTCTGCATATGTTGGCTGCTGAAATAATCCAAGGCTAACTGGAATAATATTCATAGCACACCAGGAGTGCATAAATAATTTACTTACATTATTAAAATACAACCCATAAAATTCAAGTTCAAGATCTTATAGGATTGTCTGTGTAAATCCTTTAAGTGGTTGCCTGGAAATGCGTTGTTTCTTCTTTCTCTTTTCTTCTTTCTAAAGTCCTATATAAAATGTTTAGCTTAAGTATTTTTCTTTCTCAAACAAAAGGGCCACCTTTATTTGTGTCTGCTGCCTCTTCTCTTCATTGCAGCAGTGCACTGTGGACAGTACCATTTGCCTTTTGGTGCTTCTGTCAATCCAACACAGCCATAATGGAACCATTCTATAGGGCACTAGAAAGCAAAAGTGCAAAGAATGCCTGAGGTGATGGATACCCCAATTACCTCGATTTAATTAATTCACATTGTAGCCTGTATCAAAACATCACTGTACCCTATAAAGATGTACAACTATTATGTACCCATGATAATTTAAAACAAAAAAATTTTTAAAAAGTACAAAGAAAAAGCTTTTGATACTGCAGAGTATATTAAAATATGCCCAAAAGAATAAATATTCTATCTAATTTAATAATAATTACATTTGTAAAATCAGAATCTTCAGATATAGTAGACAATTTAGAGATCGTTTAGTCTAAATAATAAGCTTCATTGATAAGAAAATGGAGGCACAAAAATATCATGCATCTTTGAGAACCCTCAGCCCTCTGTAATTTATTCCTGTAATACTAAATAATGAACCAAAATTGGACAAAAGGAAGTAAGATGAGTCTTTCATGTGGAAGGTAAATGTATTTTAAACATTTTATTTAATATTCAGCCTTATTTTCTCCCTCATAAAGTGGAATAAGATAGCTGTAATTAAAGACATAAAGGAGTACCCTAGGTTTCCTACCTGGGTGTATCTATTCCTAGAGATGTAGAGAAAAGGCATTCTTCTGTAAAACATATTAAGCAATTCTACACTTCCACAGAAAGTCTTAGCACTCAGAAAAGCACAAGTGGGAGAGAGGAATCAGAAAGTATGATGCCTGGTATTCATAGAAATCTCATCCATCATTTTTCAGTAACTGCCTCAGAAGACAGTTTATAGTGATGTTCTTGAAATGATTGGGCAATATTATTTTGCAGTAATCACAAACAGCCTCAAGGTGATTCTAGATAGGGAAGTAGAAGGAAGGTCTCTCCCTATCTATGTGAACATGTTGTTGTAACCCTATCAAGTCAGGGAAAAGTACAAATTTTAATGTACCAAGGCAACCAACCTCCATCTTTGGATTGTTTTACAAAATTAAAACTCTTCCTAATCTTAGGATTCTAACACTGCTGCTTAGTACTTCTACAAAATTCAGAGTTCTGTTACCCCTCTGGAGTAAAAGAGGGACAAAAGGAGGCTGAGCTGTATAAGACTAAGGAGGGAGTCAAAATTACTAAACAAAAATAGTCTTAGCATTTAATAAGAAATAAATCTCTAACCAAAATTAAGCTTCCTAAAAAAAAAAAAATGCCTTCCTTTCAAATGTCCTTTATTTTTTGTATCAGAGGTAGCTCTTATCAGCAGACACCTGCAGAGTACAGTAGGAAATACTATACTAGGGAGGAAAATAATCTCACATTAGATCCTCAATTATTCCACCCTTTACCTTAGCATCATGCTTATTAAAAGAATGAATTGTTTTATAATTCCATTTATTCCATGTGATAACTGAACCAGATTCTAGTAAACACAATATTCTTTAGCAATGGGGAAGGAGGATGTTCATAATTTCATACAACATAACACTTTTGAAAAATATAATCTGCACATAAAACCATAAAATTAGCATTAAAAATTAAAATAAGAAACATATTATAGGATATTATTGCCCTACTTTGGAGAGGAATATTCTACTATTATCATAATTAACATAACTGCAAACCTGTTTTCTTAGACTGAGACATACAATAAATAAGAAAAATATTCAAGTAATCACAATCTGTGATTTTTTTCATTGCTAAATAGAAAAACTTAATACTTACATCTTGGTTATCACATCCCACCATCTCACCATAAGATACCTAGTTAAAAGAAAATTAAATATTTTTATTATGACTATGTAACAAACATCTAAATCCAAATTGTTTATGATACTGTTAGAAAATAGAGGGAAATATAATTACAATGAGAATCCAGGTATAGTTTTTTTTCCTAAAAGACTTTTTGCTTGGAGCAGGGGCAGGAGGAGATGCACAGAAATTATCTGCTCTTTGAAAGTCTGAAAGAACTTGCTACATAAACCACCTGGACATGGGACTCACCTTTGTGGGTGGTTCTTACTATAAAGTTTTAAAGTTTCTTTCTTGGTTATTTACCAACTCAAGTTTTTTACTTCTTCTTGGGTCACATTAGATCACACATATTTTTGCAGTTAATCATCCATTTCCTTGAAACTTCTAAACTCATCTATTATATGTCCTTTCTCATTTTTCTTTTGCTGTTATCACGAACACTTTAGAACATACCTCCTAATTCTTGAATTCATTTAAGTTCTCAGAGGACTGAATAATTTTCAGACAGGGTTATCATCACAATTCCTGATTTTCTGCATGACTGTAAACATCTTTAGATGGTCCTATGCACAGAAACAACTTCTATATATATCAAGTTTTGGGGGGTTCTCAATTTTTCCCTCAAATCTCTACAGACATATTCTACCACCTTCTAGATTTTAGTGTTACAGAAGAAAAATGTACGGACAATGTGATTTTATTCTTTTGTAGGTAAACTACTTTTATTGCCAGGGTATTTATGGGAAATGCTTTTCTTAATCACATATACTAAAAAATGTTTATCAGGTGATAGTAGAACAGCTAACAAATTTTAAAAATCTGATTGGCAACTCACACCCTAAAATATAATAAATTGCAGCTAGATTAAGATTTAAATGTGAAGAAACTGAAGCATATCAAGAAGTAGACAAAACCGTATAAAAACTAGAAGGAAATACAAGATAAATTTATCAGGAGAAAAAGGCAAAAGAAGAAGGTTTTGACTTCATAAAGAAAAAGACTACCAGTCATAACTACACAAACTTTAAATTTTAGAATTATTAAAAAAATAAACCTAGTATATTTATAAGGTACATGAAAAAAAAGAGAAAAATCAGCCAAGAAATAAAAATGTTCAAAAAAGGTCCAATCTTAATACTAATATAAATTAAAACAATCATGTGATATAAAACTATCAAATTGGTACATGGTTTTTAAGAGAAAATAATATCCAGTGCTGAAAGGGTTTAGAAAACAGAGATGGTCATCAATTTTTGGTAATAAATTTCTAGAAGATATTTTGGTAGTCTGTCTCAAATATTTATAACCTAACTTTATTCCTAAAAGATCACCCTAGAAATTAGATGTATAAAATGGATGACATTAAAAAATACCTATCATAATATCATTTGTGATTTCAAAACAATTAAAACCACTAAAATAATTTATGGCTAGATAGCGGTTAAACAAATTACAGTATGCAGTACAAGAGATAACTGTAAGATTAAAAACATAACCTTAAAGAAAAATCATGTTCAGTATACTTGATTTAGCAAAAAAACCCAGTTACAAAAAATATATACCATGGTTCCTACTGTCAAACTTATACACACAGGTGTATGTGTATGTCTATCTGCATACATATATGTTATAGAATGAATGCTTGTGTCCCCCCCAATTCATATGTTGAAGCCATGAACCTCAATGTGATTGTATTTGGAGATAGGGCCTATGAGATGGTACAGGTTACATGAGCTCATAGGGTGGGCCCCTAATCCAATGGGGCTGGTGCCCTTATAAGACGAGATACTACAACACATATGTTCTCTCTCTGCCATAGGAAAGCAGCAGTCTCAAAGCTAGCCCTCACCAGGAACCAAATCGGTGGGCATCTTGATCTTGGACTTTCCAGCCTCCAGAACTGAGAGAAAATACATTTCTGTTGTTTAAGCCACCCAGTCTGTGGCATTTTATTAAGGCACCCAATACGTATGTGGAGTACACAGTGGCAATACATCAACATCTTTACTTACAGGTTATATCTGAGGGCTGAGATTACAGATAACTTATATTTTATCCATAATCTTACCCATTAAAAAAATATAAATAAAGCAAGCATATTTTAACTGAGTAAAAATGTTCTTAAAAATGAAATAGTTCTCTTTCTTCAAGTTTATTCAGATTATGTTTTTACAGATATATAACAGACTTTTACCTGATTACAAATGCAATATCGAGGCTCATTTGGGTCGTAAGTCCAATCAACCTGACTGTTTGAATCAGATTCTGGCACTACTGTTGTTTGTTGAGATATTTCTTGTACAACAGTTGATGATGAAGAACACGATGATAAGGAAGAAGAGGAGGAGGAAGATGATGATTGCTGGCTTGAAGACTTATTGTTATTTCTGAAAAAATAATATCAGTTTTATTTGTTTACCATTCAGAAGTTACCTTAAAATAACTCCCAAAAAAGTGGTATGAAATGAAATGACATCAAATGTATAACACTAAATAATCTGATTTAAAACACTTGTTTAGAGCACCAAAGAGCAACAACATTTTTTACAGCAGTTTATTTTGGGATTTTTTTTGTTTTCTGGAGAATAAAAATATTAAAAAAAAAGTCTTTTAAAAATATTTCAAAGTTTTTAAAATAATTTTTTAATCAAAGTTTTCACTTACCATTGACTTACACTGTAGGTAGTACTTTTAAGAATTGCTATTACTTATGGCTATCTTACAGACATTACTTGCATTTTTAAGTAAACTGAATACTTTTCATCAAAATCTAAAACACAGGCCAGGCACAGTGGCTCACGCCTGTAATCCTAGCACTCTGGGCGGCCAAGGCAGGAGGACTGCTTGAGGCCAGGAGTTCAAGACCAGCCTGAGCAAAATTGCAAGACCCTGTCTCTAAAAAGAAAACAAAACAAACAAAAAATCTACAATACAAATATACAAAAGCATTTGACGAAAATGATTATGACCCGACTGACATGTGAATACGTATCATGTGTAGGACAGAGAACCAAGACTGTTAAAATTCACAAGTAACTTACCTCTAGCTATGTGCTAATTAAATTTTTAAAATACCGAAATTTATCATAAGCAGTTACTATGTTTGACACTTCTGTAGTTATTCCACACTAATCATTCTTTTACAAATCTATTCACAGGAAATACATTTAAAAATAAATATACATATTAGATAACTAATTCTTTTGGCCTTCCATTTGAACTTTCATCTTGTATAAACACCCAGCATATTCAGTTACCTGGGATAAACAGTGTCAAATGCTGTTACATTTTCATATTTAAAGCTCATATAATCATCCCAGGTGTCTCATATATAAAATCTAAGGATATCTTCATACTGTCAATTTTTGGTACCTAAAGCCACAGAATTAAGACACTTTGGTGCTCACTTCGGCAGCACATATACTAAAATTGGAACGATACAGAGAAGATTAGCAAAATATTTTTAAAAAATAATTTAATATAAAAAAAAGACACTTGCTATTGATCAAAATGAAGAATGGTGTTTAAAAAAATCTCTAGGATATAATTTGCATTTTATGCATTAATTCACCTTGAAACACATAACAAAATAAGAGGCAATAAATGCAAAGCACTGCCATAAAATGGTTTATCTTAATGAACAAAGGAAAGTGAACAGAAGTCATGTATTAACAAACCCAAAAAACAACTCTAACACTTTCTAAAGACTTTACCCTTTCAAAGTATGGCAGTGTAAAGGAAAACTTCATGTCTTCCCACCTCTTCAGAGTTCACCTTGATCCATTATACACTCTGTTTAACAAATGGAGGCCCTGCTGCGATGCCAAGTAGAATGAATGACTGACTGCTCAGTAAAGGTATGGGGCTACTCTACCTAGAAAACTTACTTGCTCTTTCGACCACTCCGTGAGTCGGCTGCTGATGAACTGGCATTCTGTGTTAATGTTGTCATAAGTGCTGAAGAGGATGAATAGCCAGCTGTTTCCCTGGGCATGGAAAATTCTTTTCCCAGCTGAAAGTCATTATTCTTAAATGCTTCATAACTGGCTTTTAAACTTGATGTTCTTCGTCCCTCTTTCATCTTAAATAGACATTCATTGATGGCATTAATATATGTAAGTATGTTCACAAGTTACAGTTTTATTTTGGTTTATCCAATATTAATTTATTTGGTTTAAACTATTATTTTCATCACTGGAATTTAAGCTATCTTATGTAAAGATTTAAAATCAGTTTTTAGACAGTTAGGAAGTAACTGCAGGATGGGTAACTTCATTTGGAATATAGACTAACTTCACTAATGTGACCAAATTTGAGGGGACCTAAGTCCCAAGGCTATAGAAAAAGTCCTGTAACTGTTAGAAAGAACAAAGAATTGTGAAGAACACGGGCAACATGAGAAATTATTATGAGAAGGGTCTGCATATGACTTGCATGATAAATCTATTTTTTATTTTTCATTATCAGGTAATTTCTACATATTATTTTATTAAATAAAATGTTTAGATAGCATAAAACTATGATCTAAAAATGAAACTATCCAATGTTAGAAAGCTCTGTTTGTTCACATCCAGGTGTTTCTATTATGGCTTCAATGATTCAGACAAAATACAAGATTTTATCCCTAAACCTTTTACTAGTTACCTGAGCTGTGGCCTGAACTGCCTGAGCTGCTGCCATGGTAATTGCCCCCGCACCAGTTCCTGAAGATAACGAGCCAATGTTGTAGGACGCCAGGGGTTGGGAGGAATTCACATTGTAAGCATTGTTAGAAGAGGCTGTGGAATTATTATTTCGACAACCTGTGTAGATATAAAGAAGAAATAAAAATGGTTGCAGAGAACACAATGTTGGTGAGTTTAAAATACATTTTTCCCTGCATATATAATCATTAAATTTATATTTTTCATGACACTGTACATTAAGTCAACCGAATAATGTATCACAGTTTTCCTTTTTCTTCTTTCTCCACATGTAGACTTGAACCATGTAAAGAAATTGTATGATTCCTTAATTCTGAATGCTTTCACTTCCCCCTATTCTAACACAAACAAAACAAAGCCAACAATCATATTTAGGAAAATAAACTTACCTAGTGTATTTTCCTTAGAGGCATCTGATGTAAGGGTAGACAGAAGAGCTTCAGATTTAAACTTCTTTTCAGGAATATGATCTGTTGTCGTATGGTGAGAAGTTGGATTATATTTCCTTTCTAAATATAAATAAAGAATTCATGTGTTTTTGAACTTTAGAGAACAATGAGCAAGTATGAACTACTTCCATTCAGTTATAAACTGGTATAGTTATGTCTGGGTTCCTCATAAAATACAGAACATGTTTTCTCAGAAGACAGGACAAGCAGAAATGTCTGTGTCACATGCATATTAAGAATAAACTTCTCAGACATTTAAAACACTTCACTAGTAAAATACTAAAGATAACTCATGATGCACCATGGTTTCACATACAACATGAGAGGAATTTTGTTTTCAAAACACTATCTACCATTTAGCATAGTTTTCAGGCAACCCTCCTTTCTTATCAAACTGATTTGTCAAAAAAAGCACTGATACAGTCATTTACTGACATAGCCAGCCAGACATCTAATAATTGATTTACTCACTAACTTACCAACCATTTGAGACTTTATTATATGCCAAACATTAGGCTAAGCATCGGAGAAGCAAGGGTGAAAAAGACAAAGGGCCTACCACAAAATATTTTATGGTTTGGCTCAGTTGTAACACCCATTAGAGAGACTCAGGTATCTGCAAGTAGGGAACATATGCTGCTATTAGTACTATACATTCTCCCTCTATGAATTTCATAGAAAACAGACTATCTGTTCTCAAATCAAGTATGTTTTTCTCAGAAGAAAAACTAATTTTCTGAATTACTGCCAAGAATTGCAATGAAACATTATATCTCACAAAAAAAGGAAGGGAAGCCTATTTATTTCTCAATTGGTTATGCAGAGTTAATAAAAGAGAATACACAGGTGACATAATGAGTTTCTAATTGTATTCAAAACTTAGCTGTACTAAAACCAAACTTACTTTCCACTGGAGTATGTGAATGAGCATGGTGATTGTTTACTGGCTGTGAAGGAGTATCTAATTCCAAAGATCCTAAAAAAAAAAGAGAGGCACAGAGATACACCACCATTAAATGTCACCATAGGTCTTTACACGTCAATGAACTACAGGCAATGAATTCTCTTACCCAGCAGAGGACTGGCAAGCTCTGATGCATATGCCTGTATAATTTTAGCCAGACATGTTAGAGGGTCAACACTGCCCCTTCCACCCGGAGCTATCCTCTCTCTAAACAGTAAGTAATCCATTTCTCAATATTCACCTTAAGTACAAAACAGCTCAAGGCATGCTAATGTCTAATTAGGGAATCCGCTACAGTGGGTGCCACATAAATGAATGAATGGACATTATAACCTCATTACTAGTAAGATTCAACCTAGTTTTACTGAGTCGAAGACCTTTTAATGGGAAATTCTAAAGTTCTAGGCAACGGGGACATTCCTATGTGAAAGAAAATTCTTTGACCATTAAAATGACATATGATAGTAAAAACTTCCTAAAAGAAGTTAGGGATTTTGCTTGCAAAAAGAAAGAAATAGAGTCTCTAATACCAAGCTTTAAAATACCTTTAGAGAAATTTTCTGGGTTTATTTTTGATCCCTTGAGATGAAATTGTGGCAGGGCACAGGGTAGAGTAGTTTTTTTAACTTAATCCAATTTAGTTTCATATGTCTGTGTCGTTAGAGAGGATGCTTTATTAATCTTCCTGCAGTACTGAATAGGCATGAATTATCATTACTCACAGCTATCATCACCATTTAAAAAAAAACAAAAAAACCAAAAGCAGCTATAGATTAATTTATTTTGTCCCAAAATACTTATTATCCTCAGATAGGGTTCCTCTAGAAAAAAGCATCACAAATATATCAGATGATCATCTAAAGTGATGGATATACTTTTGAATACACAAATACAACTATGGATACTAAGACAGATTTGTGACTGGCTTCTCTAGCTGACTTCCAGTGAGTATATAAACAGAGAGATACATAGACTAGCACTGTGAGGAAACCTTTCATCTGTGTGTAGAAACAGGTACATAATCTTGCTGTTAAAATGCACCAAAGAAAAATTATGTTTGAAAGCTTTAATTAAATTCTAGTTGAAATTAACCATAATACTAATTTGGTTCAATTAACATTTAGTGAATGCCTACTCTGGGCCTAGTACCACACTATCTGCTTTTATGTCTACTACCTATTTATAGGTTGGAAGAGATGCTAAATTAGTTAAAGAAAGCTCATGCTTCCATTTTTGGGAAGTCTCCCGAGTGACAGGCGTAAGTTATAGCAGGAGATCAAAGAAGTGATGGGGTAAGTTATAGCAGGAGATCAAGTTGAGCCTTGCAAAGAAATATTAAAATAGCTTCTTGCTGGTAAGGGAAAGTTTAGGAAAGATTTCTTTAAGAAAATGAGAAAGTGTTGTGGAACCAATTAGAATCTTTCTCAGTATAAATGGTTGAGGAAAAAATCGTAGAGCAGTTCTTAAGGAAGAAAAACTAATAACCTCCCTCAAAGTTAGAGTGCATAAATGGGCAGGGCAATGTCAATACATTTAATGAAAGATGGTTAATTTGTTTCTTGATGGTTACATTTCTGTTAATCTTGGTTCTTACCACTCATCTTACTAGCCATGTGTGGATATTTCAAAATAGAATAATATGTTATTTTCATAAAGAATGAGTGGATGATATCCTATATTATCCTTCTCGGTATCCATGACCCAAACAGTTTCAACTGCTAGGGTGCACGCTATCTGACCCAGATGTCACCATCCACCGAAGGGCAGGATCTGAAAATCCTCTATAGGACAAGCGTCACCTCAGTGATTTGCACATGTACTATCCAATATTGATGGAAAACTGTAAATTTTACTTACGCCTCTCTAATATTTCTGTAATTCCAGCATTATCAGCTTCCAGCTCCATTTTAAACTTAGCCAGTTCCTGATCCAGCTTTCTCAAGTGCCGATCTACCTGTTTCAAAGAAGATCAAAGATAACCACCAAAATTTGGGACACTGTTAAAGTGTCAGTTTAATGAGGAAACCTAAATCTTTGTTTCTTTTAGTGAATCTGCTTTTTTTGAGCAAGTCAAATTAATTTATGCCTCAGAGGTTTTCAATCTATAAAATGAGGGTGGTAGGCTAAATAATCTCTGAAGTCTCCTCTAATAAATTCTAAATTTTAAGAAACCAGACTCTCAATTTGTTGGGAAATGTTCTATACTCCATTGTCAGAAGAAGTGGGAATATGAAAATTAAAGCAAAACTGAGATTTGGGATTAGAGGGTGGGAGGAGAGGCTGGAGGTTGGTAACTTTTCATCATATGCCCTGTGATTACTTTCAGCCTAATCTCCTTCTACTTGTGAGGCCATCTATGCTACTGTACCATCATGACTGTTATTGAGAATGATGAAAGATTCTCAGTCTACAAAGAGGCTACTATATTCTATATATACATTTCTCTAAGGCAGGAAAGTGGACCATTATGCTTGTAAACATTTATGTAAAGGGTTGAAACAAAAGGGGTTTTTAGCCAGAAAACTCCATTCTTCAAAGGGCCTGTTTATAATGATTTTATTTATACTGCTCTAGTTAAGGTGGCAAAATTTTATTTTCTTATTTACCTAGAGATCTTTTGACTAATTCCAGAAAATTATATGATACCTCAAACTAACAATGTCTTAATGTATTTTTAAGCTTAATATTAAATATTTTTTTCAATACTTTTTCAAACTTACTACTTTAAAGTGAAACAAAAATAACACAAAATTGTTGAAAAATATTCATGGCACATTGTTGACAACATCCTTTTTCCCAGTCTAGTTTCCCACTGGATTATTGTTATAATTAGAATAACTTTCTTACAAATAACAAAACGTGCTATGATACAGCACAAGGGCAAAAATTTAAATAAGACTTCCAATTAAATGGCATGTATCTACCATGAGGAAGAAGGAGAGAAAAGTAGCAAAAGACAATGTACATGTGTTAGATGCCTATGAAGAGTCCAGGTAATATGCCTGGTGCATTAGATGTCCTATCTTTTCTAGCCCTCACACTGATATTTTGAGATAGGTTTTTACTGTCTTTATTTCATGAGGGAAGAAACTAAGGCTCAGAGGGGTTAAGTACAATAACATGCCCAAAGTCAGATAGCTAATGTGTTACAGAAACCAGATTTAAACTTTGATCTATGTGTAACAAATTATGCTTTAGCATTTATGTCTAACATTGACCTCTGAAACTTTTACATGTAGGAACCAACTGTTGTTCTTTTTAACTCAGAATAATATAATTCTAGTTGGAAAACTAGTAATATTGTCCTACTGTTTGTATTTTATATATTAACAGAAAACACTGGGTTGTGGGTTTATGATTTTTTAATAGTTTAAATAAAGCCTAGTTTTCCCTTCATCTTCACGCACACGTTACTTTTCAGAACTTGGCAAAAGTTATAATTAGAATATTTTAAATGCTCTAGGGTCACATATTATGAACACTTGCTCCTATTCAAAGAAGCTGCAGGTATTTGAGCATCCTTTAATGGAACCTCCCTTCCAATAATAAAGTGTGAACACAGACCTCCATTATTCAAGAGTATCTCTTTCATTGTCAAAATTTAATCTCAAGGGAAATCAGAAAAATGACCAATATTTAAGTTGCAAGACCACTTAATGCAATGAAAACACTCCACCACTTTTCTTACCTACAATTATACTAGTAATAAATATTGAGCTCCTATTATGTGCTTAGCACTGGATTAAATGGTGAATACATGAAGAATGGGAAAGGATCCCTGCCTTCACAGGAATTAGAATTTAACTGACAAATCAAGATTTACATAAGATTTTTAACACAATAAATGTTAAAATATATAGTCTACATGAAACAAATAAGCAACAGTTCAAAAAGAGTCAGAAGCAGCATATAAAGAAAGAAATATAACATTGGTAGACACAGAGGAGGAATGAATGAGTTAGATAGTGAGGAATGGATTGTATTCAAATAGATGGAAAGAAGGAATACTAATCAAAAAATGTATAGAGACAGAAGACAAACAGTATGCTTAAAGAAAAAGAAAGTTTGATGTAGCTTGTAATAGGTATTTGTAGGTATACAGAGCATAAAGAGAAAGTGTTAAAATCTTGATTGGGAGAGTGGTCTTAAGGTAAGATAAAGACTTTTTTTTCCTACACCACACACAGTACCCTAACTCACTCCACCTCTGCATGTAAGGATTGCTTCATTTTATTAAATATATTACTGATAAAGTTTATTACACATGAAAGTGTGAAAAATGATGATGAAATTTTCAACGTGTCACGGATGGACCCAAACAAAGTTAGATACAGCTTTTAAAAAGTTTCTACATGATCTATGGCTTCCAATATAGTCAAATTCAAAAATTTAGATGTCTAGCTTGCTCTTTCAGAGTAAACATTCTATTAGGTTCTAAGCTGAATCCATGGCAATAAAAGAGAAATTTCTATCCATGAAAAGATCTGGTAATGGTGAACAAGGAGGGTAAGAAAAAAGAACCATGATGGCAAAGTACCCCTCTGATGATAAGTCATGAAAATGATTCTTTACACCTCTAAATTATATTTAAACTACACGAAAATTTGATCTATCTATCCTCAGACTGAAACAAATACTTGAGGCCTTAGCACATAAACTACATCTAATCGTTTTTCTAAAAGACAATAACGACAGGACAGAAATCAAAAGGTCAAACTCACATAATATATTTCCTTAATTAGAGTATCAGATGAAGAACTCTTAAATTTATAGGTAAAATGTGAGTCTGAAATATAATCATCTCAGGAACAGGCCAGGATATAAAAAAGAAGCAAATTCAAGGGTATTGAGCACTGCAAGAGACTGCTAAAATCATTCAAGCATCAACTAAAAGCTCAAATTTTATCAGCGTATATATAAATCAACTTTATTAGGTATTGCAATCTAATACTTCCTTATGACAGTGATATCCAGCTGAGGAACACAAATAAGTGTTTAGTGACTATTTGTAAGTATCAGGATTCTAGAAGGAAATTATTTTAACAGAATAGATTTTTTTGTTAGTCAAATTTCACTGAACAGCAACCGAAATAAATTGTCATTTTGTTGTACTGGACCCCTATTTCCACAAATTTCTTCATTTGTTGCTATTATTCATTATGGTTTCTTTCCTTAATAAATGAGGTAACTAGTGTGGTGCTGGTCATAGGAATAAAATGTTTACTACTTGTTTTTAAAATAAAAGATTTCAATGAAAAAATACAATGAAATACCATGCTATATAAAACACTGAGGGATGAAGTCAAACGCAATTACATATTAAATTGCTGCATCTTAAAATCTGTAAAAATAACACATGCTTACTTAAAGTTACCATAATAACATAATGTTTAAGCAAAGGCCCACATACAATCTCCTCTAAGGTGTATTTCACTCCTCTGTCTAAAATCCTTCACTGGCCTCCCCAATCCTTTTAGAATAAGAATCACACTCACACACTCCTCCTCAATTGGCTCACAAAGTCCCCGTGTGTTAGCTCCTGCCTGCGTCATCTCATACTACTTTTCTTTCTCTGCAGACCAACCACACAGGCCTCTTTCCTGGTTCAACAAGTCAAGCTTTTCCACTTCAGACTTTGCCCTTGCTATATCACCTGGCTGAAATGTTCTTCCTTCAGCTTTTCAAATAACTGGTTCTTTCTCATTTCTCAAAAACACCTCAAATGTCATCTCCTTATGATCATCCTGACTGCATTCGTAACAGTTATTCATTCTCTTTCACTTCCTCTCTCCTTTCCACGGCGTTTATTTCCTTCATGGCACTTACCCAAATCTAAAATAATCTTTATTTAACAGTTTGCCTACACATTGCCTGCCTGTGTCATTACTGCCCACCTGGCACCAGTGACTGCTCATTGCTAAAGTTCTATAAACATTTGCTGAACGAATGAAGATTATACTCTCTCACTATATGAAACTGTAGAAATAGAATACCACTGTTTATTGGGTAAATAATCTAAGAAGAGAAATTGTTACAGTTTTATACTTATACTATGTCCCATCCACTTACCTTTAAAGCAAACTAGCAGCCTAAGTTTTCAAATGTTAAGTTTTATAGGAATTTCACTTCTAAGTTTAATATTTATAGACTTTCACTCGGATGTTTACTGTTCATATTTCAAGGGAAGTAACTAATTTGACCGGGTAACTCCACTTAGCGACCTTTCTACTGAACAAGTCAATGATTCCCTTATGTTTGACTGCGATTACTCGCATGGCTAATAAAGTCAATTTCTTACCCTCAAGCATAAAGTGTTCAAATACCATGGGACACTGTGGAGACATGTACTGCACAAAGCACAAGCATTTTAAGAAGGTATATAATAGTTTTTGACATTTTAATAATTATTTATTTATAAGTGAT
>CM052437.1:160965096-161001703 GCA_028533085.1 Varecia variegata | reverse complement strand
ACAAAAAAAAAAAAAAAAAAAAAAAATTAGCCCAGCATGGTGGTGCACGCCTGTAGTCTAAGCTACATGGGATGCTGGGGCAGGAGGATCTCTTGAGCCCAGGAGTTTGAGGTTGCTGTGAGCTATGATTGTGCCACTGCACTCTAGCCTGGGCAACAGACCAAGATTTTGTACAAAAAAAGAAAAAAAAAAGATTTTATTGAAAATGAGTTGACTAGATGTCCAATATTGTCATTATTTTGCATAGTAATGGTCACTTTACTGTTTAATAAATGTTCTGTCATAATTCAAAAGGGAAGCTCTTTAAAAGCAAAGGAATTGAAAATACCAAAAAAAGTATTATAAAGTAGAAAATATTTTTAGCTAAACTATTCAAAATCACTATAAGTTTTAATATTGTTAAAAAAATCCCTTTTGCTGAATGCACACCAGCAAATCCTGTTTCAGAACTTACAAAGTGAGCTCACGTAGCAGAGAAGGAAATCTGTCCAAATTGAAGAAAGTAACAAAATTATAAAAGCAATTTCAGAAGAGGGATACCGAAAAGACTTGCACAAAGATAAGGATTATAAGATTATTTGGTCTCCTTTCTCTGCCACTAAAGTGATGCTACAAAGAAACTAAACTCACCTGAATTACAGTACTTTCACTTTTCCTGAAGTCACACCTTGAAAAAAGTAGGTATTTGTGCTGTAGTCTATCCTTGTTTGTCCATCAAAACCAAACCAATCTCAGCACATTCTATTACCTTTTCAGAAATTGCCTCCCAACTAAAATATACCTGACACCAACAATGACACCACTAGACCGTCTTTCCCCAAGAGTCACAACTTGGGAGTCATGTTAGTGCTTTTTCTTCTCCATTAACATATTCAGGTCATTTTGTTCAACAAATATTTACTGAAGGATAGCTCTGCTAGGTACTGAAGACACTAAAATAAAAATACATAGTTCTTGACATTTATAATAGGGAAGCAAAGGTAAAATCATCTGAATAACAGTGATTTGGAGGCTGACATGATTATGCTGGGGGACAGGTTAAAGCACAAACTGCTAATTATGTACATAACATCCTCTCCTTTTTCCTGAAAGAACCCCACCTATTTGCGGTGGCACTGTGTCCTGTTAAACAATATTCATCAGCCCCTCTGGCAGCTAGAGGGAGTCAATAAGATTTAATGTCAGTAGGTAAGATTTCCAGGAAGACTCTTTTACTACAAAATGTGCCCTTTTGAGTAATCCCCTACTACAAGTCTTCTTCTACCTGTCCCAAATGGACAAAGGAAAAGATTAGAAGCAGCCTGGGACACTGATGATGTTGAGGTTGCTATACAGGCCCTGGTCTGCCTCCTCCAAAAGTTACTTTAAATGAAAGCAAAATAAATTCTTTGTTTAAAACCACTCCTCTATGCCTTTTTTGTTAAAAGCTGTTAAACCTCTTCATCTAGATACAAATGACACAAATATCAAGATTATGAAGATGATGCTAATAAAGAGGCAAGGCATGCACAGGATTATGAAGGATATTGAAAAGTTTACCAAGTAAACATGAAAAAGAAAGTCATCCAATCAGGGAGAGTGATACATATGCAGTATGTTCACTATGGACAGAGCACGTAGATGTTGATGAGGGATGGAAGACAAGACGGAGAAAGAGCTGCAGTTAGAGATCTGGCAGGAACCTGATCAAAAAATACTGCGTGACACGGTAAAACAAGTTGGTATCAAAATACTGAAAAATTTCAAACAAGGAGACAATATGCTTAAATGCACATTTTAGAATAAGGGTGATAAACAAAGGCAGAAACGCCATTTAGAAAAGCTACCATAATTGTTCAGGTGAGAGATGAAGAGTACTTGAGGGGAGAGACACTAAGAAATGACATGAGGGAGTTTTCCAGAGTGAATGGCAATGCTCTACAACTTGACTGGCGCATGGGTTACAAGTGTGTATACATTTGTCAAAGTGTGAACTGTATACTTGGGACATGAACATTATGTTGTTTTTAATCATATATACATATATTTTTTAAAAGTACATGAACTACAGTAGGCTAAAAAAATAGAAAAGGAAAAATAGAGGTACTTTCAACGGCAAAATGAATAAGACATGGTAAGTAAAAGTGAGGAAGTTAAGGACAAGGAGCAGTCTAGGGTACCCTAATTTGAATGACTACAAAGTCAATGGTTCTTCTGAGATTTAGAAACAAAAAGGGGTGGGAGAGGAGTAGGAAAAGAAAAAGGAGAGAGTAAGAGTTTTAAGATTTCTAGGGCCTGGGAATTCTCAGATAAGAAGAAAAGACACAAAGGATAAGT
Organism: Varecia variegata; assembly: GCA_028533085.1. Classification (NCBI taxonomy): domain Eukaryota; kingdom Metazoa; phylum Chordata; class Mammalia; order Primates; family Lemuridae; genus Varecia; species Varecia variegata. The sequence goes on along the minus strand of CM052437.1, from coordinate 160,999,387 downwards.
CTGGGCTTAAGGAAGAATTAATATTTAATTGTTAAAACTAAGAGAACATACAGAAAGGTACTGGAGTGTTTTCTCAACTTGGGTGTAATGTAGGGGGCAGGGATAAAGTTGGCATTTGACAGATCAATTATTCCCTGTGTGGCATCTGATATTCCTGGCCCTCTGGGGCAGGTAGAAGAGGGGAAGAGAAGTACCTTTACATGAAAACCATCTGAAGAGTAAGAAATAGCATAGGTCAAGGACAGAACCCTGAGGAATATCATCATTGAGCTAAATCCAAGAAGGAGATAGATAAAGGCCACTAAGAGGAGAGAACCTGGAGAGAACAGTCACATGGTAACAGATGAGCAAGAATGTCAAGGCAAAAAGAATGGTAAACAACATTCAACTTCCTGATAGAGTCAGTTAAAAAGGACTGAAGAGTGCCCAGTGGATTTAGCAATAAAGAAGTTATCAACTTAAGTTTCATAAGATTGGTAAACAGAATCCAGATTGCCCTGGTTTAGGAATAAACTGAAGGTGAGGGAATGTCAAAGGGGCTAAGTGAAATACTCAAGGACAATGCTAGCTAAAGTAGACGCATGCATTCATAACAGGATTTGTGTTTATTTGTTTGTCTGGGTTCTTTTTAAATATGAGGAAGATCTAAGTATATTTAAATACATGGTATGGAAGCCAGTTGAAAGAAAAGAGACTGAAGGTAAAGGAGATAAGGCATAAGTGACGCAGCAAAATCAGAAGCCTCAGGGAGGGATGAGAACAGCAACAAAAGTGGAAAAATAAAAAGGAGGAAGAACACCTCTCATCCTCTGAGATCAGAGGTAAGAGAATAAGACTATTGAAAGACATAAGATTTTGCAGAATTGATAAGCAGGAGATATTTCATTAGGTTCCCACCAGATAGCCTGAAAATATATTATCCTCAGTGTAAGGCAAGATCACAAGATTGAGGAGGGATGTTTGTATGACAAGTGTAGCACAGTTTCAGAACAGCCATTGGGAGGAACAAGAGAAATTAACCAAATTCAAATACAAGGACTAACAAGTAGTGTCAAATGTAAAGGGCCCAAATGATAATGAAAACAATGAATCTGTAGTGGCACCAACTACATGGCTACGTGACTTTCTCCAGCTGTGCTGGCTAACTGTGATGAGGAGTGATCTTTAAAGCAAGCAAAAACATGCCCTAAGACAGCAACAATGTGTAACGGTAAGAAAAGAGATCAAGAACTCAACCAGGGTCTCCATTGGATAGGAAAGGGCTGAAAAAGTAGAAGGAAGTGAAGTAGAAGTAGAAGTGAAGTGAAGATGCAGGAGGTTTTTCAGAAGTAGGGCAATTCCAAGTGATCAGGTTAGTCTGTGGCAACTGAAGTGGGTTAGTATTTACCAAAGTCAAAGAAGTTGAAGACTAGGAAGTAAGAGAATTTCAACAGAGAACAACTGTGAACAAGGTGCCAGTTTCTCAATAAATGAAGACTGGCCTAGAAGCCATTAAATTATAGTGATAATAAAAAGACTAAATCTCAAAGAAGGGATTTTTATATTAAGGATACAATGGTCACCTGAAATAACAATGAAGTATTTAAAAAGAAAGGGAGCATGAGAGAAAGGGATAAAGAAAATAAAAAGGTGGAGGGCAGAGCAGGGGAGGAGATGGGAAACAGGAGGGAAGGAGAAATGACAAAAGCTGAAACTGCCTATATTATTAATAAAATAATATGTAAAAGCATAAAATAGGAACTGTGATAAAAAGTCTGATTTCTATGTAAGTATAGACATGGCTAAAAGTTAACCAGCCACTGTTCTCCAACTTGCCTACGTCAGTATTTGCTTACTGCTCAAGTGTCAAGTACCCCTGACAGGGGCAAGATTTGTGACCTCCCCAATCGCTTCTACAGGTAACATAGCTAATTGTAAAAACCTAAGACTGCTCTTTGAGATATCTTCCAGACTCTGCATTCGAGAGGACCAACTGACATCAACCAAACCAGTGGCCCCGCATGGGAACTTATCTAACAAGTCCTGCCACCCTCTATCCAGGAACTGTCTCAGCCAAGAAGACAATTTCTGTTTCCCAACTCTATGGGTTCATCCCAGCCAATCAGCAGACCCAACACTCTATTCCTTTTTTTTTTTTTTTTGCCAAACCACCTTTAAAAATCTTAGCCTCAAAATTTTCAGGGAGGTGGATTTGAGAAATTTCTCCCATCTCCTTGCTTGGCACCTTGCAATATTAAACCCTTTCTCTGCTGCAACTCCTGCTGTCTCAGTATATTGGCCTCTCTCTGGACAGCAGGCAAGGGCAGTAACAAAGGCAGCCCTAAAGGTCCTAGGTGAGTGAGAGAAAACTCCAACTTGGCAAAGCTGACAGAGAAGCAGTGGCTTCAGGAAAGCAGACAATTCCAGTTCAGGAAAGGAGATGCACCAAGTCTTAAAAGAAGTGAATGCTTAAGAGCATTATATATAACTTAATGCAATTCCTCCAATAAGGTATAAATTAATACTGCTATTTTACAGCAGGAATCTGAGGTTCAAGATTAAATAACTTTTCCAAAGTCATACTGTTAGTGAAATGGCTGAGCTAGAGTTGGAATTCAAATCTGTACAAATCCATTATGAACATTTGCTTTTTATTATATCTACTGTATTTTATTAAATGTATACGACCTTTATTATCTCACTCTATTTATTGCATTTTATTAAATTTATTATATGACCTTTATTCCCTTACTCTCTAACCTCGGTAATCTATCCTGTTCAAATAATTTATTCATTTTTACATTCATTCTATGTTCATGCCATTATCTCTAAGGGAAATGCTTTCCCCTCAATATAACACCTAATGTAGGCCCCTGACCCTCTGAATAAACTCTGTTCAAAACTCATTTCATACCCTCTAAGAAATCAACAAATAACTCTTTCAAGACTTATTTCAGTTTTTTATCAGATACCCCTTAATACTCAACTGTGTTGATCTTTATCTGTTACATCTTTCTATTAGTATATGGATCCTCCACTCTACTTTGTGGGTATTTTTTCCCAACTACAGCAGTTTACAGGACAGGAACCATTTATAGTATTACTTTTTATTCCTCCATTATACCCACGTAAAACTCCATTTTATCAGGCACAGAGTGGATGAACGGTATGATTCATAAATAACAGATGAATACATATACACATATTTAAAAAGCATAAATTTATGTTGTTTTTCTATAAATACACAAAATATCTTTAGTAAAGGTGTAAAAAGTAATAAAACAATATCAACAACAAAAAAGAATAGAACCAAAGAGCTATATGAATTAAAAAGCATGTAGTTTCTAAATAAAGACTGATACATAGTCATTAAATAGGAGTAAGAATGTTATTAAACAAATTTGTCTTAGATTCAAACATAAATGCCTTTTTCTATGTTTACAGACATAATTCAAGACGAACACAATTAAAACTTTTTTTGTTTATTCCACAGTAAATCAAGCTATAGCCTACTCTACCTTTCTTTAGGCAGTGTCTTTTACAAAATGTTTTCTAGAATAACTGTTTGAACAAAAGAGCCTAGGCTATTATAGCCATTAAGATATTTTCACTATATAAAAACAAGTAAACATTTTCAATGGCTTTACATGACAAATGTTTTCTAGTTTGGTATAAGCATTTATAATTTATACCATATGAGGTATATACATTTTATCTTGTGTCCTATTGACCAATGACATTTTATTTACAGATACCTGTTCAGTAATAAAGCCATACCCAGGAAAGACTGCACAAATAAGATATGAACTCTATATACTAAAGTTAACCAAAAGTGAGCATTTGTTTTCCGCTTTAACTTACTTTAAGGCAAAAACAGAGATGAGTATTTCCTATAGTATGCATTTTAGAAGATGCTTCACATAAAAAAAAAAAAGAGAGCACCATAATTACATCAATTAGAGAAATATTGCATATTGTATCTGTCTTCTTGGTGATTTTAATCTTTTAAAGGTACTGCTGCAAAAAAGAAGCCTTTTTTAAAGTTCATTAAAGTTTATGTCATCTAATATTTCCCAAACAACTGACATACTTGTTAAGTACTATCTATTAACATCACTCAGGTAAACACTGATTCAAATGATTCTCTTCTTCATTTTAATCACACTACTAAGAACTTCTGTCAACACAGTAATTGTCTGTATATTTTACCACAGAAACAATCTCAAAATGATCTAACAGGCAAGTAAAAACACTACCTTAAGAAGAAAAGGATTAGCAAAATAAAGTTACATACTAATTCTTCTTTTATAAAAAGTATCCAAAATCAGATACAATCTTACAGCAACGTAGCCTTGCCTAAAATGTAAGGTTCTTGACCTATTAACTAACACTGAGGACTCTCTCTCTCTGACTCTTTCACAAAGAAACCAAAAAATGGATACTGAGCTCTCAAATTAAATGGGATCAATACACTGGGATCAAGAGAGTATAACTTCAGTTTTAGTGTGTTCTTTCTACAACATTTAAGCCAATAAAATTTAAAACATAATCCATTTTTCAAATACTTGGGGCATTGTATGCACATTAACTTTACTTACCAAGTCATATATCTGGTTTGCCAACTGCACCTTCTCATCTGCATCTTCCAAAGCTTTATAGTAGTCCTGAATAAAAACATTTTCATTTCAAGAATAAATTAATGATTCTAAAATATGCATATGCAGGACATATAACTACATTTCCATTATCATACCATTATCAGTGTCAGTCATCCTACATTAACAATAAAAACCTTGTTAGAGATAGGGTCAGGATGGGAAAGAATTAGAAATTATGGACAATGGCCAGGAATTAAAGGAACATGTCCAGAATTCCTAGAAAAAATATAAATAAAAACAAATACCATTCCAAATCTAGTTTCTATACTAGAAAAAGCTATATGACCTAATAAATAGTATTTAAAACAACAACAAAAAATAAACATTAATTAAAATTGGTCTAACTTGTAAAATACATTTACACTCCAGTTTTAAAACTTTTTAATAAAAGTACAGCTATTGAAAGGATTTTGATCGGCATATTTTCCAGTTGTTCTATAGCTCCCATTTTAAATCTCTACAACTCAACCTATACTTTAGATTTCTCTTCTAAAGCAAATTATTAAAAAAAAAAAAAAAAAAAGAAGGGGAAATACTATGATTTCCACAGGGTACCAGATTTCTTGAGGTATATTCAAGTTGTGCTATACCAAAAACTTAATATATTAAAAGGATGACCAATACTCTGGGATGTATATATGTGATGTCCATACTCACATACACTTGTTCCTCCAGGTATCTTCCAAGCCAGGACCACTTGTGTTATAGATTATGACTTTTTTTTTCTCCTAACAGAAATAATCTTCCCTCCATGCAGTAGAATAAGTAACAAAACTACTCAATTTGTAGTTTCCAAATTTCCTTCTTATTTAATACTTGAACAATTCTATGAAGGTTTGGTGTAGGGAGGCATTATTAATCAACAGTATTATAAGACCTGTCCAATGTCACACAGCTAAACGGCAGAGTGTTGACCAAATGCAAGTCTTTTAAGTTGTTCTTCCAACATATCCCTGAATGAATTAGATCATATGTTTAAAGCACCCTTGGGGTATGAGCTGATGTCCATGCTAACCTGGAAGAGAGCTACAAGTACAATAAAGCTAATAAAAACTCAAAGAATTTTGTGTTTCTAGATCCAATTCATGAGCAAATATAGAGAGTAAACTAAAAGGCATTTTTAGGATCCTTCAGACTTTTAAGATTCTGTTCTTCCATGAGTCCACCAACTTAGGTAACTAGCAAGGTATAAAATACTCTTCAACGTGTCCTAATTTTCACTCCAGTTTAAAAACAAGGCAACTTTAATTGTATATAACTAGAATAAAATAGAAAAAAAATGTACTTTTTAAATGGTCTGTAACTTTCTAACAGTCACTAATTATTAAAACAATTTTTTAAATTACCAAAATGATTAAAAATCTCTAAACCTGAACCTCTAAAACACAATAAATTACGTTAATTCTAAAGAGCCATTGATAACTCCCCCTCATTTTTCCCATAGAAGACTATTTAATTTTTAACATATCTTTTTCAGAGGATCCCTATATTTATTGACAAATCATCTGAAGTGTCACACATACTTTTTTGATGGATGCCATTTGTTCTTCTCTCCACTCAGGTTTATTTTTCTTTGCATTCATAAAGAATTCACTGACTCTTTGTTCCAGCTGATCCATCGCATCTACAACATAACAAAAACATTTCATATTTAGATGACCAAATTCATATATGAAATATACATGCTTTGATTTGAAGAAGAAAAAAAAATCTGACAATATACACTCTTTTACTTGGCCAGTAACTTAAATATGTTATGTTTGATTACATAAATATATTAATATAATGCATTAATTACCTTAGTTTAAAAAAGTTACAATTTTCCCTACTGACAATTTATTTGTATTGTTATTTCAAAATTTTTTCCAATAGTTTAAGTAGAATCAATAACTATACCATAGTCTTTGAATAGTGTAGCTGTGGTGTCAAAGGCTGATGGTACTAAATCAATCAAATGTGCCAAAACACAATTAAAGCACCTCTAGATAATCTTCAGACTTCTTTTAATAAGGAAAAGTGATAAAAAAAGATTTGCTATTTAGCATTAAATATCTCATCACCTCATATCACAACTGAAAGTATATACAATCATTTATTCACTTAATACACTATATTATTTATTCAAGGTAAGTTTTTCCCCTATGTGCCAAGAATAATCATCTCATTGGATGTCTGTTAAAAAAGGAAAAATAAATAAAAGGAATTCTGTTGTTATGTAAGTTGAAGAAAATCTTTTTACTATATTCTTCTTTTGAAAATTTTCAGTGTATAAGAGCTTTTTAAAGATTCTCAGAAGTCCTATGGTTAATTTTTTAAATGTATTTTCCTTTGTTTTAAATAAGCATTTGTTAACTTATTTGACACACAAGACTCTTCCATTAATCCATAATGCCTATTAATTCTAGAAAAATTCTAGGTATTGTAAAAAATGCAAGTTTAAAAAAACCCTGTAATTTGTAAAATAATCTAAATCCAAATTACAAGAGAATTTAAAATTTTTAATAATAATGAAAAAATTTAAAATAAGAGTTACTCTTTATTTAATGCATACCTTTATCAGGTACTACACATTCTAATTTTCTGGATTATTTTGAATCCTCAGACGCTGACTTTCTACAGAAAATGAAAACCCCTCAGAAGTGGTAATGCAGTCAAAGTCAATGAGTAAATTATGAAAGCCCTAAAATAAACTCAGATCTATCCGACATCAAAGACTGTGCTCAATCCTACAAAGAACACTACTTCGGTGTATCTTCAGCATTTCAGCTATATTAAAATTAAATCCGGTTTTGTGAGCTAGCTGGAGAACCACACATACTTCAGACTTCCACACTACAATCCACTGAACAGAAGTAGGTGGCTTCCACAGGATGCCACCTTTCATTATGTGCCACATGAAACTGACAAGAGGCGAGAAAAGCATATTCATGAACAAAGGGTACAGAAATGTGTGTGTGGTGGTGGGGCAGAGGAGCAAGAGGGAATGAAAAGGTCAGATTCTTAGTACCCCGAGCAGTCCCTGAGCTACCTACTTACAGTCTTTGCCCTATGAAAGAACAAGATTAATTTTGGGAAAAAAGTCATAGGACTACCAAGCTATCATTGAAAGAAAAAGAAATGCCCATTAACTGACGAAACTTTTATTACAGTAGAAAATAAGCTCTACGGTAAAATCTTATTCCCCCAACTCATTTTGATTGAGAAAATGACCATGCTGTTGACAATTCAAAGTGTATCCTATAATATGTAACTTTTCAAAATTTGACATTCTACATATAACCTGCGCTTCTGTTTTCCTCTCTTGGAACCTTTGAATAGAATGAGCTTTAACAGAAGTTATAAATGCTAAAATCTAAGTATGATACATAAAGGCTCAAGCAAAGTCTTCTTAGCATTTATGTTGATGTCCACTAAAACACGTATCTACATCCTCAATGAAGGTAGAGAAATCTTTGTCGCACTTCGAGAAAGGAATACACATATCCAAATGTCTCCTTCTCCTGTAAATGCTACAAGAAAAGTAGCGTGAGAAGGAAGAGACGACACTCAGCACATTCACTTCTTTGACAACTCCTTATGCACTAGCGGAGCGAGCCGAAGGACAAACAGCAGCATGCGCCAGCACTGACGGCAAGCAAGTCCGGCACTGAACGCGCGCAGCGAACACGAGTAAACGTGCCGACTCACTTTGCACCTGCAGATCCATCTCGCGCATCTCGGTGAAGCGGTCCCGCAGGTCCATTGGAAGCTGCTCAATCACTGTCAAAGACAGAGTTCGTCAGAGGGGCGGGGCCAACGGCGAAATACGCGCTTACGTCGAGATGTGCGTGCGTGCGTGCGTGCGTGGGGGGGTCCGGGGAGTCGGCAGCCCACAACGAGGCTGCCAGTTACCGTGAGAAAGAAACATCCCCCGCCTCCCCCTCCCTCCCGCCATCTCGCCCGCCCGTCCACTCGCGCTCTCGCCCGCCCGCAGGTCCCACAGGCGGCCCCCGCTAGCACCTCGCACTCACTTTCCAGATAGTCCTCTAGGTACAACATCGCGGCCCTTAGAGCTGGGGGAACGAGGGGGTCCAGGGGTTTATTTGTGTCACTCGCTGTCGCCGGAGTTTTGTCCCTTCCAATATGGCGCCTCCGCTAGCAGCACCCGCTCGACTCCGGCAAAAAAAAAAAAAACAAAAAAAAAAAAACCACTTTGGCGCCTGACGGCGCTTGCCTCACTGCCGCCCGCAGCTGTCATTGGTTGGCTGAAGCAATGACGTAAGCCAGCCGGTGTCTGCCCCCGCGCCTTTGTGGGAAGTGTAGTTTTATTCCTCTTGAGCGAGGACTGACGCGCTGGCAGTTCTCCACGTAGAGACTACAAAAACCAGGCGCCATTGCACACGGTGCGCAACAGAATCTGAAATGCGGTGCCTATGTTTATTTGTTGATTTTTGCACAGAGAATGACGGGAGTTGTATGCCCGCAGAACCCAACTAGGGACAACTTTTCACCTGTTCTTTCCTGTGACTCCATGCCCGGGCGTTTGTGAGTCATGGATTTCAGGTAGTGCTAGGCAAATAACAAAGGTTCTAAACGCTAGAACAATCAGCAAAGTTCGGGCAATTCGGATTGTTTAAAACAGAACTCTTTGCTGGAATTTATTCTCAGTATTTACTTTTAAGGTATAAATGAGACATCTGGTTGGCGCACATGTAATTTTAAAATAGTTTATACTGAAGGTATGCAGTGGATATGCATTTCCTAGATTAAAAGATACAGAAATAGTTTTCAATAGCAATTTGTTTATATATTCTAGTTTGCGGTCCCTGTCGTCGTCGTGCTAATGTAATATATACAACCTGCACCTGCCAAAAAAAAGAAAAAAGAAAGAAAAAGAAAATAGTAAGCAACCATGAATAACGGATGGAGCCTTTATCTCTAATGGGATGTACTAGCAATAACTTTAGATTATGTTTAGTAAATATCCTGTATTAGAGCTTTGTGGTCCTGGGTGTTGTCTTTTTCTACTTTTTGACCCCTAGCAAATGTTGATAGGTGATATATTTAGTCTTTCCCTGCTCAGTTTCTTTTTTTAAATTTTTCTTAAAAACTCTTGCAGTCAGTAAGTTTTAGGTATTGTTATTTTCCACCCCTCTTTTCTTAATTCTCTTGGTTTTCCAGGGGAAATTGTCTTTTTAGTTCATAATTTAATGTTCTGTTTCTGTTTTTCAGATTAGAGTTGAAACTGTGCGTCTGTGTGTGTTTCCTGCTTTCTTCCTCCCTTGAATATTCTTGTACTCAAGAATTTTTCACTGCTCTTAATCAGGATACTTTCCTGTCATATTGATGAATCTAAATGGAAGTTTACCTCAACCCTAATAAGAATGACCTGGTTTATTTTCTCTACTTGCATCTACAATCTAGTACCATTCTCTCTCTCTCCCTCTTTCCCTCCCTCCCACCTCTTTCTAATCCTTCCTTCCTTCTGCCTGTTTTAAGATCTCTATGATAGTTTTGCAGTTTTGCAATGACCTCGGTCTGGATCCCATGCTTCCTTCCTTCCTCTCTTTCTTTCCTTAAAGTTTCTTTATGCTTAGGATTTGAGGAGATCCTGAATCTTAGGATTGGTGTCCTGCAACAATCCCAGAAAATTCTCAACTATTACCTCTTCAATGTTGCTTATTTCCAATTTGTTCCGTTATCCCTTAGAACATCTAAAAGACCTCTCTAAGACTTTCTCACTTTATCCTAAATTTGTCTTAATCTTTCTTTTATATGTTTTATTTCAAAATTTTCCGTAATTTTTAGTTTTAGAATTCTATTTGGTTCTCTTTTCAAGCCATTTTCTAATTTCTTATACAAATTAAACATATTTAGTCTATATTCTGTTTCAATTAAATCCAATACTGAAAATTCTATGAGTCTTGTGATGTCTGTTTCTTCAAAAACAGGCACTTTTTGCTCATGGTGCCTGTTTCCCTGTGGATTGTGATTTTGAACTCTGAACTCATGTCTCTGGAGTTGTAAGCATAAGAATTCTTTGAGGCTGGAATTAAAATTGAGTTTTCTTGGAGAATATTAGAATTTGCTTCTGAAAGTTGCTTGCAGACACCATGTACTTTAGGACCAGATTAAATTCTCCACTTGATGTTTATTTTATTGCACAGATAGATTGAATTTAGGCCTCTAACCCGAAGGGCTTGTTATAGATTCTCAGAGGAGACTTCCCCCGCTCCCTTTACTGGGCTCCAAGGCCAAGACAGGCATGTTTCCTTACTGGCCTCTTCTGTGGATGAGATTTATTTTGCATTCACCCTTACATGGGAAATATAGTCCTTTGGGACCCCAGATTTTTGTCTCCCATAAGACTCTGCTGTTTGAAATGATACTTGGCTTTATCTTGTGACCCTGGCTTGCCGCACGACTATCAAAGCAGGAGCGCTAGGTGTCCAGAATTTGACAGATAATCTCTGAACAAAAGCCCACTTTGGCCCTCGCTTTTTTCTCAAGATATTCTCATTTTCCTTTTTTCCTTTCTTGTCCCCCCTTTATATATCCTCTCTGAGGATTCATTCATTTCCTACCAGTTCATCAGTGTATTTGTTTTTTTTTTAATCTAGAATTTTTAGTTGTTTTTGCCAGGTGGCTCATTCACAGTAGCTAAAATGGCATCCTGTTAGAAATAGAAGTCCATCATTTCAGGGCGGGTTCCATATTAAGGAAAATGAGATAGTAAATGGATCCTAATTTAGTCAGTTTACATATATACTCCAGAGAAACCAAAAATAAAACTTACTCTGTATTTTAGTTGATGAATGTAACTCTTGTTGGAACATCTATCAGCTGCAGAAAATTGTGTTTGCATATGCATGTGATAACTTCTTGCACCATTAGGTCATACGGTAGATACCACTTGGAATAGCTACCGACTTACATCCAATACCACATTTCTAGACAGTTCCCTTCATATGGAGGGGTGACCATATCTGCATCACGTTCCCATGCTCCCTCATCATAGCTCATTAATTTATAAGGGATAGACCAAAGCTGGACCTATCAGATACACTCTCTTGGGATTTGAGATTGGGAATGAAGAGACACAAAGATTGGCAACCTTTTGGCAGAATTACATTAATTGCAGCTCAGTAAATACATGTTCCACAAGCTCCTGCTTCTCAGAGTCCCCAGAGAATCTCTAGTTTTTTCCTTGCCTTTTCTCCCCCTTCTCTGTCAGTCTCTCTAACACTAGTGTGTAACCCTGAGAAAATTACCTTAACACTCGCTGCATCTGTTTCCTGATCTGTAAATGGGAAATAGAAACAGTAGCTAAACCAGGAGTGTTGGATAGAAAGGATATCTATGCAAAGCACTTTGACTAATGCTAGGTAAATGTTATGATTCAATAAATGTCAGCTGCTATTACCATCATTATTAAAACCGTACGCCCCCTCCTAACTTATCCATGTTGCAGATATCGTTTTTGTTACTCTTAGTTCTGCCTGGTGCCCCTGATTCTTTTGAGGCTGGACACCACCAGAACTGTAGGATTATCTCACCTCCAGGTGTGGTACTGCCACTGTTGTACTAAACTCAAAGGAGATATGATACAGAGAAAGCTATGTAAAAGTATTGCAGGAAAAGCTACTGGCTAAGTAAAAGGAATTAAAATTTAGGGAAAAGATTAAAAAGTGGTTGTAAAATATGACTTTACCAGAGTCCAAGACAAATGGGAATTTATAGCATGTGCTCAAGGGAACCTTGGCTTGAAGTCTTAAGGTTCTGCCACTTCATTATCTTTTAAAGAAAACTACCATCTTGAAACCTAGTAAAACTATGAAATGAAATTTTCTTATATTTTGCACCAGGCAATATATCCTCCCTGACAGACCTTTGTAATATGGGAAGAAAGCAGAATAAAACTCTGTCTTTACATTAAACTAATTTTACATCTTTAAAGTCCATTAGGGTCACTCACTGGGTAAGTTATAAGCAGCATTGATAGGATGATAGTCTTCCCTTTACACGTCTATGGATGTTTTCAGCCTTTCCCCTCCCAAGACCCACTAAAGAGACCTCTCTAGAAAGTTCTACTTTCCTGATTCCTGGGTGTTGCTAATGGAGAATTTGGAGAAAAGGAGGAGAGAGGGGAAGAAAAGTAACTAGTGGAAGGACATTTAAGGAGATTTTGCAAAGGGGATTTCTTGTGTGCATTCAGTGGATGGGAGAGGAGACTTACTGAGATAGATGGTGGGCTACTGTATACAAAGCCGTCATAAAACCATTCCCTCAAAACAAATAGAAATTCTGGATAAAACATAAGAAAAATACTTGAAACAAAGAGAATGAAATCCCCAGGTGCTAGAAATAAAGAGTAAACTCAAAGTTAGTATAGTGAACAAGAGCTAAAGCTCAAAGAACTTACAGCTTTATGGCCCTTAACTATTGAGCCGTGGGTTGTGATGTGGCAGAGTGAAAGTATGGCAAGCCTCAGATCCTGTGCTTGTAGGGAGCTAAAGTTAACCATCTTGCAATATAATTATTCCAGTAATCACAAGGAGATGCTCCTTCTATGAAACTACCTGGGGAAACAACAACGAAGCTTGTCATCGGGCCACCAGAGATCAGGGGTGAAAAGGCAACCCAGAGGAATTCAGACTCCAGACCTGCACCAAGCATTGTCATATAGTCCAAATTCAGACTCCTCACAAGGTGTGGAGACCCTTTAATGAGGTAGTAAAAACTGATCTGACCTGGTGAAACAAGAGGGGACCCACATAGAGGTAAATACAATAATACCCGTTAGGGATGTTCCTCAGCCTAGGACACAAAGAGGAGCAACTTCTGTTGACAATGAGCTCACATTCAAACATTGCCCATCACTGAAGGAAATGATGATGAGAGATTGTTAGCAGATAGAATTAAAAAAAGGAAATCTAACAATGTGAGTACTAGAAGTCATGTTTGATGAAATTAAACCAGAAAGTAGAACAAACAAGAAAAAGATAAATAGAAAAGATGTAAAAATTGGAAAATCGATCTAGAAGTTCCAACACTTGAGCCATTATCCAAGGTCCATGGATTGTTTTTCATCTATGAAATTAAAGTAAGAGAGGATACTTGTATTGTAGGATTGTGGTGAGGCTCAAAGGAAATAATGTTTAAGAGCGCCTAGCACAGTGCCCAGGACATAAATGTAATCATGAGAAAGTAGTATCTGTAGACTTGACAGTACAGAGATAAATGATCCAGTAAGTGCCATACCAAGGGCACTGCAGTGAAAGCAGTTGCCCCGGAGTAGGCAAATAAGGGGATGTGTTGTCTTTAGAGGATTTAAAAACAATGATAAAACTGACTTTTACAGTCTGCTTTTTATTACCACCATGTGCCAGCAATTCTAAACAATGTCAGTGATAAAATATTTCTCCAGGAAAAAATATTTTCTTGGTCTAAGATCTAAATGATCACTTCAGTTTTGGTTGAACTTTCATAACTGTGGCACTACATATTCCTGTTAATTAGTAGGTGAGAAATGAAATTGAAAGCATAGGAATAGCAAAGACAAAGACACAGAACTTGAGTGATTTCAATGATATCATTCTCTATGATCAATTGGAGTTTTTAATTTGTATTTTAAATTTAATATGGTGAAACTGAGCTGCTTTGTTTATTAAATGTAAATTTTAGCTTATACACGAAACATATTACTGAATTTGAATATCTTAAAAATTGAAATGTATTCTTTTAAAAATATTCTGTTTAATTGTTATTTAATTGCTAGAACATTTTAATGTTATTCACTAGTGCAACAGACCAATGTTTTCTCTTCCAAAAAAAATGCTTAAATGTAATTGAAAAGATTAATCCATTATTTTTTCTTTACTGTTAATTAATTATTCATTATAAGCATGCTTACATCATGAAGTTTAAAAAAAGAAAATTTAGCCTGTCTGAATTTTTTTTCTGCCATTATCATTATTCATTTAATTTCAGGATCATTTCTGAAAATAATGGTCTTGCATAGAGGCAAGGTATATTAAAATTAACTGCTCCAGGTGTCAGATATTCTAGGTATGTTTATTTAAATGCTTCTTACAGGAGGCAGGTGTAAGTTTATTTATACACAATGGCATAATTGTCTATAACTGTTTCTCTGGGTTTGATTTTGAAAGACTTAGGTTCTTTAATGTTTGTTTTCGTGAGACTGATAAGATAAAGATAAATTATCAAGCATTTTCTCTTTGTGATATGATAATGAAAATCTTTCAGTGACTGTGAGCATTTTACTTTTCCCTCCAAAGATTTTAACTTTTCCTTTTCATCTCTCCTTTATCACACAGGCACCCTATACAATTGACAAGACGTGGTTTTTGACAAATTCAAGATTTTTTTCTTATTTTTATTTTTACCTTGTTTTTAATGAATCGAAATCATTAGAGGTTTAGGAAGGCTTATTTTGTTAGTAGGTGCAAAAGTATTTTTCTAAAGTTGGTTAAGGTATTCTTTTCATTGAGGACGTATGACAATATAGTGCATTTTTATATTTTGTCCATAAATATCTTATGAGACTTACTATATTATAGTATAGTCCCTGCCTCCCCCATTAATTTGGAATTCCTCAAGGGCAGAGACCATGTTTTATTCATCTGTTGATCCACAGATCTGGCAGGTAATATGAGTTCAATAAAGATGTGATGAATTATTGAATGAATGAATGCATGAGCATTAAGCACAAGTTCATAAGATTCCAAGTTCAGAATAGACAGGGCAACATGAAGTTGTGATTGTGAACTTTTTAAGCTCTGTGAAGAAAATAAGATTCCAGCGGTCATCCAAGTGACTGGACTGGAATGCTGAGAAGAATTTTCTAAACAGAAGGCTTTGAAGAATTCTCAAATACAGGAATAGGTCAACCTCCTTCATAGTGATTTTTAATTAGCCTTGCCTAAAAGGGGGGGAGGGCGGAGGGAAAATGATAGTGATATGGTAATTCATGATGCTCTGTGTTTTTTAAAAAATCCTTTGAAGTTCTAAATATTAATCTAGAATAATAAGTACAACTTCTAGGGAACACAAGAAAGAATATTACTATAGTTTATTTCAGCAAATATTTATTAAACAGCAAATACCACTCATACAAAACATGACCAAGACACAGTCTCTGTTCTTGCAGAGTGTACAGCTTGTTAAGAGCAGCAGATGGTTCTGGAAATAATTTAAATGCGATGTGGTAAATGCTATAACATGGTCACATTTTGAAATAGGGACTAAATGATTCATCAAGATAAATTTACATAAATTCCCTTGAGATTTGATGGTTTCTTTGATGAATAATGAACATAATGGTTCAACAAAAGGATAAATTGATAGAGACTAATATTAAAATGCAATAGATAAAATATCCACAGATTCAAATACTTTGTAGTCATTAAATATCATGTTTTTGATTACTACCTAAGTATTTATTAAAATACAATATATTAATATACAGGGCCTCTAATCAGATAATTTACATTAATACAACCCTAACCAGTTGTTAAAATTTTGAGATACTTCTACTGGTTGGTAAATAAATAGCAGCTACTCTGAACCATCATAGAGTCCCATCCTACCCTGGCCGCCCTGGCTTTTCCTATTAGACTCTCTAGGCCTCCTCATTATGTAGCTACTGTAGAATTAACAAATGGCATGCCAGGACCTTTGCTTTAGTGAGACCAGCCCCTGCTATATGGTTTGTTAATTATTTTGGATATCACTCCTGGATACATTATGAAGTAAAAAATGGGTTACAAAACACAGGGTGGAATATGATAGCACTTTTGAAAAATCTGTGTACATGGATAGATATATACAGATATATTTATATTTAGACTTGAACCTACATTTAAAAGGCTAACAATAGTTATTTCTGAATGATGGTGGAATTATAGGTGATTGTATTTTCTATATCTATTTCTATATTCTCCAAACTTTAAAATGACTTCATAATCAGAAATATGTTTTATACAGACACAAACTGAAAGCGATAAGATTGGCAATTTATATGGTATTTTGTGTCTATGCCCCCCAATTTTTCCATCTTCTAAAGAACTGGGAAAATATCTTAAGTATTCTTACAATAATCAATTTTATTCTCAAAAGCCTTTCATGCTGGATTATATTGCTGTCAAGGTCCAGATGGTGTCCAAGTGTCAAAATACGAAGCCAGGTCATTAAGTAAATGAAGCATTCACTTACCGGCCTTGGGTCAAACACATAAAGGTCAGGATCTGGGGGAAGCAGATACACAAATAGGAAATAAGGTTACAAAGCATATGGAGGAAAAAATTACTTGCCAAGTCAAATCCTGGAACACGGGACAACGTTCAAAACGCTAAGTTAAGGTCATCTGAGGTAGCAGAAACAGCATAATTCAGGTTTTGGAAATAGTAGAGAGGAGTCTGTTCTGGAAGCCAGGTTAAGTCTTGGTTCTTGCACATACTCATGCTGTGACAATTGTGTGATGATGTCAGGAGGGGATGATACTAAGAGGAATAGCACTATCAGGGGCCTGATACCACTTGAGTTGTTTTGTCATCTAGCTCAACATGTGAGCGTGTTTTTAAGACTAAACTGATGGGAATAAACAAGTACTTCTCTAAGTCATCCAGATATAGATTATAAATGGACCCATGGGAACAGATAACAGTTTTTGATGCCTAGGGCCTTGATTCATGAGACCACTTTACAGATAGATAGAACCACTAGTAGACCAGTGGTTCTCAACCAGGAGTGATTTTGCCCTCCAGTGGACATTTGGCAATGTCTGGAGACATTTTAGTTGTCACAACATGGGGAAGTACTACTGGCTTCTACTAAATAGAGACCAAAGATGCTGATAAATGTCCTACAGTACAGCCACCTGCAACAAATAGTTATCCAGCACAGAATGTCAATAATGCCAAAATTAATTCTGCTGCACACAGATGTTGTAGTTGAAGAGTACCCAACATTCTTGGGTCGATGTTCCATGGCTATCAGCAACATTGCCATTTCCTTAACCAGAGTGTTGATTTGAGAAAATCGTACAGTAGAGGGCAGTGATAAACAAATTTTTGTGTTATATTATCATTTGTCCTCAACAGTTTTTTTCCTTTTTCTACTTTTCTAATTCCTAAAACAAAAATAACAATACACATAAAAACAATAATACTGGAGAAACTGATTTTGTATGTTTTAAGAAAAAAAGCTCCACATCTCATGTAAGGGTGTATTAAAGATTTAAAATAGAAGTTCCACATATACGTGAACCATTTTTTTTCTTCTTCATGTATAACCTGAACACTGACATCTGCAACTTTTTATTTACTCTTTTAAAAAAATTACCAATGGTATGTAAATATTGAGAAAATGAAACGTGACATAATACTAATGTATGACTGATCATACTTTTGTTGGTAGCCTGTTCTAATATTTAACAATCCTTATTTTTGAGCTGCTGAACCCAACACTCTTTCCTATATGCATATGTTCTTTTGTAGTTGATTTAATGAAATTCAGAGACATTTATTCTCCTTATATTAGTACTCTATATGCTCAAGGAACCTTTAAAATATAGCCTTAGTCTTTTTTCCAAATTAAATAGTCATCAAAAAAAAAAAAAAGCAAAAAGTCAAGGATAGTTTGAGATAGGCCATTTTTTAAATTCAATACTATTATCCTTTATGGTAAAAAAATATTATTATTATATTTATAGTAACAAAAGTCATGGTAAAATAAAAAACCAGCAGTCTAAAATGATTATTTTCTACATGGTCATCTAATTGTCCTCCAATAGATAGATGATAGATAGAGATAAATAGATAGATATTTTTCAGAGAAATACATGCATGTGGTAACAAAGTAATAGTATAAAAGAGCTTATAATGAAATGCAAAGACTCCTGCCCTAATTATCTTCACCCCCCTTCCATGCTCTGGAAGTAATTACTATTTCTATTTTTAATTCTTCTGGCAGGTTGCCTTCAGAAATAAAAATTGTATGTTTATAAAATTCCTCAATTTTTAATTTTGGGTAGGATATATTGCTTCTTCAATAGAAAAGATAAGAACATAGAACACTTCCTCCTTGTTTTGAGGGTTGTTCCATTGGTTAAGTTTTTAATGTTAATTACACACTTACGTGTATAAAATAGTCCTAACTCTAACACTAACCCTAACTCCATCATTTGGGAACAACATCTCTCTACTCTTCCTTAGAAGACTAAGTTTAAAATTAGAGTGACTAGCTTTTTCCTATCTTACCTCCTCCCCTTCAATTTCTCACCTCCTGTAGCTATATTTTGACATTGCTGTATTTGTCAATCAATATGTTCTGCTGTGCAACCACAGCTCAATCTTTCTTGCATTTTCTATAGGATATCTCTAGAAGGTTAAAAATAAGCAATATTTACATCATTCTGACTTTATAATTTTTTTAATACTTAGGCAAAGAACGTTTTCTTCTTCTGGGGGCTTAATGTTATAACTGTGGAGGTAATTAAATGAGAATGTTTTCAACACCATTTTATAAGTTTCCATCAAGTGCTCAATTCTATATCACTTCTTATTTTGTTTTGTATTTGGACCGTTAATTATTGTCCCTTTTTCCTCTCTTTTTGTAGTTTTTAGTTTCTTTTCTATTTTTCTTATAGTACTTCCTCTCAATCATGCCATCTACTCTATCAACACCTCCTCTTTCCCCTATTTGCATAGCTCTTTACATTCTTCATGTTCCATCTAGTCAGTACTGATAGCTATCTAAGCTTGTTGCTGTCTAAACTAAGTTGTCATTCTGGAACATTCCTTTATTTTTGTAGGTATATGAAATATAATAAATTTTAAAATATTGACTTATATTATCTTGTTAAATTCACTTAGTTTTAGTAAAGTTGTTTCATTTGCTTGTTTTTTTTGTTTTGTAAATTCCTTAGGATTTCTACAATATATCATCTGTGAATAAGACAATGTTATGTGCTGAATTGTATCGTGACCAAAATTCATATGTTGCCGTCCTAACCCCCTCACTAGTATGGATGCTAATCCAATATGACTGGTGTCCTTATAAGAAGAAGAAATTTGAACACAGACATGGACAAAGGGAAAATAATATAAAGACATAGAAAGAAGATGGTCTTTGAAAGGAAGGAACCCTGTTACACCTTGATCTCAGACTTCTAACCCCCAGAACTCTGAAAAATAAATCTATTGAGTAAGCCATGCAGTCTATGGTACTTTGTTATAGCAATCCTAGCAAACTAATACAGACCATTTTACTTCTTCTTTTATATTTTGTGCCCAGCTATACTGGGTAGAACCTCTAGGATAAAGTTACAAAATGGTATTAAAGAAAATGCTCCTGCTTTATTCATTGTCTTATGGGGAAATTATTCAATATTTCATCATTAATATGGTGTTAGCTATAGGTTTTTTGAAGATGCCATTTATCCATTTGAGGAAGTTCCTTTCTAGCCCTAGTTTGTTGTAAGTTGTTTTTCAAAGTTGTGACTTGGTGTTGAATTTTATCAAATGCTTTATCTAAATCTTGTGACATTGTAAATGATTTTTCTCCTTTATTCAGATAAGGTGGTAAATTTCATTGATTGATTTTTGATGATTAAACCAACTTTGCATTCCTAAGATAAACCCCACATGGTTATGCGATAGTAAAACTTTTTATATACTGATGAATTTGAGTTGCTTATATTTTGGAGACTTTTTGTGTCTATGTTAATGAGGATTATTGGTCTGTGGTTTTGTTTTCTAGTCTTTTCCATGGCAGATTTTGGCATCGGGGTTATGTTGGCTTCAAGTGTAAAAGCCATGAAGATCTTGAGGTCAGGTGTGTTTGCTTTTAACAATGTGCTGGACAAGTTAAAAAAATAACAATAGAAAACTCTAAAATTGTTTGTTTAAGGCATTCCCTAAAATTTGTATGACTGTTACAAAAGAATATTGGGTTGCAACCAGTGAACTCTAAATTAGATCCTATAAGTTGTAGGATTGCAGCATCGGAAAAATTCATAGCCCTACCATATCTCTTGTGTGAACATAATGCTATTTTTTTTTCCAAGAAAAATCAGGATGTGAAGAATAGGAATGGGCTCCTATAGGAGGTTTCAGATGACTCAGAGACCTTAATTTTCTAAATATTTCTGAGCTTATGCTGTCATAAAAACAACTCTTTTTATTTTTTTTGTTAAATGAAGCTATTCATAGCTTACTTGAAAATCCTTTAAGGACCTTACCTGAGACAGTGATCTCTCAGGAGAAGCCAGTTCTGCTCATCTTTCACTGGCACCTTCTCTGATTGCCTCCAAACCTACAACTTGAGTCAGATCCCAGCATGACTCAGAGAAGGCCAAATGCAAAGTCAAACTCAAGACAGGAAGGTTAATGACCCACAATTGCAAGATTTTGCTAATTTATACCAGCAAAAATGAAAAGAATTGAATTGTAATGGATTGTGAAGATGTTAAACTAAGAAAGGACAAACAGTTTTAGGTCAGGCTTAATTTATCTATGTGGGGGCATATACCAGTGAATCTGGTTCATGTAGGCTCAAGCAGTTGGCAGTAGCTCAGTTTGGTAGACTAAATAAGTACTTAACAGTGGCCTGCATTTAATGAATTGAGGTGCCAGAAATACCTTGGTGAGAAGAATCTGAGACTTAAGGAGATAGGAAAGTTGGACTGGACTCATCAAATGTAATTCTTTTACCTCCTCCTAGTCCTGTCTGCTGAGTGTTTCTGAAGACTAGGCATTTACCAAGACATTGGGAAACATTTTGAAGAGAGCACCAGTAACTTTGAAAAATGCTCTAGGAGGATATTTCTGTAGACTAGGAATATTGGTGGAAGATGTTGCAGTTGATATGAGCTCTTTGATTGCAGTGGAGGTGCTAGGATCCAAGGTAGCAGGGGCCAAATATTAATATTAATAGCAACATTTAACGACCAGGGACAGAATGGGCTTTGTCCTCTTAATAATCACCAGGGCCTGAGTGGTAATCTGAATGATATGACCTGCAATCATGTTCAGTGATAGCTAATTGTTAATCAAGTCCCTGTAAGTTAATGGCCAACATACTAAGCTTCTATTTATTCTCTATAACCAAAACTCAAAGTCTGGAGAACAGGAGCTTGATTTGAACCACCATATTAAAGTCTAAGACCTGAGTTAGTTTACAGATCTAGGTCCCCTTTAATGAAGGGGAGATTTGTACACTTGAGAATGTCCTTGCATCATTGTAAGGCCAGGCCATCAATTTTCTTTCTAGCTTCCTCCAAAGAGACAATTCGCACTTAAAAGAAATACTTCCATCTTTTCTGAGACCATTGGATACTGCTCTCAACCAGTTGTTGAGTCCTGGGTATAGAGAATTCTATGATCCACAAATTAAAATAGGTGCTTCTAGGATTCATGTGATTAATATAGTTTTCAACAGCCTCTGCCTCATAGTGTACCCACTGCTATTTGGTGAACTCAGTCTGCAATAACTTATCCAGTTCTTTAATATAATGTTGAAGTAGATATATTGAACAACTGGGAGAATCTACACTTTAGAACACTGGTAGGAAAAGTCAGTTTTGATTCACTTTCCCTGCCCCCATCTATGGATTGAGTAAATACCTGATTATAGTTATTGTATCTGATTCAATAATTCATTTCGCAGTGAAATAAGTCAAGTAATGAAGTAATGTTTATAGGATTTACAAGCCTTACCATATAATAATTCCAAAAGAATCTGCTCTATGATTTGATAGAATGATCAACTGAAGACTTAGATTTGGTGCTACTTGGGAGCACCTTGTAAGGTTGGTATATTATCTTATAAAGTGCACTATGTGTTTTAAACCAGGGACCAATATATAGTACTGCTTCTCCAGTATCCAGAGTATATGAGTTCTAGAATGTAAGAATTCAAATGGGAGTGATCCATTTGCCAAATATTTGATTTCCAACTCTGTGACTCTGCTGGTTTGGATGTGGTAATTTGTGAGATCTTGAATTGTCTCTCTTTTAATTAGAGGGCAAACTTGCTTTTATTATATGAGGAATAGTGACATTATGTTAAGTTGTTTTTATTGATGTAGTTTTTAGAAGTTTAGTTTTGGGAAAAGTGTATGTTAATGCTGGGCAGCTAATATAGTGGGCTGTGGCGAATATTTGTCATATTTTTGAACTGTCATTCAATACACTATGTTTGGAGAATTCTTCATCTTATGGGAATAAAAGCCAGATAGATGATTGCTTTCCCAGATTTCCTTAGAGCATGCCTCAGCCCATTCAGGCTGCCATAACAAAACACCTTAGAGTGAATAATTTATAAACAACAGGAATATTTTTACAGTTCTGGAGGCTTGAAAGTTCAAGATCAAGGTGCCAGCAGAACCTTACATAGCAGAAGAGGCAAATAAGGTCTTTTGGTCCTCTTTATAAAGGCACTAATCTCATTCATGAGGGTCCCACCCTCATGACCTAATCACCTTTTGAAGACCCCACCCTTAATGTTATTGCACTGGGGATTAGATTTCTACATATGAATGTGAGAGGGACACAAACATTCAGACCATAGCACAGACCTCAGCTCTGCCAATCAGCTGGACCCACAGCAGACCAAATCAGAAACTAAGGATGAAGCTGGCACCACGAGGAATTCATTCTACGAGTGGCAGGGACCACATTCACTGCAAAGCTTATGGCACAAGCTGCAGTTTCCATACTTAGTTCAATTCAGTGCTGTGATTTTTTAAATGTTCTTAGTTGTGGAGCTTCTAAGCCTGGTTTGTGGGTCCTGCTGGAGGATTGACGAACTTCCTAATGTCTTTTGATGACTTTATTAACTGCCTGAATTTTATTGGACATAGAATCTATTGGTTTCAACCAAAAAGATTATTGAAACAATGCTTTCTTTTTCATGTTATTTGGTATTTTTTAAATTGTTGAGTTCAATGTACATTTTATTTATTTTCATTCATTCTTGTGTGATTATGTATATGTACAAAGCTAAAAACTTTCTTTAAGCATTATTTTATTTTTTCATTACTATACGTTCCAAATATTCTAAAATTTTGGTTTTGACTTTCTTTCACCCAAAAATTGCTTAACTAGGATGTCATGATGATTTCTCTATATTTATTGATTCCTAATTTTATTATCTCGTGATGAGATAATGTGTTCTGTGTTATTTCTATGATTTAGAGTTTATTGATTTTTTGTGTCTTAACATATGGTATATTTTTGTAAATGCTTAGAAGAATTTTTGAAAAGTTGTTTTGTTTTGAGGATATTGAATTCAGTATCTACCTATATGTTCTACAGTACTGATACTTGGAGCCTTTATATCTTTACTTATTTTTCTATTTAATCTATCATGTGCTGAGCTAGGTATCATTGTTGTTGTTCTCTGTTTACTTGTACTTTCTGCAGCTTTGGTTTCTGAATTTTGAAGCTGTTATTTGATGCGTAAAAGTCCTTGAAAGATATTTATTATGGATTGCATTCTTTATTATTTTAAAGCATACATTTTTTTCTTTAATTCCATTTTCTTTGATTTTATAATTGTCTGATACTAATATTACAAACACAACTTTGTTCACATGATTAGTATTTCTTTGCCCTTTTACTTTCAAGCTTCCTTGATTCATTTTATTTTAAATATATCTCTTATATCTGGTAGGTTATCATTTTACTGCCAATCTAATAGATTAATATATTGCATTTCACTTATGATATGACAATTATGTTGATTTAGTTCTCAGCTCATATCATTTTCTCTTTTTAGTGTTTAATTTGTTTTCTATGACTTGCCAAGAAAGAGATATTTAGAGCACAATTTAAAGAAGCATAAAATATTTAAAAATTTGTTTTCTCACTGGTCATCAGTTGCAATAATTACTTTTTAACCTAACTCTGGCTTTCTTTTCTAAATTAAGGCGAATACTCTCTGTGAGACTTTGTTGGTGTCAAATTCCCCTAATCATATATACTTTCCCTGGCTTCTGATGTCCAGCTTTTGACTTAGCTTTTTGGATAAATTTCTGTTAATTATTATGTGTCAAATATAATACATTATTTTCTCTTGTGAGGGCTCCAACTAACTTCTCTGCATAGGAGGAATTGTTTTCTTTCTCTCTCCCATTTACAAGGCTTTCTATAATACTTTAAAGTCATGTAGTATAATCTGGTACAAAAAGAGTTCATGGTACCTATGTGTGTCCATAACTTTTAGAGCTATCTTTTCCCAGTTTCTAAAAAAGATTTCTTTGTTCAAATGGATTCTCCCTCTCATTCTTTTTAAAACACAGAGCTTTAAAGTCAAGTCTCATTAAGTTATTTAAGAAAATCTTTCAACCCCTGTTAAAAACTTAATTCTAATAGGAACTATGCTTCTCTTCCATCTTCTCTTCCCAGTTTACATTATAAATCCACACTTAGACACAACTTGGCTTTTAGGATGACCCCCTCACACATTCCTTTCTCAAAAGTAAGCATCAGTGTTATTCATCTTCATTGTAACCTCTTAGAGATAGCTACTTTAATAAATGAAATTTGATGATGATAGATAGTGAATAAATGGTGCTTTACCATGAACATGTCATGCTTATGGAAAATTTTACTTTAAACTATGTGCATATTTTCAACTGAAAAAGCAAATTGTGGTTGGTAACATATATTTCAAGATTAGGATCATTAATTTACTTGATTCATCAACAGGAAAATGGAATTTCCGTATATCTTCAAACTTGACTTTTAGCCAAAATTTAGACAAATACACACCTTCTCTTTTAGTTAATTTCATATGCAGCTGAATTAGTCATAATTTCCTTTTTGTTTTTTTACAGTCTGCAAACACACCATCAGCTATTAACCATTTGTTTTCTGTTTTCTCGAAATTCTTTTGAATTAATTTACATTCTCATTATCTACTGTTAGCACAATAAAAAGCCTTTAAAATCATTGACCCTTAGACAAGCAAAAGCTAAAAAGACCAATTTTAAATTAATATTTTATTAGTGTATGCAGTAAAAAAGTACAAGTTTTGAAGGCCCATCTTTGCAATTTTCTTATATGAATTAAAATAGAATGTAATTTTAAAAGGCTGTTGGAGGGTCATTAAAATATTGAAATGTCACCAAAGACTGACTCCTATACAGAAATTTTAATTATATTTGGTTTATTGCTTTCAATGCTATAGCAATGTTAGAGATACATGTTGACTTTATCCTAAAACTTTTTATATTACTGTGAATTCAAAAGACACTGTGCTTTACCACTCTTGTTGCTATAGTGGTTAGTAGCATGTGCTGAGTTGGACAACATGGGATCAGATGCCTTCTCCATAACTCACTGGCTGTACTTAACCTCTCTTGCCTCATTTCCTGATTTGTAAGTGGGGAAAATAATAGTTCCTACTTCATAGGGTTGTTGTAAAGATTAAAAGAGTAGATATATGTAAATTCTTGGATGAGGACCTGACTTTGGAAGCATTATAATAATGGAGAGTGGTTAAAATCATGGGTACTGGGGCTGGCCAGACCTGGGTACCAATCCCAGTTGTACTGCACACTGTCATTTTGGCACTGGCGAGTAATTTATTCCCTCTCTCCTCCAAGCTCCTATCTTCTCCATCTGGTAAATGAGGGTAATAATACATACTCATTTCATTGTGTGTGGTAGAGCACACGAGTTAAAAAAGATTCAGTATAATATCTGTCATGTGGTAAGCACTCAATTAATGGGCCTCAGAAATTCCAAATATATTTTAGAAAGCCCTTTAAATATTTTAATATTTTTGACCAAAACCAAAAAATAAGGTTTAATGTTAAGGCGAGAGGTGAAGAGAGGCAAACAAAACAAACAAACAAACAAAAAACGTAGTCAATGGCACTTTTTCTTTTCTTTTCCTTTTTTCTTTTTTTGAGACAGAGTCTTACTCTGTCGTCCTGAGTAGAGTGCACTGGCTTCATCATAGCTCACAGCAGCCTCAAACTCCTGGGCTCAAGCAATCCTCCTGCCTCAATCTCCCAAGTAGCTAGGACTACAGGCATCTGCCAGCACACCCAGCTAATTTTTTCTATTTTTGGTAGAGACGGGGTCTCGCTCTTGCTCAGGCTGGTCTTGAATTCCTGACCTCAAGTAAACCTCCAGCCTGGGCCTCCCAGAGTGCTAGGATTATAGGCATGAGCCACCATGCCTGGCTGGCACTTCTAGGTATATAAAGGAAAGTCACCTCCTTCAGTGCCAGTCTGTGGAGTAGACAGGAATAAAAATCACTTTAACTTGAATTAACACAGCTCTGTTCACTCATTTCTTACTCCAAATCCTATTTGGTTCTAAATGTCCTCATTTATCCACAAAATAATTCCATGCTGATCCAAATACCCAGGGCTGGATTCTTGCAGGGTTGGCAAATGTCTATGTGGGAAGACCCTACTTCTAAAAGTAGTTTCTCCACAAATAAGCCACCATTAAAAGTATTATTTTTGGTAAAAAATGTCTATTCCTTGGGAGTTGTCACAAACCAGTGTATTTTGTGAATTGGTTTATTCATTATCTCTTAACAGCTAAGTGAAGAATAGGACATTATAAGGTTTTAATGAGGAGCAGAAAGAAAATTATTTCAAAGTTCCAGTTGATTTTGGGGGTCTGGGAAAGCTCAGAAAGTAAAAATCTTTGAAGGGTTGTTAAATGTAATTTTCTTTAAATTTAAAACACAAAAAATTACTATTTTTGTAAATACTTATATTTTGAAAACAGTAGAAATAAAATAATTGTACTTTAAGTAATATTGTAAAATTTTGCTAATAATTTATAGATCAAGAAATCATAACTTTAAAAACAGTCCCTGTTTCACAACAGCTAAAAATAAGCTCTTGGGAAAAAAGCTCAAATTTAGGACTAGAGGTCATTACAAACAGGAACATGACTCACAGAAATCACATTAAATTCAAGTTCTATCTCAAAAAGCAAGAGGAATGATTTGTATTCAAATTTTTACTATACACATATCAGGAAGATTCTTACGGTTATGACTAATTTACAGCCTTAGATTTCTTCTCTTTCCATGAATTGGGCAACTAGTCTCTCAAGTGTATTTTCACTTCCCGTCTAGTACCTTGATCAAAGCACAACTATCTCCAAGGCATGTATTTAGGCACTTCTTTCTCAAAGTTCTTGCTGCTAATGTAACCCTGACCTGTGCCCAGATCTGAATCAACGTCATGGTAACATATGCTTCGAACACTGAATTTCCTGATTTACTGTTATTCTTCTGCTTGCCTCTTTACTATTTTAATCATGATTGCAGTATACATTATCTATCATTTCTCAATAAGTTAAACCTCAGCAATTAATTTTAAGCTTAATAGCGTTGCACTAGTCAGTGTAAGCCTTTCATAGTAGTCAGAGTTTATGTAATTCCCTTCTATTGGATAAAAAGAATGTATGGAAATAGGTGAAAGAATATTAACTTCATTGAAATGTATATTTTTTGGTTAATCATAGTAATGGAGCTTTTCATTTTTCCATGCTGCGCTTTTGTACTGGTTTTCTTCAAAAGTATCATTTACTGGGATTATAGCTTATGATTCTCCAACCCAGTCTTGCTGTAGAGAGCAAGACTTACATGGAGGAGATTATTGTTTGCTTTGGTTAAAAGTTAGTTTTTTGGTACTTTTATTGATTCAAGTATTAGTTTTCCTTGATGAGAAGCAGTTTTACCTAACAGTGTAATGATTAATGGCACATAGCTCTATAAGCCAAGGTACTTATCCAAGAATGTGGTAAAATGGTAATTGTATAACTGATTTGATCAAAGGGTGTCAGGATTAATGACATAGCATTCTCTAAGCAGAGGTATTTATACAAAGAATGTGGTAGTACACACACTACCTTTAGAACAAAACATTTTTTTTTAAATTCTCTAAAACAAAAGCAATAATGAAAGGCAGGTTATGTAAATGAACTATGTTGGTTTTTGGATTTGTAATATCATTGAGTAGATATTAAATTTTAAAACCTGATTAAGCAGTAATTAATAATCTAAAATTGTTCTAAAAGCATATTTTAATATAAATGTAAAATAGCTAGTATGAATTAATTAATTTTTATAATTAATTTTGTTTACTAAAATTTCAGTTAAAAATCTTTGAATATACAACAAAGTACAGGAAAAAAAAACTCTTTAAGAAATGGCTTCCTGCTTGAAAGTTGGAATACTTAGAAGGTATTATTAAACTATATATCAGTGACTCAGTTAAATTCACAGGAGACAGCATTTCCTATTAAAAATTCCTGATGCAGCTCATTGGGAAAGCTATATAAGTTTACTTCTGGCAATTTCTAGTAAAGTACTCTGGAAGTTCATAGAATTAAAAATTGAAAATGCAATCTCTGACTCAATTTTGGATATAAATCACACATCTACCAAGCCCAACTAAGAAACTAAGGTATGTCCAGGAGTCCCACTGAGCTTGTGTACATCTCTCTGGTTCTTGCATCCTTGTAATTGACAGAATCCATCTGTAAAATTTCAGTTTATCATTCTATTTTCCATGGCAATTTGGCAAAATCTTGGGAGGATCATCACATCCTAAGAACAGCAGAGAGGACTTTAGGGTGAGGACTGGGTGTGAAAGGTAAACCCCCTCCTGTCTTAGTTTCATTTCTTCCTCCTAAATTCCTCTGTCCTGTCCAGGGTTGTTGAAGCTGTTTTCATCCTGGATCAGTTTTTTATTCAAAGACTTTGTTGTTTTAGGAAAGGATTGTAAACAGATTATGTGTGCTAGCCTCTGGGAGACTGGGTTATTCCTACTCTGAAGTCTTTCTGACACAATGATGGATGCTAGCTGGGTGTCTTACAATTCAGTCCTATTCTGACACCACCCAGATTTAGCATCAGACTCCACAGATCTAAGGGCTCAGTCCCACCAGACTGCCCTCACTTCAGATTCCAGTTGCAAGTCCTGGGTCCCCAAGCTATCTGTACTTCTGTGGAACTTGGTGACAAATTGAGGGATTCCCACACCGCTCCCCTAGGTTTGGTAATTCACTAGAACTCCTCAGAGAACTCAGGAAAACACTTTACTTAGGTTTACCAGTTTATCACAATGGATACAACTCAGGAGCAGCCAAATGGCAGAGATGCACAGGGTGAGGTGTGAATGTTAAGAGAGGCATGGAGCTTGTATCACACCTTGATTTGTTCACCAACTGGGAAGTTCTGCATACCCCATTCTTTAGGTTTTTTAAAAAAGTTGAGGTTTCATTTTGTAGACATGATTGATTAAAGCATTGGTCACCAAAGAATGAACTCAATCTTTGGCCTCTCTCCCCTCCCAGGGGGGTTGGAGGGGAGGTTAGAAAGTTTTAACCCTTTAACCACGTTGTTGATTTTTCTGGTGATCAGCCACCATCATGAAGCTATCTAGGGGCTGCCAAGTCGCCTCATTAGCATAAACTCAGGTGTGGTTGAAAGGGGCTAAGTGTGAGTAACAAAAGACCACTCCTACCACTCAGGACATTCCGAGGGTTTTAGGAGCTCCGTGCCTGCAGCCAGGTTCAAAGACTAAATACATTTTTTATTGTATCATATCTACCCACTCAGGTCCTTCCTATTAGACCCCATAAAATGTTTATGGTTTCTGTAGGTATCAGTTTAAAGAAGCTCTTACTGGCCAAATCTGGGGAACATAAATGACAGAGAAGGAAAAACTCTTTATTAAGTAGAATTTCAACTATTAATTGTTGAAGGAATGATGGAGTTCGAAAATCCATCCATTGCCAAAAACCATTTGGCAATAATCATGGTAATAATAAGTTCGAAAATCCATCCATTGCCAAAAACCATTTGGCAATAATCATGGTAATAATAAGTTCAGACAAGAATCATTAATAAATGCTAGAACAAGTGGGTAAAAGTGTGATGAGAAATAGGATATTTACATAATGTCAAAGTATTTCTTCCCCCTCAGAACTGGAACCAGACAAGGTTACCCACTGTCACCACTTTCTATTCAACATAGTGCTAGACATCCTAGGCAGAGCAATCAGGCAAGAGAAGGAAATTAAGGGTATCTAAATGAGGAAGGAGGAGGTCAAACTATTGGTCTTTGCTGATGATATGATCTTATATCTAGAAAACCTCAAAGATTCTGCCAAGAGACTCCTGGAATTGATAAATAAATTCAGAAAAGTCTCAGGTTACAAAATCAATGTACACAAATCAGTAGCATTTTTATATACCAAAAGTCATGCTGAGAATCAAATCAAAGACTCAATACTGTTCACAATAGTAAAAACAAACAAACAAAAAATACCTAGGAATATATTTAACTAAGGAGACCTGTACAGGGAGAACTGTGAAACACTGAGGAAGGAAATTGCAGATGATGCAAACAAATTGAAAAACATATCATGCTTATGAATTGGCAGAATCAAAATTGTTACAATGTCTATACTACCCAAAGTGATTAACAGATTCAATGCAATCCCCATTAAAATACCAGCATCATTTTTCACATATCTAGAAAAAAGAATTCTACACTTGTATGGAACCGGAAAATACCCCACATAGCCAAAGCAACCTTAAGCAGAAATAAAAAATGGGGAGACATCAGTTTACCAGACTTCAAGCTATACTACAAGGTTATAGTAAACAAAACAGCATGGTACTTGTATAAGAACAGAGACATAGACTAATGGTTCAGAACAGAGAACTCAGACATAAAACCATCCTCATATTGCCATCTGATCTTTGACAAAGCAGACAAAAACATACACTGGGGAAAAGAATCACTATTCAATAATGGTGCTGGGAAAATTGGATAGCCACATGTAGAAGACTGAAACAGGATCCATACATCTTACCACTCACAAAAATTAATTCACAATGGATAACAGACTTCAACCTAAGGTATGAAACTATAAGAATTCTAGAAGAAAATGCTGAAAAAACTCTCACAGATAGCAGTGTAGGCAAAGAATTTATAAAGAAGACCCCAAAGGCAATCATGGCAACAACAAAAATAAATAAATGGGACCCAATCAAATTAAAAAGCTTCTGCACAGCCAAGGAAACAATCAATAGAGCGAATAGACAACCTACAGAATGGAAGTAAATATTTGCATGCTATACATCGATAAATGTTGAATAACCACAATCAACAAAGAACTCAAGCAAATCAGCAAGAAAAAAATAAACAACCCCATTAAAAAGTGGGCAAAAGATATGAATAGGAGCTTTTCAAAATAAAATAGACTAATGGCCAATAAACATATGCAAAGATGCTCAATGTCTCTAATCATCAGGGAAATGCAAATCAAAACCACAACAAGATATCACCCAGTTCCAGTGAGAATGGCTTTTATCCAAAAGTCTCCAAGCAACAGATGCTGGTGTGGATACAGAAAGAAAGGAACACTTATACACTGTTGGTGGGATTGCAAACTAGTACAACCTCTATGGCAAGTAATATGGTAATACCTCAAAGAACTAAAAGTAGACCTACCATTTGATCCAGCAATCCCACTATTGAGTATTTACTCAAAGGAAAAAAAAGTCATTTTATCAAAAATACACTTGCATTAGAATGCTTATTGAAGCACAATTCACAATCACAGAGATGTGGAATCAACCCAAGTGCCCATTAATACATGAGTGGATTAATAAAATGTGGTATATATACATACATATATATGTATACATACACACACACCATGGAATACAACTCAGCCATTAAAAATATGAATTGATACCTTTTGTCACAATCTGGATGGTACTAGAAAACATTCTCCTAAGTGAAGTATCTCAATAATGGAAAAACAAACACCACAAATACTCACTATTCAATTGGATCTAACTGAACAGCAGTAACGTGCACAATAGGAAGTAAAATTCAGTGGAATCAAACAAGTGGGAGGGGGAAGGAAGGGGTTGGGTGAAATCATACCTAACGGGTACAATGTACACTATCTGGGAGATGGGCACCCTTACAACTTTGTCTCAAGCAGTACTAAAGCAATCCATGTAACTAAAACATTTATATCCCCATAGGATTCTGAAATTAAAATAAATAAATAAGATGAAAAATTTTAAAAAAGAAAAAGAGCTTGAGAACAGCCTGGGCAATATAGTGAGACTCGCATCTCTATAAATAAATAAATGTAAAAAATTTTTTAAATATACAACATGAATCTAACCATGGGGATACATCAGAAAAACCCAAATTAGGGGATATTCTACAAAATAACTGGCCTGTAGTCTTATAAAATCATAAACCAAAAAGAAAAAAAAATTCAGAAGAACAGTTTCAGATTAAAGGAGGCTAAAGAACATGACATATGATCCTTAATTACATTATGGATTGGATTTTTCCTTAAAGAGATTATTGGGAAAAAATAAAAAATGTCTTTAAATTAAATAATGCCATTGAATCATTGTTAATTTCCTGATTTTTATCATACTATAAACATGTAAGAAAATGATTTTTTTCTTAGGAATCGCATGCCTAAGTATTTGGAACAGAGGGAATCATGTCTGTAACTACCTACATATACATACTTTTTTGCAAGATTAGAGAAATTTGTTTTTCTGAGTAATTTTTTTCTGAATAATTGATTATATACATATGTACACATATCAAAATGTCATCAAATATTAACAATTAGGGAATCTAGGTAGAGAATAAATTTGACATTATTTCAAAATATAACATTATACAAGAAAAGCTTGGCTATCCTGTTTTTATTCAAAGCAGAGGAAATCTACTGTAGAGCTAAGGAAGCTTCAACCTCAGGGCCCCTCACTGACCTGGACCTCTTACATAGCCCCGAGAAAGAC
This sequence comes from Varecia variegata, assembly GCA_028533085.1. Taxonomy (NCBI): domain Eukaryota; kingdom Metazoa; phylum Chordata; class Mammalia; order Primates; family Lemuridae; genus Varecia; species Varecia variegata. Next base: position 160,965,914 of record CM052437.1, on the reverse strand, counting down.
TCTAATGATGCTATGGTTTATTATAATAGTTTCCTAGGGCTGCCATAACAAATTGCCAAAAACTTGGAGACTTAAAACAACAGAAATTGCTTCACAGTTCTGGAGGCCAGAGATCCAAAATCAAAGAGTTGCAGGGCTGCACTCCCTCTGGAGGCTCTAAGCGAGAGCCCTTCCTTGCCTCTTCCAGCTTCCGGGAGTCGTAGGCATTTCTTGTGGCTGCATCACTTTATCTTCACATGGCCTTTCCTTCTGTGTCTGTGTCTTCTCTTTTTTTATACAGATGCTTATCCCTGGGTTCAAGATTAACCTTGGTATTCCAGCATCATCTCTTAAGATCCTTTTCTTGGTTACATTTGCAAAGACTCTTTTCCCAAATAAGGTCATATTCACAGGTCTGGGGGCTAGGACATAAACGTATCTTTTGGGGGCTACCTTCCAACCCACTACATATGGTTGTATATTTTTTTTGTAAAATTTGCAAAAGAAAGATGTTTTAACTGCACTTGGTTAAGACTTATGTCTCTTTCCAATTCAACATTTCCTTTGTCACATTTTTCCTCGGGTTGGGTGGCTTTAGAGTTGTTCTGAGCGAGTTGGGCATCTGATGGAAATCTGAGTTAGACATATATTTGGTAGTACCCCATCATTCCCAAACACTTTGTTGATATTTTGAGCTGTCTGAGCTGCATTGGTTCCATGACAGAACTCATATTCAAAAATAACATGAATTTTTGACTTGTCCATGGTTTCACAAAAATTGCTCTAAAAAAATCTGAAAGATGATCACAAGCCAAAATGTTCATTTGAAAGACTAAGGA
>CM052437.1:160887363-160956317 GCA_028533085.1 Varecia variegata | reverse complement strand
ATGTAATCTGAAACTCTGCAGTTAAGTATATACAGATTTATGCACTTACCATACACATTGGTATATATGTACCAATTATCAGTATGTAATGTTCCTCTTTATCTCTGGTAATATTCCTTGTCGGAATTTTCTCTCATCTTTTACATTGATCTTATTTATATATTCATACTTAAAGTAGTTTCTATAAACAGCATATCTATGTATATTGTTTTTGCTTAATCTACAGTCTCTGCTTTTAGTTTATATGTATTTACCATTTTATTTAATGCAGTAAGTGATACAGTTGAAATCTATCACTATATCATTTGCTTTGTTTGTCCCAACTGTTTTAGAGACTCTCTTCTAACTTTTCCTGCCTTCTGTTGGATTATTTTAATATTGTTCAGTACTTCATTTAAATTTATCCATTGGATTTTTAGGTATATCTGTTTGCATTATGTTTTACTGGCTGCTCTAGGGATTACAACAAACAGAACTCCATCTTGCTATATAATTAGAATCGATACTTTACTACTTCAAATAGAATGTAAAAGCTTTGCAACTGTATAAGTCTTGGCATAACACCCCAAGACCTTTATGTTGTAGTTGTCATATATATTACACCTACATACACTAAAAATCCCATCAAACAATGTCATAATTTTGTTTTGTACATATTTTAGGGAATTTAAGTAAAAGCGACTGTCTTTTCTATTTACCAATGTATTTGCCACTTCTCTCATTCTTCCTTTATTCCTGACTATCCAAGCTTCTTGTATCACTTCCCTTCAGCTGGAAGAACTTCATTTAGCAGTCCTTTAGGACACATCTGCTGGAGAGAATTCTGTGTTTTCTTTCATATGAAAATTTCTGCATTTATCCTCTTGAAGGATAGTTTCCCTGGGTAAGGAATTTGGGGCTGAAAATTCTTTTCTTTTAGCACAATACAGATGTTCTTCCACTACTTTCTGGCTTCCATGGTTTCTGCTGAGAAATTAATTAATGTGTGTTTTTCTGTATCAAAAGAAAAGAAATGAAAGTGGGGGAACTCACCATCCATCACCCAGTTTGGACTGCTTCAGCAAGTGCTGGCTCCCTCCACAATGTGCCTGCTCTTGTCTACTTTGCAGAGTCTTCAGGCAGTTTTTTGTCCAGAGTTTTTAGTTGTCACTGGGAGGGATTGCTTATGCTGGGCTTACATAGCCATAACAGAAGTGAAATTTTATACAGCATTTTAAGATATAGGCTATTTTATTTTGTTTTTACTATATTCTGAAACTTCCATTTAGAATGAGGATGAATTGATGGGACTGGCAGTAAGATAACAATTCACTCTAATCAAAGCATCACATCAGCTGTCCCCGACCTTTTTGGCACCAGGGATCGGTTTCATGGAAGACAATTTTTCCATAAACCAGGGTGGGGGGATGGTTTGGGGATTATTAAAGTGAATTACATTTATTGTGCAATTTATTTCTATTATTATTACCTTGTGATATATAATGAAATAATTATACAATTCACCAGAATGCAGCATCAGTGGGAGCCCTGAGCTTGTCTTCCTGCAACTAGATGATCCTATCTGGGGGTGATGGGAGACAGTGACACCCTAAGTGTGTTGCTTATGTCCAGTCTACTCCTAATCTAGTTTTGGTTGCTGTCACTGCAGGAAACCCTGCTTCACAAAGATGGGATGCTGGAAATGGAAACAGGCTTTTCAGTGCTTTTGTGGCAATCTTGGCATATTCTGCCTTGACTTCAATCCAGAATGTATGGAGAGTTGCAGTTGTCTTAAACATACTTTTACGGCCACCATCATTTGCAATCTCAAGCAGTTGATCCTCTTCTAGCATATCTAGTGTAGACAAATTTTATTCACCTGACATATTCACAAATGGGTCGTGGATCCATTCCTTCCCAGTTTGGGGGTCTTTTGTGGTTGGGAAATAATGCTCAAACTCTTTTGAAAGCTGAGCTAGGTGATCATGCACCATCTGGGAGAAAGAAGGCCCTGGCTCAGTCTCTTTCAAAATCTCTGCTACTGTTTGAAACATGTCAAAAATCCCAATGGTCACTCGTCTCCCCCATAATTCCAGTTTGGCTTTCAGTGCATCTGCTTTATCTGCTGATTTGAACACTGTCATTCTTCCCTGAAGTGTCATATTGAGTTCATTGAGCAGGTTGAGTACATCACACAAGTAAGGAAGTTTTTCGACCCATTCTGTGTCACTGAAATGTGCTGCCAGTGGTGATTGTTTTTCTTAAAGAAATCTCTGGAGCGGCTCTTGTAACTCAAAAACTCTGGCCAGTGATCTATCTTTAGAAAGCCATCTCACTTCTGTGTATAGGAGAAGACATGTGTGCTCTGCATCCATCTCCTCCCAGAGCTGTGTGAACAGATGTGAGTTAAAGGCATGTACTTTAATGTGGTTGATAATTTGAATCACATTCTGCAAAACGTTGCTTAGTTCAGGTGACATTTTTCGGCTAGCCAGCATTTCTCTATGATGACACAGTGCATAGACTCACATTGAGAAGTGACCTCCTGGATCCTAGTAGTGAAACCAGAAAGCTGCCCAGTCATGGCAGCCGCTCTGTCTGTGCATATACTGACACACACTGACCAATTCCGTTTTCCTGATGTTACTCATGCAAAGACTTGAATAGTTCTGCAGCTGTGGTGTTGGTTGGCCACAAAAGTACACATAACGTATCCTCATGCACATCTTCCTGAAAAATATATCTCACAAAAATAAGCATTGTTGCCTTGTCAACATCAGTAGACTCATGAACCTGGATTGCGTATCATGGTGACTCATTAATCTTCTCTAACAATTATGCCTCAATATCCTCTGCTATTTTATGAATTCATCTAGTTATGGTGCTAGCCGAAAGAGGAATGCATGCCACCTTTTGAACTGCAGCCTCTCCTAAAAGTTCACAGGAAATGTGCTTAGCAGCAGGCAGGATCAACTCTTCACCAATAGTAAAGGGTGAAGCTTTACCAATGCAGTTAGCCACTAAGAATGATTCTCCCAGTGCAGACACATTTGATGAAGTGGTGGCCTTCAATGATTGCTTCAATTCTTCGTGTTCACATTTTTTATTCTGAAAAACTCCAAAGACTTGTCTTTTAATGCACAGTGCTCGCTTGGTCTCCACATGGCGAAGCAGTCTTGAAGGTTTTGTGGACTTGTTGAATAGCCAGTCTCAACATATTATATTAATACAAAGTGGGCTTGGAGAATGTGAGTCATCTGTTGCAATGTGCCCATAATTTAAGTAGGACTCTTGGTATTTTCTTTTAAATGCAGCTTTCATTTTGTTGGCAATCTTAGAGTCTTCTGCTGTCTCATCATTGGGTCTTTCCTCCTTTTCAAAGAAGCTCCCCAGCAACATTTGTTTTTACTCAGTTTTGCTAGGGTTAACCTGTGGGCTTATCAAAACTGCAAAATGAGACAAGTGCACAGCATGGGAAAGAGGTGCAGATGGAAGTAGTAAATAAATTACTGTGCGGGCCATACACAGACTAAAGTAAGTGTCAGATTCTGACTTAAAGCCACCAGATGCCGCTGTATAATTGAAGTAAGATACTCACTTGTCACTATAAAGCCTGCCACCAGATGCAGCTTAATTGTCATTTGCCACTCACTGATAGGGTTTTTTATTTTTATTTTTTATTTTTTGTGACAGAGTCTCTCTCTGTTGCCCGGGCTAGAGTGCCGTGGCATCAGCCTAGCTCACAGCAAACCCCAAACTTCTGGGCTCAAGTGATCTTCCTGCCTCAGCCTCCCGAGTAGCTGGGACTACAGGCATGTGCCACCACGCCCGGCTAATTTTTTTTCTATTTTTAGTAGAGATAGGGCCTCGCTCTTGCTTAGGTTGGTCTCAAACTGCTGACCTCAAGTGATCCTCCTGCATTGGTCTCCCAGAGTGCTAGGATTATAGGCGTGAGCCACTGTGCCTGGCCTGTAATAGGGTTTTGATATGAGCCTGAAAGCAACTGATTTATTATGTTCTCTATGTGGTCAAACCTCTCTGCTAATAGTAATTTGTATTTGCAGCCACTCCCCAGCACTAACATCATGGCCTCAGCTCCACTTCAGATCATCGAGCGTTAGATTGTCATAAGGAGCCCTAGATCCCTCGCATGCACATTTTACAGTAGGGTTCGTGCTCCCACGGGAATTTAATGCTGCCACTGATCTGACAGAAAGCAAAGCTCAGGTGGTGATTCAAGAGATGGGGAGTGGCTGTAAATACAGATGAAGCTTCACTCCCTCTCCTGCTGCTCACCTCCTGCTATGCAGCCCAGTTCCTAACAGGCCACAGACTGGTACTGGTCTGTGGCCTGGGGCTTGGGGACTGCAGCATTACAGCATAGGTCTTTTGGAGATACCTTCCTGACAAAGCAGTACATTACCTATGGTCAAGGTATAGATAGGCATTTCTTGTCTGGTATCTTTTTCATCTAGAAATGCTTTACCAGTGTGACTTAGGCCTAGAGTATGATTCTACATCCACTTGGGACTCAGCCTAATAACAATTTTAATATATAATATTAAATATTAAATATGAATAAATACTGCCAACAGTAGTCTCAGCTGCTTGGAACCCATAGCTCTAAGTCAATTCACCTAGAGCTAGTTTGCCTTTCAGTAATTCTCTTAGTGTTCAATTTGTCTTAAGCAAGTTCAGATGAAAGTGCATGTTGTATCATGTAAACTTATTTGGCTCCTCTTTAAATATTTGTGCAATATTAATGTAGTGGAAGAAAATAAAATTTTTCATTAATTATAACTAAATACCAACTTTAGGGTCAAAAGAAAGATATATTGGTATTTTAAATATCACAAAGCATCTTATGGTTTTGTAATTGTCTTTCATTTCTAAATCACTTCTACCATTATTTTGTATATAATTCTTTTAACTGTATTTTTCATTCATTATGAAAGATTTTTTCCAAAATTATCAACTTATCAGGAAGCATTTTACAGTTTTTAAGTTTAGATAATAAAATATATCACTTGTTCCCATACATATGTTTGAAGAATTAGGGGGTGGAGAACTAAAGTGAAAATAAGATAGAAAAATATTTAATAAGTCAAAATATTGTGACTTATTAATGTTGGAAATGAAATAGAGTAAGTATAACAGAGTACACTGAGTTGTACAATTTGCACAAATGGAGAATCCCTTGTTCCTCATATGTATGAGTACAAATACCAAAAACATGTATGTACAAATTGAGGTGGAAATATTAATAAAAAGGACAGGGGAAAGTAATGAAGCTCGTTGCCATTTTAAAGCAATATTGTTTGCTAATCTGGAAAACTTCATTTATAAATGTTGATGTTCTTCTTGATCCTATCTTTCTCCTCTCTCAGTTCATTATATGTAATATTTCTACCTCACAACTTCTGAAGTACTATAATACAAAAAATATGCTTGAGGAAATTAATAATTAAGGTAATGAATGCCTTCTCTTTCCTTTTCTCTTCAGAAAGGAATGAGAACAGAAGGCACTAGAGATAATTTTTCATAACAGTTTTAATTAACTTGAATGTGGAATGAAATTGGAGTATTCTACGAAGAAAACTAAAGCTGTATTATTTCCTTCCCCATCACATCAGGTGACCATAGGTAAACAACAACAACAACAACAACAACAACATCTAGTATACATTTCAACAATTTTCCCTTCTGAAGCTGAGTTTTGGGAGGCAAGGATCAGAACTCTGTGTTTCATGAATATTCCTGGTATGTTGTCCATCTTCTATACAGTCATATTCAATAACTCAAATATGGTTTAAAAAATCTACTTGTAAATATTTTCCATAAATAACCTAAGAAGTATAATAAACAAATAATTGCTACTTGAGCTCTGGATGACACAAAAAAAATAAAAGTATTCCTCTTTTATTCCTTTTGATTTTTAGGAAATCTTTCTGATTTGCAGCTTGGTGTACAAGAAACCAATTTAGAATGATCTGCTTATATAACTGAATAACCCATATGGCTTGGTAACTTATAGAATTGTTTGATCAGAGACAACAATCATATGGTAACAATACTGGGAACTGGGTAAGTATATGGGCTTTGCAAGTCAAACTTTTTGGACACTCGTCTCTACTTCATTCATTATGAGCTACGGATGTTGTTGAGTTAGTTTCTCTAAACTCAGCCTCATCATTCTTAAGTACAGGGCCTACTTCATAGGATTGTGAAGATTACACAAAGGGTTGTTTGCAAAGTGTTCATCACAGTGCCTGGCACATAGTCAGTGGTCTATGTATTATACATTAATAATATTAAGTATGTTCAAAGTAATTTCTTGAATTCACTGAACTGGAAAAATTGTTTTGTACTCTTACCATATGCCTCCATTTTCTAGGTCCTGCAAGTAAATTTAAGAAAAGCTATTTAAGACCAAGTTAAGTTTAACAGACATATAGCTAATTCTCTGACTAATTAGACCAAGGGAAATTGTGACCCTGAAGTAAACATAGTGGAAAATGTTCTTTGGAACTGCTTGGAAATTTGGAAGTGGTCAAAAGTCATAGCATCCAAGAAAAAAATCCAGACAGGACTATCCTCACAGCTTCTGGAGGATAAAAAAAATAGCAATTCCAGATGATTTTAACCGATCTTTAAATTCTTGAGACTGCCACTGTGAGGAATGAAGAAATGGCTACAAAGCACTTTTTTACTTCGAGCTATAATAGCTGGTGGTTGTGGGCCAGGGGAAAAGGTAGGTGAGGCACAAAGATAATGGAGAAGGATGGAAGGGTGGAGGGAACCTTTATTAACTTTATATTATTGTAAGCTTATAACAGCAGATTCACTTTTTCTTTTAATGAACAAGATTTTAGAGAAAAAGAGAAGGAAAAGAACTAGCATTTATTAATGAACTAGTATGTACTAAGCACTCAGCTAGGCGCTTTATTTATGCTATTTCCTTTAATCCATGCATTGATCTCACAAGGATGTTTAGGCAGGATAGGGTAGGTTATCCTGTGGTAACAAATCTCAGTGGTTTAAATCAGCAAGATTTGCAGATTCGGGTGATTGTCATCGGCACTTGTCCTTCACTGGTGGCACAGCCTCACAGCTCCATATCATGTCAACACATGCTTCCAAGATTGTCACAGAAAAGAGAGATATTTCTGTAAAGTTGCACAATGCTCATTAATGCTTCTTTTCTTCCCAGAAATATCATGTTACTTTCAATCACATGTCATTGGCCAAAGCCAGTTGTAATAGCATGCATAAACTCAGTGGGAAAGAGAATGCAATTCCTTCGTGTCTCCCAAAGCATGAGAGCCAGAAATCCTGGTGAGCAGCACTGATGTCTGTCACAAAAGGTGACCTCCTACTTTGAAGATGAGGAATCTGATATTCAGAGAGACATTATCAACAACTTAGGCAAAATCACAGCGCTCATGTCTACTATATTGGAATGCTAAGTCCCCAAATCTATATTCCTTCTATTGCAGCATGTCACTTCACATATATTAACATTCACATTTATATTCATGTAGCACAAAAAGTAAATCAATGTAGGAGTGAGCATGATATCTTGTTTCATAGTCAGATAAATAAAGATAAATGTGTCAATTATTGTAAAAATCACTAATATCATAATTAGATACATTGAAATGAGTTGTTCTTATCCATTATTGATATTGAGATAAAATGTTTTCAATTTTATAGTGTTGCTTGTATTTTTTATTTGTCCTGGTTTTTGTTTTCTAAAGGATTTGAACACTCGTGCGTCCTGAAGCAACCTCTGTCGTGCACTTACCATGTAGTAAAACCCATGGCATGCATTTCAAAGAAAGTGCACCGTAGGCCAAGAACATTTTCCAGAGTCAAGGAAGCCTTCTCCACATTTAGAGCATGGTCTATGGATCAGTGAAGATAGTAGTTCAAAGGGACCAGTCAGTTTAGTAAAATAAGTACCCTTGGTTACACATTAAATTTGCCTTTGTAAATAAAGTACTGTGAGTTTCCCTTTGATCTTACGAAGATAGTTCAGCATGCTATACATAGCACAGAGATGAAAGTAGATGAGGCTGCTTAGAATGAAACATGCCACTGGGTGATATAAAGCTTTCAAACTCTTCTGAGCAGAAGCAGAAGTAATCTTGTAAGTAATGTCCTTGCTTTGCAATATTTTCATAGGGCATTTGGCATTAATTGCAGGTTATTTTTTATTAATATGAATAAACAATGGGCACTGTGAGGCAAATGTTTTGAAACATGAGGCATGAATACGATCAATGATTTATGATAGACTGCCTGTTTCTCTTTCTATTTCTTTAAAATTACATCTAGCTTTCATATTATTTCATCAGGAATCCTTTGTCAATCTTCTCTCCGGCCAGGACATTAAATTTTTGTAATTTAATAAAAATACCTCTATCTCCATACATTTTATCTTTCTTCAGCAGGATGGCATGACTTGCCTTATTATTGGTAGAGTGGGATGCATTAAAAAATGAAAAATAAAGGAAAGTTAAATTATCATATTTTTTATTTCAGTGACCCACTGCTAACTTCTGGTGGCTTCATTCTGATACACTTCCTTCCTCAAATGTCAAGTTTTATCCCAGATCCTACTTTTTAATAAATCCAGGCCAGAGATTTTGCTAATATTTAGCTTATATTCTGGGAACTGGCATTTTAATAGAGGATTTGAAGCCAAAGAAATTAATCTTGGAAAAACTTTCAACCCAGGTAATAGATGAGGTATCAACATGGGCTGAATGGTGTGCAGCAGTGGGCTCCCACTGGGATTCACTTCATCTGTTTGGAAAACGGATCCTGGTTGAGGGATACACATAATATTTGCGATAATTTCTACTCCTTCTTTGTGGCAGTCAAATTATATAGTTAAAATTATATAGTTTTTAAAAAAGTTTTCTTGAAAAAAATCCTATTTTTTTAAAAAACCAAAATTATCTATAAAGTCTGGGCTTTCAGTATTTATGAGACTGCATTTTTCTTTGACAATTTAAAAAATGTCTCTATTTTTCGGCTAGGTTATTATCATAAACAGCGCTTTTCATTTTTTGTTTAAAACATTTTGAATAAGTCATGTTCATATTTGGTAACATGTTTCCTGAAGCTTAAAATGAATTTCTACATTTTTAAAAAATTAGAGGAAAATTATATATGGACAAATGTAGAATTGTATTTCTGTATCTATAAGCCAGATATGGTAGGAAGAGTGATGACCATCCAGAGATGTCCCTGTTCTAATTCCTGGAACCTGTGAATATGTTACCTTACATGAATAGAGGGACTTTGAAAATGTGATTAATTTGAAGTACCCTGAGATGAGGAGCTTATCCTAGATTACTTAAACCCAATCTATTCACATAAATCCTTAAAAGAACATTTATGGATAAGGAGAGAATCAGACAGAAGAATGGTCAGAGAGATGGAAGAAGGGGCCCATAAGCCAACAAGTATGGATGGCCTGTACAAGTTGAAAAGACAAAGACATAGATCATGCCCTAGAGCCTCCAGAAAGGAATGTGAATTTAAACTGGTGAGATCTGTGTTTGTCTTCCAACTTCCAGAATTATCAGATAATGCATTTGTGTTGTTGTTTTAAGCTACTTCTTCTGTTACAACACTACAGATTTTCATATAGGGAGTGAGGTTTGAACCCAGGCAGCACACAATGTAACAACTATTAACTTTCCTCTAACTAGAGAAAAATAAACGGGCAGGAATGAAATTTAATAACAATTTAAAAAATAATGCTACATATACATGCAATTTCATTTAATAACATTTCCTGTGTTGGAGTTAAGTTTCTTCTTGGTTCACAATGAAAATAGCTTGATTGATTTTTCTGATTATATGAATAGCATATCAACATTGATACAGAAAGGAAAACAACCCCAAATCTCTTTGAACCATTTTGAAACATTGCTATCTTAGGGGACCTTCCATTAACATTTTGATGATTTGATGGAAATTGAAAATATTGTCTTCATATCCAATTGACATATCAGTTGGGTATAGAACACTAGATTAGTAATAATTTTTCATCAGGATTTTGATAACATTGTTCTATTTTTTTGTTCATTATCATTTCTATCTTCCATATTATAGGCTTTCCTTGGATACCCTGTATGTAACATTGCCAGATAAAATACAGGATGCCCAGCTAAATTTGAATTTCTGATAAACAGTAAATTTTTTTTAATTATAAGTAGGTCCCACATATTGCCTGGGACACATTTATACTTAAAAAAATTCTTTGTTTATCCAAAATTTAAATTTTAACTGGGAATTCTTGTATTTCTATTTGCTAAATCTAGCAGCCCTTCAGTACAATTTTGTTACCTTTATTAAGATTGGGAGATGAAAAATATAGTTGAAAATTCTGAGCACATATAGATTTGCTGATATTGGGTTATACTGTAGGGTGTCCTGGACAAGTTTTTGAGAAATCTTTCATGATGGTATCTTTAGTCTTTCTCTTGGGCTGGACAGAATCCTTAGAGGATTCCCTGCGGTCAGCATTCTGGGAGGCAAGTGAGGGAAAGATGCTGGGAGAGAGGGGAGGAGCCTCTGTAGTCAACACTTAGTTGCATTGTGGCCTTTTAATCATCCTGTTTTGGGTAGAACACCTGCTCTATTATTAATAACTATGCCTCTCCAGAAAATAACTTCAGTTAGGATATCAGAGAAGCAGTATTACAGTGCTAGGCAACAAGAAGGGACTAGCGATTGAACTAGGAACTAGGGCAGCTCAAATAGATGTTGTTATCCATTAATCCTTATTTTGGACATTTTATCTTATTTTACCCTGAGTGCCAGAGGTATTTGGTCTTGCTAGATCCTGTATTTTTAAGTACTCTGCAATGTAAATTGAGGTGTTTTTAGCTTCTCTCATTGCTTGAGATTTGTCTTTCTCTGGTTTACTAAATCAGTTCCTACTCATCCATTCACTTTTCTAATTGTTATTTTTTTCCTAATGTGTGCTGTCTTGTTCTTTCCATTCTTGTGGATTTAAGTTTTTAACACATGGACTGCCATACTAGAAAAAACAAAATTTCCCTTGGGGCCACAGTGTTTTATTAGGAAAAGGGAATAAAAACTTTGAAAACAAAACGATTCTTTCTAATTTAATGAAAAATGTGTTTTTATTGTTTTCTGTGTGTGAGTTATATGCAACTTGAAAAATAGTTCTTGCAGTACCCAAAGTGAAGACACAGAGTTACATATGCTCCATGTGGCCCCGGGCTCAACACTAGTATGAGTTAAATACAACTCACATGGCAGTGAATGTATTAAAAATCTTTTTCCTTTAGTTTTGGTGAGGTGTGAGGGGGATAGCAAAATTAAATACCTATGTTTTCCCATCTTAAATTGGAGCCCAGTGGTCATTTAAGTATTGACTTTCTTTTATGAGGTATGGAAAATAGACTATAGATTATCATTAAGTTCCCCCCAAAACCTTCAGGCATGCATCAGAAATCCCAAACTATTTTCCTACAGAAAAATTAAAAAACAATTTTTAGCATTTAAATGATATATTAAACTATGTCAAGACACACATAGGGTGGGGGTGAGGGGAAAGACTGGAAAGAAATGCACCAAATCTTAATAGGAATTGTCTCTAGTTTTAGACTATGGGTTTAGACTATTGGTGAATTTTTTAGGAAGAGGCTTGGTTTAAATGCCAAGATAACAGGAGAAGCATCTTCTGCTGACCTAGGGTCAGCAAACAAGTTCCCAGATGCCATTAAGAAAAATCACTGAGATGATCTCTCCCGGTGTTCCCTGTACTTTCCAGATTTTCTTTCATTTGTATATTTATAAATGATAGTACATGTGAGAAAGCCTTCTGTAAACTCTAAAGCACTCTACCAACATTTCTCTCATAACGTCTTCTGTGAAACATGAGGATTCCATGCAAAAGAGTTGAATAGTTAAATATATTTGGGAAATGCTTTAAATTCTACGAAGGCAAAGACTATTTTGCTTATAACTGTACTCCCCTATCACCTAGCATAATACCTAGTGAAGAGTAGGTGCTTAGTACACATTGTATTTTATCAATTATAAGACATTTTTTCACATTTTAAAACAATTAGGTTATAATCAGTGGCATCTTCTAATGTTGACTGGGTGGCAATCAGGTCTTACCATTCATTACCTACATATGCTTGAACTTGTTTGTTATTTCTGCTGGTATTAGTGATAACATGAACCCATAAATGTGTCAGTCAACAAACCATTCAAGGACCATTTTGAGGAAGGAATATGACTCCTGATTGTTGTCTAAAAACATGCCTTTGACATATTTTAGCAAAGTCAAGAAAGTGCCATCATGAAAACATAGAGAAAAGATGTCAGAGGCTTGGAAAAAATCCTGGATCATTCCTTAGAAATGCTGCAGCCTCAATACTGTTGATGGCACAGAGGACACTATTTGTGTAATAACATGAATGTCAATGACTCTGGGCCAAAAAATGACTTTGAATGTAAAATGGTACGACTGCTCCTTGAACAACACAAGTTTGAACTGTGTGGGTCCACTTATATGCAGTATATGTGGATTTTTTTTCAATAAATTTATTGGGAAAATATTGGGAGATTTGCAACAATTTGAAAAAACTGAACAAACTGTGTAGCCTAAAAATATTGAAAAAATTAAGAGAAAGGTATGTCATGAATACATAAAAGATACATAGATACTAGCTTATTTTATTATTTTACTACCATAAAACATACACAAATCTATTATAAGTAGTTAAAATTTAACACGATTTATGCAAAGAAATGCAGACCATACATGATGCCACTCACATTCCAGAGAAATGTAAACAAACATAAAGATGCAATATTAACTCATAACTGCATAAATTAATTGTAGTATATACTGTACTAATGTAATAATTTTGTAGCCACCTTCTGTTGCTTTTGCAGTGAGCTTAAGTGTTGCGTATATCCATTAAAACACCAGGTGACACTAATTATCTCCACGTTAGTAGTTCCTCTCTCCAATAAATTGCCTATCCCAGTAAAAAGCAATCCCTCCCTGTTCTTGAGTATTCTTCATTGTGTTTAGTGCAATATCATAAACCTTGAATAACACCAGGGCACCCATATGAAATGCCACTAGTGATGCTGGAAGTGCTCCCAAGAAGCAGAAAAAAATGACAACAGTACAAGAAAAAGTTGAATTACCTGAAAAAAGTTAAAAGAGACACACAGAGTTTTGACTGCACTGGGGATTGGTTCCCTGAGCCCCTATGTTGTTCAAGGGTCAATGGTATAGGTAATATCTTAGATGTTTTATTTTCCTTTTAATGTAACTACAAGAAAGATATATGGTAGAAATGTTTTGTCTAAACAAGTCTAAGCAGAAACTTTTAATAAGCATAAAATAAAAACACTGAAATTTAAGAAACCCTCACCTTTAAGAATGCCATTGTATAACAGTGTCATATTTTAATTGGCAGTATTTTCTATTTATTAATAGAATATAAATTAATGCTTTATCTTACAATCAATAGGAATTTAGAATAGATGAAATAAGTGTATGTTAATGGTCCATTAAACACGCTGTTCAGTCTTGTAAAGCATAAGTTAGTTTGTCTAATTATGACTTTCCCAAATCTATTTGATCATGGAATTGTTTTTTACACAGCATGTTTTAGTCCCTAGAACTAGTGCTCAGTGGAACTCCATTGGGGAGGCACAAGGTCATACAAAATGCTCATTTTTGTTATTATTATAACATTAGGATCTCATAGTAGGTTCAAATGTCATGCATAAATTAGTGTTGATGGGAATGGGAATAGAGAACGCTTCCTTTTTCAGCTAATTTTCTTGTTTCCTTTATCCAGGAATTGTTGTTAGAGTAGAAAGTAGAAAGCATCCAGGAATTAAATGCATGCTATGGAGTCCCACGTATCAATAGGATTTCAATAAATACAACATTTGGAGTTTCTGTTGTTAAGAACAGAAATAATATAAATTATATAAAGGACACCTTTTAAAAGTAACTTTAGTAGGAAACACATAACATCATTTCTTGTGTCCCGTACTCCTTCGTTGTATTAATAGAAGCACAGTCTAGCAATAACTGGTGAAACTGTGTGCGCAGGAGAAGGAACTAGGAAAGAAGTGAGACACTTGCTTAGACTACAAATTAGATTATTAACTCTTGGATGATCAGGAGTTGATCATATTTTCACTCTCCTCAGATATATTATTCTGTATATTAAAACTTTTAATACTTCCATTATGAGGTTTTTTGGGGACTTACAGGGAGTCATCCTTCACGAATTTGGAATTGAGGGGATTTAGATGGAGAGATAGGTAATGGATCACAGAAGAGATACATATGCAAAGAGTGTTTAAAGAGGCTGAATAGCTTCCAGGCCCATAAAACTTGACATCCATCTGATGTAATGTATTAACAAAACTAAAAAAAAAAAAAACTACAAATGAGAAAAGGCATTGGTCTGCAAGAGAAGCACAGGAAGACGAGAATCACAGGGACATACACTGGCAGTGCCCATCCTGACTCCACTGTGGGTAGAAGCAATCCTGATCCAAGTGCACACTCTTTCCTGGTCCTTTGACAGATAAATCCTTCATATGAAGATGGATGTTGCTAGGGCTTAGTGGGCACTTATTTCCCATTTCTTATGTGGAAGGATTTCCTAAGAGAAATAGCCCTAACTCCTCTTTTTCTTATTTACTGTTTCCCGTAGGAGGAGAAATGTCTTCTGTGACAAGTGAAATTTGTGAAAGAAAGATGGCATTCTTTTCTCTCTCTCTCCTCCCTCCCTAACTCACCTCTCTCTCTCCCCATTCTCCCATCCCTTAACCCCCGCCCCCTTCTCTCTCTCTCCTCTCTGGAAACCAGCCCTCCCTCAGGATGGATGCATGCATTTTGGTCTTCTCAACTGCCCTGGGGTCAGGGTCCTGGCTGTGGGCATAACTTGGGTTGAACAGTTATACCATGACAGGGTTGGTTGGTCTAATTCATGGAAGAAATATTAATAAGTTTACTTAGTTGCAGAGCTAAAGTTGTGTCTGTATTCAAGTCTTTGTTGGTAATAAAGCTGACATTTTGAGCTCCATCTGTTTGACTCTGTATTTGCCTTTTAGTTGGTACCAAACTTGGCAGGGAAGGCAGGGTTGCTGTCTATTAGGCGTCTCTAAATCCTGGCAGATATATCAGATTATCTCATGCTGATGTCATTAATTATCCAAACAATATACCTAACTCCTCTTGTTTTGAGTCCATACTCATCAAGCAGCCTTCAGAAAATAACTTGCCTCTTTATGAGGGTTGTTTATAGGAAAATAATGTATGCACCAGAAGATTTTTAAGTGCCTGACCACCCTAGTAGTTATAGTTCTCCTTGCAAATTAATATACTGGCATTTTGTTTTGATACTTTACTTTTGTGAACCTGGTTAATATGCATCTGCCCTTAAGAGAGAGATCTATCATTTGAATGACCTTGCAATCTGTGAGCAAAATAGAAAAAACTTCAAGAGATTTCAGAATTTGATCCAATATGCTTTTAATATTAGGAAGAGTTGTGTGGTTTGATTAATGTGAGAAAATGTAGGCTTTCCTTTCACTCAAATATCTTGACCCCTAGGTGTGAGTACATTTACCTGTCTTAAGAACTAAGGAAAACAAAATCCAGTTAAGAGGTATGGCCACCTGGGTGGAAGTTAGAGCCTCTAACCTGACTTGAAAATTGGATAATAATGTGATTCATTTCTAATGGATATGAGCCATATGAAATTTTCCTCTCTCACTTTTGAAGTCCTCATTATAGTGTGCTACTACCTACAGGGCTCAGTACGTTCCACCCACGTCACAGACAGGATCTAATCTTATCCCTGGACTATACTCAAATCACTGAGAAGCTGAGAAGGCAGCTCCAAAAATTATGCAGAGATATAACCCTAAAATTTTGTGGGATGGTATGTTTCCTTTGTGGAAAAGCATTTTTCATACCTGGGAAGAGGTAGAATTAATTGTAGATATATGTTTAAGGTAACCAAAATGTAATATTAATATTTTTACACTAATTAATACATATGCATTTGCTATATTATCTATAATGTCTAGGAGACTTTCATCTGTTAGAATAGCAGGTCTATTGTAACATCGTTTTAAAATATCTGATTGTGAATTGATTTAGAATTATGCATCTAGACTGAATATAATTAAGTATATATATGAGAAATTAAAAGAAACCATTTTTAAAGTTTCATTTATTAACTTAATATTTCTTAATACTTGAGAAAGTTTGTTAGATATATTTATGTATGTATAGAAAGAAATTGAGTATATAAAGGTATTAATGCAGTTTAAAATGTTAAAAGGAGTTTAGTTAACAAGGGTTATAACTAGTTCCAGATAGTTACTAAAAGCCTCCTTTAAAGTGACTGAAAATTTGCTATCTTTACAAGCTAAATAATAAGGTTTATAAAATGAACTGAAAATCATAAAGATGAATTAATCCTTTTTTACTTATGACACTAAAAAATTGAATATTTAAAAAATTAACAATCTTTTAATGATTTTTTTCCACATTAAAAATTAGTCTGGTAAAAACAAAACTCTCATTTAATAGGAACCACTTTTAGCATACAGACAAATCAAGTTTCTGATATAAAAATATTGAGGACTATGTCTAGATTAGGCCATGGGAAATTCACTAAGGTAATGCCAACCCAGGATGACTCTTGGGAGACAAGCTTTAACTTTCTGCATTCTGACCTCATTATTAGCAATTCCCTTCCTTTTAAAAATTGCTACATTTTTAGCTTTATTAAAATACATTATTTTCTTAAATAACTGAATATTTAAAAATACAGCATATCATTGACATCAAAGCATACACTATAAGTGATAATCATAACTTCTTACTGTTCTTAAGCAAGTCAGCTCTGGTAATAATGACAGGGTTGTGACTTTAATGATATAATTTATGTAACTTAATGATTTTTCATAAGTTTGAACTTCAAAAGGGCTTTTGCCCATTCTCTAGGTTTTATTGTGATGCTTGAATAAATCACTAGTTATCAATGGCACGGGAGTTTGGGTACCAGAGAAACTTTGGTTTGAATCCCAGTTCAGTCTTGTGCTAGTTTTGAGAACTTGAGCAAGATATTTAACCTGTTACTTTTCTAAATGGGGATGATAATACTTCCAGTATAAGGTTGTTGTAAAGCTTAGAAGTATGACATGAAAAGAATTGTTACACAACTGGACCTCAGTGAATAATAGATGTGATTCTTATGAATAGTGCAAAAACAATTTTGTGTGTGTTAGGTGAGAAGGGGTTAGTTTCTGTGGAGGTTTCAGCAGGCAGCATGTGTGTGGGGACAAAAGACCAGCTGCCTTGACAACATGCTGCTGCAGTGAATCATGACTGGCTGCCAAATGGAGGCTCCAAAGACCATTCTGCAAAGTTAGGCAACGAACTGCATGATGTAAATGATTGCCTGCCAGAATGCTAACTTCGACTTCATAGAGATGCAGCTCTGGCCTCATGCAGTCTCTCAGAGATCACATACCCTATATTCCTAAGCCACACGATTGTCCATACAGATTTTGGGCTGTCTACATAGTTTCCTAGGATCTCCTTCATTCACCAGCCATATGCCCAGGTGTTAATTTTGTTCATAGCCAGTGGAAGCTTGTCTCTCCCCCACTCGTGATTTATTTGAGGCAAAGTATCAGACTTTGAATCTCTTTTGTGGAAACTGTAAAAATGATTATATTTTACATACTGTTATGGTTCATGAAATCTGAATGTGACATTTTATATCAGGCCCTAACTCTAAACAACGTTCAGAGAATCAAATAGGATGATCTAGAATTGAGAGAAAGGGGGAAGAGAGAGAGAGAGAGAGAGAGAGAGAGAGAAAGAGGGAGAGAGAGAGAGAGATCAAAGATGCTGACAAGATTTGGATGCAAAAAAGAGTGAAGGTTTTTTTTTGAGAGCTATATAAAGGGGGAAAGATATCTCCTGCATTGATAAAATTCACTGTTTTTCAATGAAGTCTTTGTACACTTAAAGACACTTTTTAAATGGAATAATGGAGATAGAATCTAATGAATAGCAAAAGAAAACTGACACCCGTTTCACAAAGTGAAAGACACTGACACCAAATACTTGACTATCATCCCAAATACACTGTTGATACCTTCTGTTTTGTGTGCCAAAAGTTAAAATTTTCCAGTTGCTAAACTGTCCCATTGAATTTTTCCCAATCTGGCCTAGTGGAAACTGAAAACTTTTAGGCATAAAATATATGTTGATTGACTACCTTTGTTTGTTTGTCTAGTTATTTATTTATTTATTTTATTTCTGAGACAGGGTCTCACTCTGTTGCTCAGACTGGAGTGCAGTGGCGTTATCATAGCTTAGTGCAACCTCAAACTCAGTGGGCTCAAGGGATCCTCTTGCCTCAGCCACCTGAGCAACTGGGACTACAGGCACGTGCCACCATGCCTGGCTAATTTTATTATTTTTTTGTAGAGACAGGGTCTCACTATGTTGTCCAGGCGGTCATGCACTCATGGCCTCAAAGGATCCTCCTGCCTCAGCATCCTACAGTGCTACCTTCAAGGGTTATTTATACTTCTTCTGATGTAGATTTTGATTGAGTAAAACTGTTAGTTTTTATTATATTATTTTAAAGAAATTAAGTTTTTCAATTCAAACAATATATTTACACAGTGCTTATAGGACCTTGCTAGACACTAAGGAGGTGCACAACAGAGGCTGCCTTTATGGAGGTTACATACAGTCTGGTGAGGAATATACAAACAAATAATTAGGATACACAATTTACATGCTAAAAGAGGTTTACCTAGGGTGTTACCGGAGCATCAGTGGGTGGCACTTAATTTAGCATGGATTGTTAAAAAGTTTTGTTTTAGTCCCATTGTGTTGGAAATGCTAGTGAGCTGTATTTATTTATTTATGGTGCTGCAATTTCAGAATGTAAAGGCTATAGATGGAACTCCAGGGATATTCACAATTATAGAAAAATCAAATACCTCTGAGAAGCATTTGTCACTCATGTGTAAATGATGTGCTATTTCTTATAATTAATTTCAAGTATACATAAAAATACAGTTTAAATGTAAATATTAATATTATTTAGGGTGGCTTTGGAATTAATAAAAAAATTTCTATGATGGATTTGTTCAGGAAAATATACAGAGGGAGGAAAGTCTTAGAAGATTATAGTTTCTAATCACAGTTGTATAGGGCCTTTTGACTTATTCTTGTAACATGATCTATAAAATTAATGAAAAATCTAAGAAATTAAGAAAAGTTATGAAAGTAATGAAAAAGTAATCATAAAATTAATATAAAAGGATTAAATGTTTCCATTTAACTTAATTTATTTAACTATATGTTTTAGTTATATTCAGACCTATTTACAAATCTATTGTGATTTTCTGATTATGACAAGTATATGTTTTAGTAGTAAATTTGGAAAAATTGCAGAAAATTATGGACAAGAAAATAAAATTACTCATAATTTTACCTCTCTCCTGCTCTACCCCTCCCATAATCTCTTACCATTTTGATATTATCTACAATATATAGAAAACGTGAGTGTGTGTACGTGTGTGTGTGTTTTCTGTTCCATTTTAATTTGGGGGACATGAAAAGTTTTCCTCTGGCCATTATTTTTTTTTAAATATAGGGTAGCAGCATAGTTCAGTAAAAAGAACTCAAAATTGAACTAGCCAGATCCATTTTCTAGTTATATGAAATGGAATAAATTGTTTAACCTTTGAGCTGGTTCACCTGGTTAAAATTTCCAGCTCTATCATTTATTGGCATGCAACCTAGGGCAAATTTGTTTACCATCAGGAACCTGTTTTCTTATCTGTAAAATGGGGTTAATACCTATTGCACATGGGACCTAGAGTTATAAAATGAGATAGGACATGTAAAATAAGTAAAAATTGTTTGCTAGGAAAAAATAAATAAGAGCTGAGATAAAGAAGAACTGTGGGAGTTGGTTGGGACAGGACGTACTTTAGGTAGGGTCAGTGTGCATGATATCTTGGAGGAAGCCTCAATAATCAGAAGGACCTGGTTATGGGAAGGTCAGGAGCCAGAGTGTGCCAGGTAAAAAGCACACAGAATGTCAAAGGTCCAGAGCAGGAAAAAGACTGATGTGCTTGAGAAACCAAGCGTAGAGCAGTGGGGCTCTGGCACAGTGACTAAGGGCAAGAGGTTGGATACCTGTAGGGACAATTCCATGCAGGGTTTAATAACCAGGCCGAGGAGTTTGCATTTTATTCTAAATGCAATAGAAAGGTATTTCAGTGTGTAAGCATATGAATTACCTGATTTTATTTGTATTTTATTGATATCACTTTACTTTTTTATGGAGGATGAATTGAGGGGAGCATTTATGGACGCAGCAAAGACTGTGGAAGCAGCCCAGTGGAGAGAGGGCAGTTTTCTTGACAAGGCTGGTGGCAATGGAGACAGAATGAGATGGATTTGAGGTGTGTTCTACAGTAGAATTGATACAACATTCTAGTAGAGTGAGCACAGTGTAGGAATAAGAGAAAAGGGGGAATCAAGGATAAAACCTAGGTCTCTGGTTGAAAAACTGGTTTGAATAAATGGTGACGCCATCCATGACGTATTGAGAATTGTTGTGATGTTCCACTCGCGAGAGCTCCATTTTGCACACATTAAGCCCGAGATATCCTGTAGCTGGTTGGATACAGAGTCTAGAGTTCCCAGTAGAGGGAGTCTGGGCTAGAGAGATGTACATTTAGGAGTCATTGTCAGGATATATAGTAAATGTAATTTAAAGCTTGAGAACTAATTGAGATTGTACAAGCAAAGGGAGCAACTGTGGAGAGAAAGAAAAGCAAGGAAAATAACTGGAAGGGACAAAATGGCTCAGAAAATGCAGCTGCTCCCCTTTCCATCATCTCCCAGTGCCCTGCATGGAGAAAGAGCTCTTGAAATTAATCTCGGGTTAATTTGGTGGAGTAGGGAGGGGACAGTAGAGACATATATGAAAGCCTTAAATAGAAGCAGCTGCTGACTCTTCTGGGTAGTAATTTGATGACTATTTATTTAGCTTCAGTGGAATAATTTTGTTGAGTAGATGAATCAGTTTAAAATATTCTTATGCTGAACAGTGTATACCTTTATGTCTTACGAATTTTGTTTAACTGCATGGGTAGATTCACAGAAGGGTATTTTCAGGTAGAATTGAAATGTTTTTAAGGTATAAAAAACTTGGATATGCCATATGCTTCAGTTTCAGTTAACCTAATGAGCAAATACTACTATTAAAATTCTAAAGCAGTATATATCTGTTAAAGATGAATGATCATTTCTATTCATGCTTTACACATTGTTATTAAATAAAGTAAAATTATACCGGCAGTTTACACATATTATGTCTGTGATAGTAAGTGACTTTTGGTTGGTATTTACTGAAAAGCAATAATTTAATAAGACAATGATAGTTTTAAAATGAATTTTTTATGAACTCAGAAACTTCTGTTCATTCTCCTTATTTAGCCTTCAAGCTTAGGGACTTATTATTTTTTTTCTTTCTTTCTTTTTTCCTAAGGCATGAAAGAAATGAAAATCTAAAACATCCCTGTTATGGTCTGCACTGAAGTTACTAAGTTAAAAAACAAGTTCAGCAAGTTTTAAAGAAAATACCTGTTAGTTAAGTAGAAGGCAAATATTTTCCTTAGTGCTGAGTGGAAAAGGGAAAGTTTCATATGACACATCAATGTTCCATCGCTTCTCACCTGAAGCCTTTTAACTCAGAGAAGACAAAAACAACAAAGTAATGACTTTGAAATGAGAATTTACATCAGCAAAATATATTTTTTTCACAAAATGCAGAAAAAAGAGATAGTATTATTTTATTCAGCACCTCCATACTTTTTCATGTAAAATACAAACTCATGCAATTATTTTAGATATGTTTTGACTAGGATGGAATAATTAAGGATAATAACTAAAAAGAATACGCTGAATGAAACAAAATAAGGAAGATTGGGAAAGGAAGTACAGTTTTGTAGCCAGCCCCACTGTGTGTCTGAGGTGGAGGTAGAATTGGCTTTTCACTTCCTGGACTTCATATCATGCCTAAGGTGGCGCCCACAAAGACTTTATTTACCTCTGAAAGACATGTGATGTCTGGACATGTTGCAACTAAAACAAGGCTTTGGGGATGAACCTCTAGAGCAGAGAGGGATTTCTTTCAACAGTGGTGCTAGTTCAAGGGAACTCTACTTGAAAAGGGGAGAGTACAGGTGTTCAATGTTAGAGCTGTGAAAGGCATTGTTCATGAGGAAGGTGGATTTCTGCCAGTTGTGGTACCTTTAACTGAGCTCCAAAGGAAGGTTGCCCCAGGAAACTAAATGAAGAATTCACATCCAAAATTTGTACAGGAAAAAACTGGGCTCCCAGCCTTTCAGATCATGAACCTATTAAAAGAACTGTTATCCTGGCTGGAGAAGAACCAGCCCACCCCTACACATACTCATCCTTCTTCCTCTTCTGCTGAGGGAGGTGGAAGAAACCATGGGAAGAAAGGAGGCACAGTGCCTCGATTTGCCTACATCACCAGGAGCAACAAGGTTCTGAAAAGGAGGTCAACAGAGGCAATGGGAGTTGAGTTGCTATTTTGACTCCTGTGTCTGTAGAACAAAGCTTTAATGATGCTTGGAAACTGGGTGAGATAGGCTGGGCCTTGCTGAAGGAAAGAAGGGTATAAAAACTTGCAGTTTAAAAACAATAAAAAATTTATGGTTATGATGTCTCACCCTTCACCCCTGCAAACATATTCTCTCATGTTGGTAAAAAAAATACATATCTCATTCAGGGTTTATATTAAAAATATTTAATACCATTATAGTCCAGTTACCAACAAATTAGAATGGCTATTCCAAAGTCTTGGAACAGATCCTGGAAGACATGTGCTGTCCCAACATTAATATTTCATTTTCTAGATAGTAAAAAGATTTTGAAAGAGTGGACAGAGTGACTAGGGAGTCAAGGGGCTCAGAGCAGCAGCTATTTACCAACTAGTTCGTAAGTATTCAATATTTAATGACCATTATGGCCACATTAATGCTTGCCAGATGAATATAAGCTCTGACCAAATTAGATAGCAGTTCCCAAATGTTCCTTCCTTCTTGAAAACTTGAATCAATGGTGTGCAGCATATTTTTTATGTTTTAGTTCAATGTATTTCAGCATGCATCCTTGATCATTCATCAGCTATTTATTTTACTAACATTAATTTTGATGGTAGAAAAGATTTTAGAACTACTACTTTCTTTATACTTCAGATCTATAAATTAAAATTGAACTATTATCACATGGCTTTTATCGGCCCAAATAAAGATTCCATTTATGTATTGAAACAACATTTTAATATATACATGCATTTGAAATACCTCAGACCATTACACATAAAGATTTGGGAGGAAACTGATGTAGTACAGCCTTTCCAGGCATGGGACTATAAGAGGCAATCAAAGAGCAAATAAACTTTGCTGATTGTAAATTATAAAAACTGCTAAAAGGAAAGATTGACTTTTTTTTTTTTTTTTTTTTTTTTTTGCCATTGATGCAAACAATCAAGTTGGAAGAAATCAAGTTGGATGTGCTGGTTCTGGAATAGACCTCATTTATGGTTCTGGCCTGCATGTCCAGATGGAATAGATGTCCGGACCATATAAATAGAGCACACACATTAAGTAAGTGGCTTTCCAGCACCAAAAGGAAGTTTGCCCCTCCCCTCCTACAACCCCCTTGGTGACCAAGGACCACATATTCCAAGGGGCAGCAAGGACTTGTGATTCTGGGAAGCAAGCCATCCAGCTGACTCAGTCCCATTCGATGGCTCAAAGCTTCCTTGGTTATAGAAGAAAGGGAAAAAAATTATTAGGGAATTTGGAGAATTTTCTCTTTTGGAGAATTATAGGCAGAATTTAGTCCTCTTTCGTGTACTTTTTCCCAGAGATAGAAGAATGATTAAACGAAACAAAACGACTTCCACCGCTAAATAGATAGGTAGGTAAGTAGGTAGCTCCCTAGCTATCTATCTAACTAGATCATCTTCTAAAAATCAGGCTTGGATCATCTATGAGTGATGGGAGTTCAAGATAATGTTCTTGTCTTTCTCCCTTCCAGCCATCTCATTAACTTTCTTTTCTGACTCTTCCTTTCTTCTTCTATATTTTAATCTCATCTCCTCTCCTCTCCTTTTCCTTAATTCTTTCTCTCCTCTTCAGTGCTTCAGCACATATAACTAAGCACAATATTGGAAATTTGTCTGGGAGCATTTTGTGGACATAGGAAATAAGGGTGTATAGGAAAAATTTTACAATGTGGGTATTGGAAGAGATTTAAAATGTTAAAATATTCAGCTTTTCTATAGTTAAGATCATCAGAAAGAACATATAAAAAGGGTACAGATTAAACTAAATTTGTCTTTAGTGTTGCTAACTAATTAAACTAAGTGAATACCCATGATTTGTTTTATCATTTTTACATTACGAAAATTTCCCAAATGGAGGATAATTACAGCCAAAGCCTAATTAGATGCTAACAGACCATACTCTTCTGTTCTGATGCATTAATGATTTCTTTTGTGTTATAATTGTTATATTCATCAGGGTGTGTAAAGTGTTTCTTTTGCAGTATTCATGTGGAGAATGCACAGTGCAAACTCGTGAATGTGACTCTTAAGAATGAGCCAGCTATTTGAAATGAGTTTGGTATTTCTAGTTGAATCCATTGCAGTTTTATTATCTGCATTACAAAAATTTCAAAAACATTTGGCACTGTTAGTTTTGGCAGAAAATAGGTCTTTTTGAAAATCACATCTTTTAGTCAGTCTATTCAATTGACAATTGCAAGAATACTTGTAATGAGTTATTGATTACTGGCACAATAATTATTTTGTGATGACTATCAAGTCATAAAATCATATGATATTGTTATTTTTATCCTGTAAGTAAAACAATAATAGGTTAAATGCATCATAATTTATGGGCTTGAATCTGAATTGACAAAAGAAATGAGTAGCTACCAATTAGCACAGATTTATAGAGTACAATTGCACCTACGATGAATGTTCAGAGTACGAAATTTATAGGACTAAGTATGACAGAGGCTGCACAACACAATGGTATGTTTTAATCACAGTCATTTTCAAACTTGAAAAACCAGAGAAGAATAATAAAGAAAGCAAATTTAACACTTATTAATGCCTACATACATCCAGAGGAAACATGAGTATTTGATTTATGTAACACACAAACCATTTCTAAATCTCTCTTAGAAACAGGAAGTTAGTTTTGACTAAAGAAAATATATAAACTAATAATATAAACCTAACATTGAAGCTTAAAAATTGAGATGTGCTTTGTCATTTTCAAAAAACTGAACTATTGTTATCAACAGAATTGGAGGACATTCCCCATATCAGCACTTAGTGTTTAGATTTAAGAAAAGGATGTTAAGTCATGGATATTTTACCTCTAAAAAAATCACTATGATACTCCAAAATTACTTTAAAAATTATCTGTTCCAGCTGGAAAGGACAAAATTTTAAATATGTGATCTAATTTCTAGAAGTTGAAACTATAATATCAAAATTAAAATTAATAGACTATTAGAAATGAAAGCTCTTATCCCTCTGGATGGAGAGTTGTTCAACAACTCTCCATCTCCAAGTTTCCTGGCTCAGAAAAAAGTTGGATTAGAACTTCCATTTTCTTCCTGGATCACTGGTCATTTCACCCACTATATAGACTTGAAGTATCTCAGATACAAAATTAGACTTGGAAATAAAATGATCTGCTAAAAGTAGAATTCTTTTGAAATATTTTCTCACAGTCTTTTTTCAAAAGGTTAGTTCAGTAATTCTTTCATGACCAGAGGCCATTTATCTTCAGAACCTTAAGTACACACAAAACACAGATAAATGAACACACACATGTACACACACATGAATAATTTTTACATTAAATCCTTATGTAAAAACAGATATCACAAAATCCTTATACTAAAGCTCATGAATTTTTCCTGACTCTGATTAGAGTATATTTCCTCTGACTTTGAGTTCCATTCTATCATCTTGGTTCTCCTAATTTTCTGCCCAAAGTAGATTATAATATCCATTCCTTTGCTTTCATAAGAAATAGAGCAGAAATAGAGCATTTCTTCTTCGTAAGAAATAAGGAAGGGGAAGCACATTATAACCAGCAAAAATATAAACAAATCAGCAAAAACCAACTGAGAGTGGGGATACAGAAAATATGTTATAAATTCACTTAGTAGAGAAGCTAATAATCTGCTTACCTCCATAAACTGTGAGATCTACACTGAAAAGGGAGTTTAATGTATTCACAATTGAAACATAAGCACATTTAGGCAAAAAACAAAAAAACAAAATAAAACAAAACAAACAACAGCAACAAAAGAACAAAGACACAAAGACCACACTAATCTCTACAGGTCTATATGGGCAAGGGCTGGGAAAGTGCCCCAGCTCTAGGGTGGGAGGGACATGTCTGAAAGGCCGAGTCAGACTCTGACTTGTTTCTTGCAGGTTTTCCTATCCAAGGAGGTTCAACACTGTGTGTGTGTGTGTGTGTGTGTGTGTGTGTGTGTGACGTGCACGCACATACACGCACATGTTAAAAGGTGGTCATAGTGGTGGAGGCTAATGGTGCACAACATCCGGAAACTTTGTTGTTAAGCAAGTGGTAACATGACAGTGGTTTAAAAGTCCATTCTTAACAGGTCCCCGCAAAGTAAGAAAGCAACTGAATTACAGGGAGCAAGATCTAGCCTCTGGAGGGAGATACTAAGAATAGGAATAAAGCTTAGCCGAGCAGATGAGATTTGGGGAAGGATTTCTGATACCAAACAGGATTCTAAATTGGAGTGTTAGGTAGGGAAAGCAAAGGCAGCAGCCCATAGTTAATGTTTGGCCAATAGTGTAGGGCCAACAGGGACAAGCCATAACTGGGAGACAAAGGGGTTCTAGGAAGCTCTGGCAGCAAGTGGGCTTGTCCTTCCCATTGTATCATTTGCAACATCAGGGTTGTTTCAGGAACAGAGTGAGCTTGAGCATGCAGAAGATGGGCATCAGGAATCAGCTGGGACTACAGGTGCATGCCAGCACGCCTGGCTAATTTTTCTATTTTTAGTAGAGACAGTCTGTTTCTCCTTATAGTCTCTCTCTTGCTCAGGCTGGTCTTGAACTCCTGAGCTCAAGTGATCCCCCCATCTCGGCCTCTCAGAGTGCCAGGATTACAGGCGTGAGCCACTGTGCCCAGCCTCCTTGCTTCTTTTCTTTATCTCTCTCTTTCTTTCTATTACTTTATCATCTGTAGCCATTTCTTTAGCCCATTACAGATTTGATCCCATTTTGTGCTATTATTGGCAAATATATTATACATATATTACATTTCTATGTGTTATTGGTCTAACAATTCTCTCTCTCTCTGCATAGATAGATGATATAGATATAATTTTATAAAATTGCTTTTAAATCAATTAAGAGAAGAAAAGAGAAAAATGTGTATTTAAAGTGTCATTTATAATCACACAATATTACATTTATTTGTATGGATTTGAATTACTATTTGAGTTCATTTTCAGCTTGGAGAATTTCCTTCAGTATTTCTTTCAAGGAGGATCTGCTGGCAACAAATTCAGTTTTTTGTTTATCTGGGAAAAATTTTATTTCACCTTTATTTATTTATTTATTTTTTGAGACAGAGTCTCACTTTGTTGCCCGGGCTAGAGTGAGTGCCGTGGCGTCAGCCTAGCTCACAGCAACCTCAAACTCCTGGGCTTAAGCGATCCTACTGCCTCAGCCTCCTGAGTAGCTGGGACTACAGGCATGCGCCACCATGCCCAGCTAATTTTTTCTATATATGTTTTTAGTTGGCCAGATAATTTCTTTCTATTTTTAGTAGAGACGGGGTCTCGCTCTTGCTCAGGCTGGTCTCGAACTCCTGAGCTCAAACAATCCACCCGCCTCAGCCTCCCAGAGAGCTAGGATGACATCACCTTTATTTTTGAAAGATAGTTTTACCAGATATATGATTCTTGATTGACTATTTTTTTATTTAAGCCCTTTGAATATATTATCCTACAGCCTCAAGCTTCCATTCTTTCTTCTGAGAAGTCGGCTGTTATCTTACTGGGGTTTCCTTGTTAAGGACATGTCATTTTTTCTCTTGCTGTTTGCAAGATTTTCTCCATGTTGTTGACTTTTAGGATTTATACCATGATGTGTCTGTCTGCAGGTGTCTTTGCATTTGTCCTACTTGGAATTCATTGAGCTTTTTGGATATGTAGTTTCGTTGTTTTGTTTTGTTTTGTTTTTTGATAAATACATGAAGTTTTCAGTCATTGTTTCTTTCAGTTTTTCAGATCTTCTTTCTCTTCCCTGTCCTCCTGCTACTTTTTCATCATGCATATGTTAGTGCACTTAATGATGTCTGATATTTTTCTGAGGTGCTGTTTATTTTTCTTCATTCTTCTTTCTCTTCTTTAGTGTATAATCTCAGCTGCTCTATTTTCAAGTTTTGTAGCTCTTCTACCAGTTCAAATCTACTGTTGAGCCCCTCTAGTGAATTTTAAAAGTTTCATCTATTGTACTTTATTTATTGCAGAATTTCCATTTTGTTCTTTTTTGTCATTTTTAACGTCTTTATAGATATTTCCTATTTGGTGTGGCATTGCCATCACACCTCCCCTTACTTCTTTAATCATGCTTCCCTTTGTTCTGTGAATATATTTATAATGAGCACATTGAGATATTCTTCCGTTCAAGCCAACATCAGGTCACTGTCACAGGCAGTTTCCGTTGTCTGTTTTGTTTTGTTTTTTCCCAGTGTATGAGTCACTCTTTCTTATCAGATCTCATAATTTTTAGTGGAAACTGGACATTTTAGATAATATATTGTAACAACTCTGGATACTGGTCTTCTTTCCTCCTGTGGCAATTTTTATTGTTATTTGTTTATGTTTTTAGTGACTGGCTGGATTATTTTAGTGAGGTCTATTTTCCTCTGCACTGTTAAGCCTCTGAAGTTGCTCCTCTGGGAAGCACAGCTTTGGTTTTGCTCACAGTCTCTCTGGTATGACAATGGTCCTAGTAGTAGAGCTCTCTCTATTCTTTTCCTGACCACAGGAAACCTCCACTAATTAGCTAGGCGTGGTGGTGCGCACCTGTAGTCTCAGCTACTCAGGAGGCTGAGGTGGGAGGATCACTTGAGGCCAGGAGTGGAGGCTCTCGTGTCCTATGATCATACTTGTGAATAGCCATGGCAGTCCAGCTGGGACAGTGTAGTGAGACTCCATCTCTTTAAAAAAAAAATTACCTGCTGATTGTTGTGTTGTTTTCAACAGTGCCCCAGGAATATATTGCCCTAGAAATGAATCCAATCAAAACATGGCTTTTTTGAAGGAATATTTTCTGAGGTCAGTGTTTGATATTTGTTCTGACTCCAGAATGACTTCTCCCAGCTGTCTGAAGCCCAGGTTCTCTCCTGTAAACTACTTGCATACAGTGTAGGCCATATCTCTACTGCTTTTGAGAGCACCCTTAGGCTTAAACTCCTCGTTGTGTGTTGTGTGGCAAGCAAGAATATGCAAACCTCCCCCAAAGGCCAAGGGAGCTGAAAGGCTGAAGAAAGAGACTGAAGAATCCAGTTTCTCAGCAAGAAATATTTAATAGGGAGATTTGAACAGAAGCAATGTCGTGGGTAGCCATGAGATGATGGATCCCTGCACCCACCTTCCAGAAAGTATCCTTTATATAGCAAGCTTTTATGATAAAGACACATGCAGCTGGTCATGCCTCAGACTTTCTTGCCAAAACTCATGACCACTGGGGAGGATAGATAAGCATCTTTCAGAGGGCGTTATCTATGCTATGGGCATTGTTTAAGGACCTTGCTACAGACCACCTTGGTACGCAGGGGTCAAACATCGGTCATCATAGCAGTTTCACTTCAAGATGGCGTCACTCTTGCCATGCAACCGGCTGTTTTCCTAGCCTATACTTCTCCATGCTCTGTTGTAAATGAAATCAGGCCCTTTGGGAAGAGATTAGGAGCTATCTGTTTTATGTGTTGCTTTTACACCCAGGCAAAACTCTGAGACAGAGCTTTGAAGACAGGGATGGGAACAATGGCAAACTTCTCTGAGTGACACTCCCACCCTAGGAGCTGAGTGATCAAGGTCGGAGCAGCAGCCTGAGGTCCTCTTGGCTTGCCTCTCTGAGGATAGATCCACCACCTCATGAGGTGGGCAAGGACCATGGGGGTCCAAGTATTCACATTGTGCCACACTCAAGGACTGGATGGATGAGTCTGAAAGAGGAAGAGAAAGGTGAGAAGATGTCATTGGTATGAAGGAAAGGTGTGTCCTGAGAAGGCAAGAAAAAAGTGTTCTATCTTTTTTTTTTTTTAATTACTTTTATTTTCTGTTAGGCACCCAAGCCATTGGGAAAGGAGGTTGCTTTTTTAAAGAAGGAATCTTTTGGGGAAAAGCAGCAATTTGACCATAGACAGCCTCAGAGATCCTCTTGCCTCCCTAATCCCATCTTTACAGCCTCTGATATTGTGAAACTACTTTTAAGCCCAGTAAAGACGAAGCTTTTATGAGATCTTTAGCCTTGCCAAAGTAGATGTAATGTTTGCTAGGTATATTTTTCTCTTAGTTAAATCTCTTTCTATAACCTTCTATTATACTCTTGAAAATAGAGTATTATTTTCTGGGTGTGCAGCTTTGCTCTGTGCATGTGTGTTGCATGAGCTTCAAAGGTAAGTCTAGCAGGGCACCCCTGAGGACTAGTACAAAGCTCTACTGAGTCCTGGGATGGCCCAGACTGGGAAAGATGATCACTTAGGATGCCTGGGGGGAGTCAATAAACACAATGACTGAAGAGAGGAATAAAGCTTATTGTTAGGGAAATGGCCTAGTGTCAAGTCCAAAAATGAGCAGAAATGAAAAGACAGACAAATAACAAAGACAGAGGTAGGGAAACCACGATTTGAGCAATATCAGAACCTAAAAAGCTGGTTGCAAAAGTGCTTCAGAAAAAATGCACAACTGTTGTGGAGGGCTTGTTCTCTTCAAGATTGTAATGGAATATAGAAATGAGGATAGTGGTACATCAAAGTAGATGCGCATTATACAGGCTTTGATAGTGATCACTGAATCCTCCAAATGAATACTCTGGGCCCCTGAAATAGGGTACCATAGACATGAGGAAGATACTTTAATGTTGTGGTCAAATTTAAGTTCCTTATATTTCCTTTGTGTTTCTATACCTTTGTGCTTCACATGTACTTAATTGCTGAGTCTTTGAAATGGCTTGGTATTTCCCCATAGAAATTGATATTTCTCAAAATATGTCCAATTATTAGGTCTATTCAACATTAATAAGATTCTCTCTATCTCTCTCTCTCATACACATACACACACACAGATACACACAGATTGACTTGATTAAATATATTCAGGAAGTTCTGGGTTATACAAGATAAAAGAAATTTCTTTCCTATGGGGGTTCTCAGAACTTCCAATATGCTACAGAGTTTGCAAATGTCCCAGGAGGCAAACACAATAGTTAGCATTTCCTAAATGTATTTACCCATAGAATGTTCAAAAAATTAGTGCTTCACAGAATATTCTTTGTTAAATATTGCCAAATAATTGTCTCTCTACTGGTATCCCTGTCTTCAGTGTAACCTACATACTATCAGAGTCATCTTCCTAACAATCATATGACCATTTATTTCTAGGCACTGTATTGGGTGCTATCAGCTATCTGAAGACTCTGGAGTCAAACTACGCAGTATTGAATCTTGGCTCTGACCTTTGCTAACTACATGATCTGTCTTAGTTTTCTTATAAACAATATCGGTTGTTTTGAGGATTAAATTAATACTCGTATAGCACTTAGAATAGTTTCTGGCTTATAATAGACAGTATAAAAGTGTTTGCTAATTTTTTTTTTTTTGAGAGGGCACCAGAACTTCTCAGAGGGAGACAATTGTGTGAAAGCTGAGATCTCTAGGACACAGGCTGAAAGAAGACTATGAAACAAAAAAGATAACTATGTCGTCTGCGTGAGAAATTACAGGAACATGGAGTTGGGTTGTAAGAGGTGAGAGAGATCAGAGAAGAGACCAGTCAACATGGGAACTGCAGGGAAAGGCAGTCGGGAAGAAATAAGTAGGACCATAGGATTTCTAATATTTGATTTTGAGTTGTATGTGATGCTGCTACAGAAATTTCTTCGGATTGTTTGAGACTTCAGTCAAAGGCTGCTAGGAACATAGGCTTGTGCTGGCTACATTTTGAGAGGGAAGAAATCTTTTCTTGAAGGCTTTCTTTCACCCTTCAGAGAAAAGAATAGCATGCACAGGTTGCAAGATGACCCGTAAACAGACTCAGAACTCTAGAAGTGTTCCCTCCTTCTTTCCTCATCCCTAGAGTCCCCAGAGGGATCTCAAGGGAAAACATTTTTACCCACTGCTTGTGGGAAAGAGGCTCAGCCTATCCCATTGAAACCTCAAAGGACAGTGTGACCCCGGCTAAATTTAGGCTTATAATTACATGCTACATAGTACTCATGACAATAGGTGGTAAGTATTCAGATAAGGAAACTGAGGCTACGGAGGTGAGATATTTTGCTCGCTTTCCCTTTACTAACAAGTGGTAAAGCCAGCATTTAAATACAGGTCTGTCTTCAAATTCCTGCTGTTGTTTATTACATTCTTCTCTTACTTATATCAAAATGCTTCAGCGGCTGTCATTGCCTCTGAATAAACTGCAAAGCCTTTAAGATTTTCCTTAGTCTGGAAACCATAACCTTTTTAAATCTTAACATTATGACTCTTAAAACTAAGGTCTAAAGGAATTTCTCTGGGACTTTGTTTCTTGTTTTTGAATCTTGCTTTTTCTAGAGGTCAGAGTGCATCTCTCTGGATCAGCCTCACTGCTGGGCCTTGGCAGAGAGTGGCTAAGTCACCTTGACGTGGAGGAGGGTCTTTCCTGGCCTTCGTGTCACTTTTTATGTTTTTCTGCTGCCTGACTCCCGTGCCACTGAGCTCTCGTGCCATTTGCTGGGCCTGTCTGTCGCTGCCATCTGTCTTCCTGCCGAGATCTCCACCTAGCGCCTGCCAACACATTCCCCTCATACTTGGTTCCGCTTGACTGCCGGCATTTACACTGCCTTTTGATGGGTCTTCACTCAAGTTCCAGTCACACCCTAATTGATTGGTCTAGTTTTTAGGCTCTGGCTGTCCATACTCATTCCCATAACTGAATGAAGCACGTTTGTGAGAACATGGATGTGTAACAAACGGGATAAGTTCATGGGATAGTTGGGAACACTGGCCTGAACAGAATGAAGGTTGTAGAGAGAAGGGGAAAAGGGAAATGCTTTATAATGTCATTTGTGTATGTGCAAGCTGGTGACAATAAAAGGAAGAAAAGGTCAAGAAGGAGCGTAGACTTAAGTCACATAAGTTTTTGTCTGCTATATTCTCGGTTTTTATGTCTGACCTGAGGCAGGGCTGTTGAGACCTGGGTCACCAAGTCAGCATGTGGTCAGCCTTGCACCCCAAGCTGGCTGCTGCCACCCTTTAGGCCACCTCCTTCAATGTGAGAACCAGCTCCTCTCCACATCGGCAGAGTTGGAAAGATTCTTCTCAGTGACCCAGTGCTAAGGTGACAGAGACTCGTAAAACACCATCGATATAAAACTCACAACAAAAAATACATAATTTAATTTCTATCCATCATTTTGGAAAATATTAAGATGTATAAGTTTCCTAAGTCAAACAT
Source organism: Varecia variegata (assembly GCA_028533085.1). Classification (NCBI taxonomy): domain Eukaryota; kingdom Metazoa; phylum Chordata; class Mammalia; order Primates; family Lemuridae; genus Varecia; species Varecia variegata. Next base: position 160,922,413 of record CM052437.1, on the reverse strand, counting down.
ATTACATCCCCGGTCTTTTCTCTAGTCAGTTATAGTGAATAATATGACTGAAAAGCCACGAAAGGTAATAGAAATGCTTGTAAGCTATTAAAACTAACTGTATGAGTTATCTGTGGATGTCTTATGTCCCTGACATGATATAGCTCCCTTTATTCCTGTGGGTAATAATAGCTTAATGTTGCTTTCAAAGAAAGAAAACCGACCATACAGAGATAATAGAACATAATGGCAATTGTTAGAAATGATATTATATTTCTTCTTTGCAGTGAAAACAAATGCAGCATCATCACTAAAAGAAAGCAAGGAGACTAGTTTTTTTTTTCTTATTCATCAGGCAATCATTTGTGCACTCACACCATGACATTTGAAACGAGAATTCACAACATCTCCAGTTTGCAGCACATGATTATGGCTGGTACACATACACACAAATAATAATGTAGGAATAGAAAGTCTAAATTTCAATGATAAAACTTTTGTAAAGGCTAAATTCAAACCACAAAATCATGATTGTTTTTGTTCCATAAAATGGTTTATAATAGGTGGTAGGATGGGGACATGTGAGTTTGTATTAGCCAACTGAAAATCATTTTTAAAATAAAAGATTTTATCTAGTGTAAATAAATAAATGTTTTTTTTTTATTTCAGCTTATTATGGGGGTACAAAAGTTCTGGTTAGATATATTGCCCATGTCCCTCCCATTCCCCCAAGTCTGAGCTTCAAGCGTGTCCATTCCCCAAACAGTGCGCATTGCACTCATCTTGTAGGTATACACCCATCCCCTCCCCCCACCCCCCACCTCCCACCTCTGTCCAATACACAATTCGTGTTACTCCCAAATGTGTACTTAGGTGATGATCAGGGAAACCAATTTTCTTGTGAGTACATGTGGTGCTTATTTTTCCATTCTTGGGATGCTTCACTTAATAGAATGGGTTCCAACTCTATCCAGGAGAACCAAAGAGGTGTCGTATCACCGTTATTTCTTATAGCTGAGTAATACTCCATGGTATACAAATACCACATTTTTTTATTTAGCGCAGTGTTGAAGTAATCTGAAAGTTTTAAAACAGCAAGAAAATTGGAGGAGCAGCAAATGAAGACAAATGTCTAATATTTCTAGCAACTACTTGTGTATCATTTTCTAGTTGTGCTGTGGGCATGACAAGAAGCTGATGTAGTGGTATAACAGAATAATTTTTAAGGATCTTTCTAAGAAAAGTAGAATTTGGCAGCTCTTTGTAAATAGACCGGTATTCCTTCCTTTCCTTTGCAGTTTGTTTCAAAGAACTATAAAAATTAAGACTTCTCACAAAAGGAAAGAGTTCTTAAGTACTATAAGTTTTGCTTTCTGAAGAGGAAGTATGCTAATGAAATTATAAATGTTTTGAGAGTCAAAATACAGATGACTTTTTACAAAGAAAATAAACTAACATTGCTTTGTTGTTCCAAAAAAAATTACGGTCGAACTTTTGGTGTTTTCTAGCACAGTTCTCAGTTTATAGTAACAATTTAATAAATATTTATTGAATACTACTGAGTTATTTATACCACTGTATGAGTACAAATCCCTGAACTTTGTGTGGAGGCCGCGTTTGGATAAACTTTAAGAGGAAAATGTTCTAGGAGTTTATATGAGGGTGCTGATTTGGGCAATTCTTTAATCAATAGTGTGGTATATAAATGTGAATGAGGGTATGGGCAGTAAGCTTATGGCATGGGGTGGAAATGATGTGATCTGAGTTTTCTTTGGGCTCTCTGCTATTGCCAGCAGGTTCTTGCTTCAGCACTTTTGCTAAGAACCTTTGCTAAGTAGTGCCACATAAATGGCTGGCTGACAGCTGGGTTGCTTTACAAGTGAGCAGGAGAGACGATAGTAGCATCCATTCCTTTCTTTATCCCCCAGTTCAGACAAAATCTGTGGTCAGTTATCCACCCTCCTGTTTGGCCCTGTGTTTTAGAGAAGGGCTGCCTCAGGCTCAGGGAATGCATCCTGACTGGCTTAAAACCAGTCATGGTAGAACTGTACTTCATGCCAATCCTTGGTTCATATGTGAGTGTGTGACAGGGTTTTAGCCGATGAATCAAAAGGCAAAATCTGCTTCAAAACTCCTGGGAGAGATTTACATGATCCCAAGAGAGACCCATGGGAGGAAATAGTTTCTTCCTGCTCTAGAAGTAGTGGTAACTGAATGAGATGCCTGGGTTTGCACAGCAATCTTCTGACCATGAGAGTAGGTAGCCAACGACAATATGATGACACAGTGTATATGTCAGGAGAGTATGTGAAACAGGACATTAACTTATTTTGTGGCACTCTGAGTACATTTGTTAGTTTGCATAGGGTGGCCAAATTTAGCAAATAAAAATGCAGGATGTACAGTTACACTTGAGTTTCAAGTAGACATTGAATAATTTTTTAGTATATGTATGTCCAATGCAGTATTTGTTCCATGTAACACTTGGGACATGCTTATACCAAACATTATGTGTTTTTTATCTGAAATTCAAATCTAATGAGGCATCTTGTATTTTATCTGGCAACTCTAAGTTTGCAGTAGAGAGCAGTCTACCTAATTCAGTAACAAAGGTTTTGCTGGGGTCCTATTGAGTATACTCTTTCAGAGGTGAAAGGTGAAGGTACATTTACCAATCATAGTTTGAATGGACATATCTGAAATTCAGTTTCATATTCCCAAGAACTCCTAAGAAAGGCCTAGAATATTTTTCTTCTTGAGGCTTGTCAATGAATCCCCACTCAGATTTGCAATCTTATTGTAATGCAGATCAACAGTGCAAAGAGTCAGACAGATCTCAGTTGGAATCTCACCTTCTGTAACTACTACCTGTGTGGCCTTGATAGAAATCAGCTGAGTGTCAGTATATCAGTGTGGTTATGAAGAAGAGAAATTAATAAGGTACATTTTGAGAAGCACCTATCATGTCAGGCACCTATAGCTTATTCAAAACATATGAGGTATTTTTCCTGAATTAATTGTGAAGAACTGGCTTAGGTGTACTTGTAAGGGTCTTATGTTAAGAAGCAATAGAAGCTCATCCATCTAACCAAACATCTATGCTGCTCTTTCCTTCTCCACGACTTGAACAGAATGAGTGGAATAGGATATGGACAAATGAGGTGCCTTATGGAGTAAGGAACTTGTATCACCTTCCTGCATAGCTGAGTTTTTCTCCCGACTCCAGGACTGAGACGTACGCAATTGCTTGTAAATATTTATCTTATTGTTATTGATATTATTATTATGTAAACAGGAAAAAACAGTTTTGCCTTTTCTTGGAGGGTGAAGACTTGTCTTAGTATCTCCAGCATGAGGCACAGTAGGTGCCACATACTCAAATGATACATAACAAAGCACACACGGCCACAGAATTGGGTTCCTGCCTCAGGGGCAATGAATAGACCATACAGTCTCCTTAATGTGTTATTCCACATTCAAATTTTATGTGCTTATTGTGATTTTTCTATCCTCCTTTTGTGCTCAAAAAAGCAGTTCTCACAGAGAAAAACATAGAGCCTGCAGAATGACAGCTGTGATGTCAAGTCTTACTGTACTTCTATAATCCTGGGGAAGAGAAGAATTGGAGAGGGAGGGAAGAGCAGCTGCCCCCAAGTAGTTGAAGGACTGTCATATGGGAGAAAGGCTCTTGCTCATGCTACAGACTCCAAAGGGCAGAACTAGGGTTGAGGGGTAGAAGTTAAAGGACGTAAGGTCAAGTTTAAACAATCACAACTACCCAGTACTGCAATGGCTCAAACATGGTGAGGTCTCCTGTACTGAAATATTGATTCACAGTCTCTGATGACCATTTATCAGGAATAATAGAGCAGTAACTACAGCTCTGTTTTCTTCTTAACTTGTAAACTGGGGATATTAATCCCAATTTATCAACTCACAAGAGAGAGATTTGATCCAACTAATTCTAAAGAGACTCTTTTGCTAGTTTTTAGGCAGCTGTAAAGCCCTAGTTGCAGTGGTTTTCAAACTTTGCTGCGGACTAGAATTACCTTGGGAGCTATGAAAAATCTGTATGCCTAGGCCACACCTGCAGAGATTCTGATTTAAGTGGTGTGGGGTACGCCAGAGCATTAGGATTTTTTTCAAAGCGCTCCAAGTGAGTCTAATGTACAGCAATTTTGAGAACCACTAAACTAGCGTACTAGTTAGAGTGTCATGAATCTAGATTTCAGTATGGAATCTGGTTGGACTATAAATGTAATGTTGAGCAATTCCTTTCACTTCTCTTGGTTCCATATTCCTTATTTGCCAGGAAGAGGGGGGACATACGTACTTTAGAGCACCTTCCTCTAAAATTGTATTATTCTAGGGCAGCTGAACTCCGAAAGTTTATGAATTAAGGAAAAGGCACTTAACCACCTTCTAGAAATAGAAGAGGATCTTTTCTCTGAGACATGTGAATTGTTGGCACTCTTTTTTTCAGTTTGTTTTTGTTTTTGATTTTACTCCTGGGCTCAAGTGACCCTCCCACCTTAGCCTCCTGAATAGCTGGGACTACAGGCCCGCATCACCATATCTGGCTAATTTTTCTATTTTTTTTTTTTTTTTTTTTGTAGAGACAGGATCTCGCTATATTGCACAGGCTGGTCTTGAAGTCCTGGCTTCAAGCTATCCTCCCACCTTGGCCTCCCAAAGCATGGGGGATTACCGGTGTCAGCCACCCCTCCATGCCCAGCCTTTTTCTCAGTTTTAATGGCAGTCATAGACTCCCCTAAATGTGGGGATGTTTATATCTCTCAGAGGAATATGTGGCACTAAAGGTATTCGTGTAGCTGGTTGTTTCAGCAGTCCTCTGCTTAGAAAAGACATACACCCTAATTTAAGCAGAAACAGAGAGGCTAAAGTGGGTTTCTTTGCTCTTCTCCACGATTCTAGAAGCTGCTCTGTTATCAGAGTTGGAGTCATCTGATGGATGTCTAGACATTTTTCTTGGTACTTTGTGTGCATGGCTATACTTTATACTCTTTTGTGTTGCTGTCTTACATACTGCTTAGTGACTTGCTTAGCAAGAATTTTCCTAGCCTAACCCAGGACACTATGTTGTCTTTTGGTTTTGACTTTACTTCTTCCCACATGAGACTGCCTGTCTCATTGTCACTCTGGTCACGCAGCAACTGACCCTAGACAGGCAATGATCGACACAGGCCCCCAATTTTCTTTTTTCCTGCAAGGAAATTTAAGGAGAACTCAGATTATTAGGTTTTCTCAAAGATGTTGCTTGTATTTCAGGTAATTCATATTTGTTGGTAAAGTTTTATTTGCCATACAATGTGCACAAAAGTAATTATAGAAATGCACACTATTGAGAGGCATAAAACATTAAAATGTTCGTGGAGAATATGATCCAGTGTTTTTTCTTAAGTGTGAAACTTCTTCCTTATAAAAAGGAAGATACTTTTGGATGGATGGTCTCCTCTTGTTACTTTAGTACTCCACGAATTTCTAGTTTTAAATAATGCAGTTTTCCAAAGACCCACTACTGTGTACACATTTCAAAATAAATCACCCAGTTAAAACTCAAAACAATTTTATTGAAAGAAATTTTGGAAAGTTTGGGTTACTTTTTTAAGAGTTAAAAAAATCTTCCTTCTTCCCATTCTGGATGTCAGACTGGACACGATTACTCTGATGTTTCCGTAAATGCTGTTAGTGCAGTATGAAAGTGGGAAAGAACTGTTTTTTTAAAATTAGGGAGGGCAACAAAGCAGTAAGAAGGATCATAGGGCACCATGTTAATGACAAATCACAGGAGGTGGCTCCATAAAGGTTGTGAAAACTAGTTTCTCATTGCAGGAATTGGGCTGGGCCACCCCTTCACCCCCCTTCTCAAACACAAATATTTTCATATAATAAAAGCCTGTTTCCCTATGGTTATAACCCAGCCTCCATTCCTCCGACACCACCATTTTAAAGGGGTTCACTGCGCGGACTTCTCCAAAGTTCCTAGGCTTTATCTCTTTCGGGACCGCGTCCTGTGGAGGTGAGCCGTCCCTTTGGGGACCCACGCCGAGTGAGGGGGACAAGAAACACCCACTAGGACCCAACCCCGGCAGCCAGCGGCTCGAGCATGCGCCGAGAGTTTGTGCAGCTGGCCCTGGCTGCCGCCGCTGCCTCGTCCGGACTTGGCGAGGACTTGGGAGGGACAGCGGCGTTGGGAGGTGGCTTAGCGGAGACTTTCCAGCAACTGCTGCCCAGGACTCTTTTTTTTTTTTTTTTTTCTTTTTCCCAGGAGGCGGCGACGGCGGCGGTGGGGGGAGAGGAAGAGAAAGAAGCGTCTCCAGCTTGAGCCAATGCAGCCCTTCTGCTCTTCGGAAAGCGCGTCCCTGCCCTGATGAGCCTCCGCCGTGCGTCCCCGACTGTCCCCCGGCGGGAGTGGGACACGCAGCCCAGCGCCGACAGTGAGTGGCCGCTCGTCTCTCTTCTTTCCTGCCTGCTGTCCAGCCAGCCCGCCGGCGGCTGCCCTGGGCGCTGTGTGCTAAACTACTTAAAGGCTGGCTCTGGAGCTCCCGGCCGCCGGCGCTTCCCCCCGCGCCCTGCCGGGGGCGCGCGGACGCGGTGGCCGGGCCGGTGACCGCGCTCGCTTTGTGCTCCGCGGGCGGCTCGGAGCGCGGGGTCGCGGCAGCGGCCGGGGCCGGGGGAGGGGGGCTATGAATGACTAACCCAGCGTCTGCACAGCTGCACCGGCCCTAATTCCCTGGCGCTCCCGCTCTGCCCCCCGCCCCCCGCCCCAGGCTAATCCATCATTCTGGGGCCGAAAACATCATTTCTCACGTTCTCCCAAAGAAACCCTCATCGCCGGGCGGAATCCCAGCTCCGCGCGGCGCCCCCTCCAGTCCCTTGCGTTCACACCCGAGCTGCGGGACGGGGTAGGCAGGATGCGGAGTCGGGGAGCCCAGGAACTGTCCTACCGAGAAGTATATTCGCACCCTCGGACTCCCTGGTGGCGCCTGTGACGTCTCCGGGGGGCACTGTGCTTTTTAACCTTCAGGACAGTTCGGAGCAGAGCTGTCCCCGAGGAGGGGCGTGGATTGAGGGAGGTTTTCAAGAGCGTCTCATCAGATTGCAGAGGGCCCCGCTGAGTGTCCCCTGAGAATGGGAGTTTACTGTGCGCCTCCATTCATCCGGAGAGTCAATCTTTTCTTTTCCCAGCAGGTGTTATCCGAAGCCGGTTTGGAACTTTTGGGAGTTTAGTTACTATTATGGCTTTAGCAAATGAGTTAGTTACTATTATGACTTTAACAAATGAGTTTTGATGAAGCGATGTCTGGAATGAGGGAGTCTCGGGACCCTCCGCACCCGGCTAAGGGCCGGAGGAGGAGCAGGAGGGAGGGGCGGGCGGTGGGCAGCGCGGTGGTGAGCAGCCCCTGTTCTCCCTGCCTCCTGCAGATCGCTGCCGTTTTGCCTTCGAGGGTAGGATGTGGTGAAAGGATGGGGCTTCTCCCTGCCGGGGCTCACAATGGCAAGAGAAGATTCCGTGAAGTGTCTGCGCTGCCTGCTCTACGCTCTCAATCTGCTTTTTTGGGTAAGTCAAGCAGTTCCATTGCACCAACAGGTGGGAACGGCTGGCTCCGTTTTTTGCGGCCACCAGATAATGCGCCAAAAGGCATGGCTAAGCATTAATTAATTACATGGGATAACACCCTCTGTTTTTTAGAGAAGTCAAATTTGACCTTCTTAAAATGCCTTTGATCTAGCTCAAGTTCCATTTGTAATTAGAAAAAAGAAATCCACCCCTGGATACTAGTGGCAGTAAAATTAGACTTGAAGTTAATCTGGGGATATAAATAAATGCACGTGCTTGTACTCATAGATAAGAAAATTATGACATACTAGTTAGGGAACCGGTTATTTGTAGGAATTTTAGATAACTGTGCAGGCCATAAATGGTTTCTCTGTGTCACCCTAGACTGTAAAATCTGGTTGGGGCAAGTCTTAATATGTTTTTTTGTGGTAATTAATACCCAGATAGCCTATCAAAAAACTGGGTAGATTTTTCTAGAGGATTCCATACAGTCTGAAAGGTGGTTTTCATGTAACTATTTCCAAATTGGCAAAGTTTAAGGAATTTTGTGTATGTTTTTGGAAAATCCCATACCATTTAAGGAAATAAAATACATAAAATTTAACAGGCTCATGGAAATCTTTATGCTCTATGAGTTAGTGACTTTTTATGCTTTATGCCCAGGCATAAACGTTCATAAAGTGTTATTAAATAATCACATTATTATTTATAAAACTTAGGAAAATATAAAAGTTAAAACTGTGAAAGTTGCTTCATGAGGTTGTCATGCTTAAGCAAATTTAAAAATTTTTTTGTGTTCTTTTAATAATTTTATTCAAAGTTTGCTGTTAGAAATTTTAACGTGCAATTTATTTATTTGGCCGACTGGCTGGCATTGACCAGACCTGTTTTCGTAGGGCTATTACCTGTGGTCTCTAGAGGATGACAGTTTGGTTGAACTGCTACTTATGGATGTCACCATTTTAAGGGACAAATTAAACTTTACTTCAATGAGTAATATGAAAGATATCTAAAATGGCAGCATTTTTTTTTTTTGAAAATTAAAGCATGGAGTAGTTAAATTCACTATTTGGAAATATAAAAGCACTAGGTGGTCTTATTATAGTTTTTAATTCTTAAAAGGTACATTTTAAAGTAGATCATTAAATTCCCTGCTTAGCTATCAGGTATCAAGGTTTTGAACTGTTTCTTAAAAACATATAGTAATTATCACTCTTATTTACTAGTTTTTCACTTTTCTACATTATGCTTTTTGATTATAGAATCATCACATTCTGCTACTAAAAGGAGCTTTAGAGATGGCCTGGTTGAACTTCCTTCCTTTGTAAGTGAGGAAATTAAGCACAGGTTAAGTGACTTGCCAAAGGTCAAATCAAATAGTCCAATGGTGGCGGTGCCAGGAACAGAACTCAGCTTTCCTGCCCCTAAACAGTGCCTTTAACTTTACCCTTGCTGAGTTTTGAATATTGGAATTACTGAGATATTTTTGTTGCTCAATAGAGAATAAAGTTATGGAAAATTTCTTAATAATTTGTATTGTGTGGGGATAAAAAAATCCAAATCATTTAACAAACTATTGCTCTTCTTAAAAATGAAATTTACTTAAAAATACCTATTCCTTAAACTCCTTCAGGTCTCTTTGTGTCACCAGAGAATGTAAAATGTTATTTCTTTGTTGTTATCCTGCACTTCAACTTTGTAACTTTCTAATTTTGTGTGTGTGTGTGTTCTTATTTATTTGGATTGCTTCTCTCTTTATCCAACCCTCTTCTCCCAATGTCACTTTCTCTCCAACAAAGCAATCCAGGTTAACCACCTAGTGTGCATCCCTCTGCGTTTTAATTTGTTTAATACGCAGATTTAATTTGTTTTAAACAAATTAAAACACAGATTTACTCATTCCTGTCCACATATATGTATGTCCTTTAATATACATGAACATTCATGATTTTTTTGTTGTTAAATTATTTTCTCATCTGGGTTAGAGTCCTAGGAATGGGATTGCTATGGCAAAAAATATGTGATGTCAATAACAATAAAAACAAAACAAAATAGCTAATGTGAAATTCTTACTATGTTTGCCAGGAACATTTAATGTCTCAGTTTCTTAGTCTGTAAAATAGGAATAATAGTTCCTATATTTTAGAGTTGTTTTGAGAAGGATTAGAGTTAAGATATATAAAGCACTTAGAACAGGGGCACATAGTAAGTGCTATCTATGCAGTAGTAGTGCTTGCAGTCGTTATTACTACAACTACTATAATAATGATTGTTTCTATTAGATTACCAAGAGGTGGATTGCTATTATCTTTGTAGTACTCATACTAGTATTAGTTATCGTTAGCAGTAGTACTGCTACTACTGCTACCACTACTACAATTCTTTTGACCTAGCCATCTTGTCCTGGGAATCTATCCTCTAGAAATAAAAGCATCAATATACCCTATTACGTGTACAAAAATATTTGTTGCCATATTACTAGTGTTATGGCACTTTTTGATTTTTGCCAGTCTGAAAAGTTTAAAATATTAATCTCACTGTTACTTTATTTTGTACCTCCCCCACTACCAGTAAGCACAAGCATGATTTTATATATATTTTCATATGTATCATTTCAGTTCATATTCATCAACTATTTCATATTTATCATCTAGATTTGCCCCATTGTTTTGAGTGTTGATTTCATTTATGTTATCTGTTGCTATAAGATAGTTAAAAAAATTTAATATGTTATTTTAAATATAATTTTCTATAGAATTTTATATGTTCTTTATATTATTTTTTTAAGCTTATGCATTTCTTGTCTTGGTAAGATTTCTTTTTCCATATGAACTTTAAGATTATTTTATTCAGTTAAAACTATCTGTTGGAATTTTTGTTAGATTTACATAAAGTGTATCATATGCTAACTTTGGGCAAGCTAGCATTATTTTTTTAATGTTAAAGCATCCTTAACATTACCCTCATCAAATTCTCGTAACAGCCTTGTAAAATAGTTTTCTTTCTTATTCCTTTTTTTTTTTTTTAAGGTAAAAAAACTGGTACTCAGAGAAGTTCAGTAACTTGCTGGTACGTAGCAGAACAGTAATTGAAAGTCCAATTTTGTTTTTATTCAAGTGCAGTAGAAGTTTTACTGCTGGAACCAGTATGAATTTATTTGCAGTGGAGAAGTGAAGTAAACATCCTCACTAGGAAGGGATTAGCTGTCCACCTGCTCATTCCAAGTTCTCTCTAACAGTGCTTCTGAAACCTCACATTTGTGCATGTGAATCACCTGGGCATCTTGGTAAAATGCAGATTCAGATTTACTATGTCTTGAGTTATGCCCAAGAGTCTGCATTTCTTTTCTTTCTTTCTTTTTTTTTTGAGAAAGTGTCTCGTTCTGTCACCTGGGCTAGAGTACGGTGGCATCGTCATAGCTCATTGCAGCCTCAAACTCCTGAGCTCAAGTGATCCTCCTGCTTCAGCCTCCCAAGTAGCTGGGACTACAGGCACCTGCCACCCTACCCGGCTAATTTTTTTTCTATTTCTTATAGAGACGGGGGTCTCACTCTTGCTAAGGCTGGTCTTGAACTCCTGACCTCAAGAGATCTTTGAGCCTCAGCCTCCCAGAGTGCTAGGATTACAGGCCTGAGCCACACACACCCTGCTGAGAGGCTACATTTCTAACAAGCTCCTCCGTGATGCCTCTGCTGCTGATCTAAGTGCCACAGTCTGAGGAGCAAGGCCTTAATACTGGCTGTTAGTTCTTATGGGAATTATAGGTAGAACAAACCAGTGTGGCATGTGAGCCCCACTTCTTAAACCAGACTTTCATGTCCTGACTATGGAGAGGGAGATTGTTCTTCCGTCTAGTTTGCAAGATTGAGAAACCTGCCCTCATTACCCATGGGGTAAAAAGCTGTATCCTTTTCCTCTTCACTCAACATTTTAAATAGATTTATTTTTATCTATTTTCACTGTATTGGTACTGTCTCCCCCTCTCTACTTCATTAGGATTTTAGGAAAGAGAAAAATAAATCTTAATCAGAAAAACACTGGGAACTCATACAGTATCTTTTATTGTTCTGAGAGTTGAAAATCAAACAGGATTTTTTTTTTTTAAGTAAAGAAGTGTATGTTAAGTACTTTTTTTTTTTTTTTAAGTATGAGGCATAGTGTCTAAGAAGAAACACTCCACAGCACATTAAAAATCCCAAATGCTCTGCATTCTCTTTCTTGCTAGGGATCCAGTCCCTTTGATTTGCTGTGTGTTGAATGTCTCTTCCACCTTCCATAGAAGCAGGATTCTGGTACCTTTGTACTGGGATCGGCAGAGGGAATTGGGCCTTCTAGGTTTGCCGTGAGTGTTGTGGGTTTGTAATGGGAAGGGACACACAGGAGACCGTGCAGGTAGGTGGACTGCCCTGAGATCTCTTTTGAGACCACGATTCACATTCTCACCATGATGGATCAAGGGCATGAATTATTTTTAACTTCAAATTTATTACACTTTTGCTATAAAAAATGGCATAGTATATAAGGAAGTGAAAATTTTCTTTCATTTTAAAGATGACTTCTGCAGCTTTATGATATAACTCTGTTCTTAGATGATGATTGGAATCACAAATGTGGATAAATATGGTTTTCTTTGAAAATTCCTGAAATTGGTAAAAATTTCACATACATCAAATATGTATTTCTTTATCATTTCCTAAAAGTATTATATCCCATCTGTGGTTTTTAATTCCCAGTTCTCACCATCTTATAGTAGCCATTGTTTTTCATGAACTATTACTAAAGACATTGGCAATAGAGAGGAAATACCCTGATTAAATATGAAAAGAAACTTATAAAAGAAAGCCTAAAAAAGTAGACAGGAAATCTAGTTCATGCAGTTGGGATATATGTGAAGTATGTGAAACAGCAGGAGGCTCGATGTACTGTATCTTTTTCTCTGGCCATCTATAGTAAACCGCAGGTGCTTGACCCCTGCAGACCCTAAAGAGTTAGATTCTTGGCAAGTGGAAGTTTGCTTTCACAGGATGTAGTCATATTAAAGTACTACAATTTAAACGGATGCCCTCAATTTTATACTATGAATGGCATTCAAGTTTTCTTTAACTCTTCCGAAGGAATAGCGGAGAGCCCTTCAGTAAATATTTGTGCTCTTTTAAAATAAACTTTAACCATGAAAAATTCCTTTGGTCTCAGGGCAAAGCTGATATACTTTTTTATACATTGCAGCTCAGCTGAGCAAAGATTTGAACTGCTGTATGCTTCTTACGGAATGCTTTTTTGAGAAGTTCATGGAAGATTCTTTGTAGCACGTCCTGCTGTAGACTGAGCAATAGGCTCCTCACTCGTCGACTCCACTCAGGGAATAATCCTGAGCTGGGACACTGGGGAAGAGGAGTTTATTGCATTTGGATTGCGCAGAAACTGTCATGTAGAATGAGGCATTTTACCCTTTTACCTGTAGTGCCTATAGGATGACCATGTCCTTTATCATGGAAACCAGGACAATGTGGAGAATGAAGTGAAGGGATGTCTCTACTGAGAATTACGCCAGAACAGCAGAGGCTTAAAGTAGGTCTCTCCTGGTAACAGTAGGATACATGGTCACCCTGTCTATATGGAAATATGATGATCTGTAAGAACTATCAGTTGGAACAGCTCCAAGGTGCTATTGATTTATTCTGCTTTAATTAATTGATGTTCATGCTTACATGACACCCACAAGTAATCTCCCGGACTTCATTTGAGCCATCATTTATGTTGTCTGTTTTTCCACAGCAGTAGCAAGTAGTCTCATCTGTTGACTCTCTTTTCTTCTGCCCACCCCTGGTAGAGGGAAGCCGGGAAGGCATGGCTGACAAAAGGCAGAGAGGAGCAAGCAACATGAAACAGACCGGTGACTAGGCTGTACTTACCTTGCACTGCCAGCTTCCAAATAATCAAGAATTGATCTTACTTTTACATTTTAATAAATAACAGTTGAAATCTTTTTTTTTTTTTTTTTTGAAGAAGGAAAGCTTCGAGTCCATTTTCTCCATTTTTGAGGGGAGCAAACAAAGGTTCTGAAGGTTTGAATTATTTGTCCAGGTTCTCTTTGTAGAGACAAAACTATAACTAAGATCCAGATCTCTCTTTTGCATTCTGCTCTTTGCTAACAGAGTTGACATGAAAAAAAAGTTCAGGTAGGTGGTTTTAGACAGCTGTCACCCTGGAGCAGAAATTATTTGTGTCACTGTCATCTTATGTGAGACTATATGTTATATATGGCAGACAGTTGAAGGATTTAAAAGCCTGCTTTTCAACTGTGACCTTAGTATTTTGTGGAAATTATAGGTATACATTTCATAATAAATTTGGGGAATGTGCATACACATACTGTTCTGATTCAGAAAGCAACTTGATTCAAGACTTGTTTTTACATAATTAGATTCAAGCAAAACCAGGCCATGTCCCCAACACTGCAAATTTCATATTTCTAAATATTTGTTAAGAGCTAGCATTTTTTTAAACATTTTACAAGACAGAATGTGGCAAATATCCTGCCAAGTAATATCTTAAATATATTTCTGTAAAGTAATACTTGCGTTATTTTCTAAATATATCCTTGGGCTTCAGATAAATGTTGCAATACTAGAGAAAAGGTAAGGCGCTATAAGCCTAATTAAATATGATAACTACAATGTTACTAATAATTTAGCCACTGTAAGTGACAATTGAAGAATTATTTTCATAATTATTTTGGAAAATTAGCAGAAAATACCATTATTAGTAAGGAGTTCTGAATTGCTCACATAAGTCTCAGTTCTAGGTTTAAGAACATCAGGATTAATTATTGAGGTGACCTAGTCTCCTTTTAGTTTAGTTTCCTGCTCTAGGCATGCACTATATTAGTTGTTGCTGTTATCATTTTCTCAACCCCAGTGAGTGTACAATGCTTGGGAACACTCTTGTGAAAAAAACAGCATGACAGAGTAAAATGCAAAGTTTTATAGTTTAAAGGACTTTTGAGAACACCCTAGGCAACTTCCAACCAGATATATAAATCTTTGACTTTGTCACTCAGCAAGCATCTCTCTACTAGAAAACTTTCAGTGATAGAAAACTTCCAGTGATAGAAAGCTTAGTTCTTGTTAAAATATCTCTAATTTTGTTAAAGATCTCCAATAGCTTAGCTAGCAAATTGAAATCATCTCCCTTTAATCTAATCATTTTCTCCTTCATCCACCTAACATATATTGGGCCCTACAACTGAACCTGGTACTTTGCTGTGTGATGGGGAGAGAAGCAAGGGTCTGTGCCCTCTACTGGGGTGAGATAGATGGAAAATAGGCTAACTGCTCCATGAGGCCTGTACAAAGAACATCGAGAGGGAGGAGGTCTGTGGGTAAGGAGGGAGTTGGGAAAAAATCTTTACATGTTCTCTGATGTTTAAGCAGGGCTTGAAGGAGAAGTAGATATTGCTCAGCTCAAGAGGCAAAGAAGGCTGGGGCAGGACGGCATTCTAGGCAGAGGGAACTGCGTGAGTGAAGAAGCGGTGGGAGACCTGCATAGCGTGTTTTGGAGACGTGCAAGCACTTTTGCTGCTGTCCCTGTACAGCGTGTGTGTGGGAGGGAGCTGGCAGGAAACAGGGTTGAAGAGAGAGGTTAAAGGGTAGCCGAAGAGGGCCTGGTGTGCCCTGCTCAAGAGATTAGGAAATGGGAGTCGGGCAGGAGCCATGAAGGGCAGCTATACGCAGAAAACCAAGGGTAAGTTAGAGGCGGACTCTGGGAGCTGGGGAGTGTCATCATAAAGGAATTATAATCGCCTGGCTGCAGAGGATGAGGGTCTGAACTAGCCAGAAGCCACAGGAAAGAGGAGGAATTCACCAGACGCCCTGCGGGAACACTCCAAAGGACTTTGGACTAATTATTTGTGGGGCTGAGGAAGAGGGAGAGGTTCAGGCTGCCTGCCAGGTTGCCAGTGTATGTGATTGAAGGATGGATTGTAACATTTACTGAGGTAGGAGAATCAGTGAGAAGGACACGCAGGTTTTGAGAGGAGTGGAGGTGAGTTGAGTTTCAGAGATGTCAAAATTGAGAATGGCCACAGTAGTCTAGTCGGTAGCTTATCACAGAGCTTCCTCCCTTGTTCATTTGGTAGACATTGAAATGTCTGAAGATTCCATTTCTGAACTGATTTAAGGGTAGTCTAATCTTTCAAACCGACTGAGGAAGATCAAGAGAAAGCCCTTAGGTCAGTGACTTGCAATAATAATAGGTAATGTATGTGAGTCTTACTCTGTTTTTTTCGTCATATAGATCCTCTATGAAGTGGGACTTATTTTTATAACATTTTATAGGTGAGAAAACTGGGACTTAGGAAAGACTAAACGGTGTGCCCAATATCATGTAGCTAAAAAGGGGGAAAGCTGGAATTCCTAACTGGAATTCAGAATTCAGTGGCTTCCCACTGTCATTACGGTCAAGACTAAACACCTCAAAATGGCTTCGAAGACCCCATGTGATCTGACCCTGCCTGCTTTTCCATTCTCACCATGTGCTAATTTCCCTTGAGCATATCATGCTTCCTTCCCCCCCTGGGCCTTTACTCTTCTTTCTGAGCATAGTGTTCTTTTCTACCCTCCGTTTCCTAATTAACTTGGTAATTATCATTCAGATCTTAGCTGCCTTAGAGAAGTCACTCCAAAAGGAATTCTCACAGCCACCGTGCTGTTTCTTCCCAGCACTTGTTACAGTTTACAGTTACATATCTACATCTCTGATGAGTTGATTAACATGTGTGTCCTCTTCTCTTAGTTAATTGCACCCTAGAGACAGTGTCAGTTACTGCTCATCCTTGCATCTCTAGCACATAGCACAGTCCCTGGCAAAGAGCAAGTGACCATGGTATACCTATTTTTTGAATGGAAGAATGACTTCAAAGTCCAGGCTTTTAATCATCCTACCATTAAGAAATGTCTTGGAACATACCATTTAAAAGAAATACACATTTTTTGTTACAAAAGGAAGAACTGTGCATAATGACACTCACTGGTAATAGATTATACAAAATGAAGAATCAGATAATTTATTGACACCTGACTCAGAGCTATCACATTGAAAATTTGGCTAAACAGCCTGTAGGAAATTAGAGGCTGGAGAAACCAATAGTAGTCATTACTTGGAGGAGTGTTAAAGAGAGGAGAGAGTTCCTTATAACTGTAAAACAATTTGAGATAATGAAATATCATATTAATAGACTTTCCTGTCCCAGTGACACTTATAAGGTATTTAAAGGCCCACATATAGCCAAGTAGAGGGAGAACACATAACCACAGATTCAGTCAAGGAGCCCATGGTCCTCTGGGTGTTTTAATAGGCTCTGCTATTAATTAGGTATGCTAAGGCATCAAATCAGGAGATGGTTTTTGAAAAGAGAGTTTACTGTACTCATAGATCCCAAGAGAGGGAGTACATGTCTCACTATGGGTGACCAAGAGAGGAAGCACCAGTGTTGGGCACCAGGCAGAGGGAGAGATGGGAACTGTGGGCAATTCTTTTACTGTGGTTTCTATCAGAAGGAATGGATGAGGCGTGTAAGCAGGCTTAGGATTGGTCAGTTTGAGTAATTGGCCCTGGGATGATTGGTGGTAGGTGTACAGTGGCCCTGAGTGTGAGAGCCTGATGAGGGGGGTGCGTGGGGGTGTCCTCTCTGGATTGGTTGATTTATATTTGGAAAGTGCATTCCTGGGAGGTGTCTCCTTCTGAGGAGGGAGTGGGCAATGAGGGGGGCAGGGGCCAAGGCAAGATGATGCAGGCTATTATCAGGTTCTCCAGAGCAACATGTGTCTGGCATATGCATGCAGAACAGATGTTAGAGCATCAGGTTGGCAGAAGCTAGAAACAGGACTAATACACTGTGGCTGACCTACTCGGTAACTTTTATGAGGTTTACAATCTGTTCATTTCCAACAGAAATGAGAATAATAATGAGTCTAATTCTCCTCTGAACTGTGGTCTCAGGGTTCTTAACCTGTCTTAGGCCATTGACTCCTATGGCAGTCCTCTAAAACTTGTGGGTCCATTCCCAGAATAAGTGTATTTTAATGAGCAAAATAAAATGTATCCAGGTACAAAGAAAATTAACCAGGTTGAAATACAGTTGTATTCACAAATTAAGAACCGCTGAGCCCCTATTCACCAAAGAATATAGCTCAGACATTTAGACAGAGCCTGGCTGCTACAGACTACCCACTGCCCTCCTTTGCTCATTTCTAAACTTGGGAAACGGTTAATGCCTAAGCCTGGAGCTCCAAAGCCCAAAGGCCTGGATTTGAGTTCCAGCTCTGCCACTTGGGGTCTGTGAGACTTTCAACAGGTTACTTCACTTTTCTATGTGCTTCATGGCACTTTTTATAATCTATAAATATCTCCTTTGTATACTTATTGCTTGTGCCTCCCAAGAGGCTCCATGAAGGCCAGGATGTTGTTTCTCTTATTTATTGTGAGTCTCTGATTCTTGCCTAGTACAAGGCATGTAGTAGGCATTGAGCAAATATTTGTAATGCCTGATGGAAGAGTGAACTCACTAGCTGATTTTCCAAGCAGATAGCCGTACTCCACTGTTCAAGAGGCTGTAGAGCCTTACCTGTTCTGCTCACCTTGGAGCCCTTATCCAGAAAGCATGTTTCATGGCCACTGCTTGAGTCAGCAGACTCATTCCTATCTTATATGTTCATTATATCAGCATTTACAGCTAAAGCTGTAGCACAGAATTGTAACTGATGTTCATTAAGACACTACAAGTTGTTAAAAATCAGGTTAAGTTGGATTTCACTATATTGTGCTTATGAAGATAAGTATAAGGACAATTTGAAAAAATTACCATCAAACTAGGAAAGTCCTCCAGAACTTAGGGGTTAATATATTATGTAGCTTTTAGAATAGCTTCCCAGAAAGACTCATTCTCAACATGTTTTAGCTTTTTTTTTAAATTTTTGAAATATGGAAAACTTAAAACATATGCCAAAATAGAAAGCACAGTATAATTAATCCGTAATTACTCATTATCCAGTTTCAGTAATTACCAACATACCCTCTTCCACTTCTCACCTGACCCCCTGTGTCAAGATTGTTTATTAAACCATATCTCAGTCATCATTATATTTCATTTATAATTACTTCAGTATATATGTCTAAAATATAAGGACCCTTTAAAAAATAAACTTAATCCATCATACCTAACATGATAAAAATAATTTCTTAATGTTTCTAAACATCCAGTGTTAAAATTTTCCCAGTTGTCTCATAAATGTTTCTTTGCAGTTCTCTTTTTTGAATCAGAATTCAAACCAGGTCAATATATTGTACTGGGTAATCTCTTAATCTCCTTTAATCTATAACAGTTTCTCTTTCTCTCTTTTCCTTTTCCTACTTGCCAGTGTTTTTAATTGAAGAAACAAGGTCATTTGTTCTGTAAAATTTCTCATATTCTTGATTTTGGAGATTGCATTCCCATGGTGGCATTTAACAAATTTAATAATACTGCCTTGTGAGTTGTATTTAACTTATGCTAGTTTTGAGCCCAGGGCCTCGTGAAGCATATGTAACTCACACGTCTCTTCACCTTGGGAGCCGCGTGGACTATTTTTCAAGTTGCATATAACTCACCCACAGAAAACAATAAAAAATAACAACTTTTTCATTAAATTAGAAAGGATCGTTTTGTTTTCAAAGTTTTTATACTATTTTTTTTAATAAAATACCGTGGCCCCAAGGAAACATTTTTTTCTAGTGAAGCAGTCAATGTATTAAATCTATCCCCTTTATTTCCTACAAACTGATAGTGCCGGATGCTTGCTTAGGTTCAAGTTTGAGTCTTGGTAAAAATACTTCATAGGAATTTCTGTGTACTTCTGATTGCATCATGTTGGGGACACATTATGTCTGGTTGTGTCTTTTTGTGATACCGAGATTGATCAGTGGGTTGTCCTTTTGTCAGCTGGTTCTCTCCATCCTAAAAATCCCCATCAGCCTTTCGTGTGATGCAGGGGTTCTCAACCCTGCCTGCATGTTAGAACATCTGTGGACCTGTTACATATCCCTGATGCCCAAGCCCCATTCCCAAGAATTGGTCCAAGGTAGACCTGGGCTCCGTAATGTTTTGAGTCTTAAGTAATTCTAATGTACAGACAGAATTGAGAACCACTGACCTGAAAAATTTGGCATCCACTGAGGATCTTTTCCTAGAGATCCCTTATTCAGTAGGGGTTGTTAATTGGTGATGCTCTAGCATGCTTTCTGCACATATCAGCAGAAATTCTTCTAAAAAAACTTTCATTAAGCTTTGGCTCTCCCTTTAGTTGTACAGGAAATGTAAGATAGATATAAATAGTGGATTCTTATTAGTTTTCTGAATAATGAGTGTCCAGCATTCTACAAAGGTGGCCAGTGAGCTTTGTTTAAGTATTATGAGTTTATAGATTTTAACACATTTGGTATATTTCAAACAATTGCATTTATTATAATATTACCATTATTTTAATGCTCAAATGGTTTGAATTTTAGCCAATAGAAGCCATTCTAAATTAGCCGCTGTGACTTTTTTGACGGTGTTTTATTGCTCTAGTAGTAGTTTTTAATTGCTTCCTTGCTCTTAAGTATGACAACATGTTTTAGGCTCAGCTTATATATTTGATAATTTAGTTGTTCTGCATCCTCCTCATCTTGTGGAGTTTCTATTCTGAACCTGGAATCAGCCAGGTTGTTAGGCTAATTTTAAAATTAAAATCTGAATTTTTAAGCTAATCCTGCAGTGAATGTTGCATAGATCATTTGTAACCAGTTTGTGTTTTTTTCTCCCTAGTTAATGTCCATCAGTGTGTTGGCAGTTTCTGCTTGGATGAGGGACTACCTAAATAATGTTCTGACTTTAACTGCAGAAACAAGGTATGGAATTCTTTCATCAGATTTTCTCAGATGCTAGTTTTTAGTAACTTTACCCTAAGCAGTTTATATGGTAGTGCTCTTCCACAGTCTTTTAGAAAACTGTTTCCTGCCCTAGCAACCTTTGTTGCAGACACTTGCATTTTCTAGAATTCTTAGGAAGGTATGCCACTGGTCCTAGAGGGGATCAGGTGGCAGTATGTTTATATAGACATTTCTGGGTATCGTGATAACCAGGCACCTTTCCTCCTAGCAGTGTGTCAGCCATATCATATTTGTGTATAAAGGACAGCTTAGTTGTTAATACTTTTCCCTAAGAAAATCATTGAGCTTCTTCTTCCTTCCATAATCCTGGGCTAATAAAAACCAACCCCCAGGATGCCATTTTCTTTCTCAAATTTCAAGGGTTGATCCACTAATATCAGAAGGGATAAATTACTTTTAACTTCCTCATCTTTGAACGGGGATTGTAATACATGCCATCTGAATTGTGGTAAGGATTAAATGAGATATATTTTTGTAAAGTCCTTGACACAGGGGAGTTTAGTAATGGTTCATTTTTATTATCATTATTATTACTGGTTCTGGTTAATGAATTTTTCTTAGTGTTCTAGCAAAAATCATCCCTACCTCCTTCTTTCTTTTAATGGAGATTGATTTCCCTTTGCTTAGCAGTCATTCATATTTTGAGGATCAGTTGTCGGGAAGCAGGAAAGTGGTACACAGGGAGTCAAAGATCACAGAAGAGAAAAGAGATTCCTCCCAGCTGGGAAATAGCAAAGGAACCCGTGTGATTTATTTAGGCTAAGGCTTTAGAGCCAATAATAGATTGACTTTTATTGAGGTCACCTATATTATATTTTAAATGAGTTGGGGTAGGAATGCTACCACTTGTACAAAAAAAAATAAATAAACAAATCAAAAACAAAACTAAAGCAAGCAAATAAACATAAAAACAATAGCACAGTGTTTTTGAAAATAGCAATATGGTCCCTAGTTTTGAAGGCATTATGATTTAAAGAATTACTACCATAAATCACAGTTGTATCTTTTGCTATGTCTTGGGTGCATTTTGATCATATTTTATCTATAATATATATGACTTTATTTTTCTATTTTCAGGGTGGAGGAGGCAGTCATCTTGACTTACTTTCCTGTGGTTCATCCGGTCATGATTGCTGTTTGCTGTTTCCTTATCATTGTGGGAATGTTAGGATATTGTGGAACGGTGAAAAGAAATCTGTTGCTTCTTGCCTGGGTATGGTGTTTATATCTTCTCTTTATTGTAGTTAAAAAGACCAATCGGAAATGTATTATTTTTCCATCAGTCCACAAGATTAGGGAACAGCGATAGCAGTAACAACATCCTGTGAGAAGGGAAACTTTCTTTCCGTGAGAGATGATTTCAATACAAGTGTTTGCTGTACTCACACGATGAGGTATGGAAATACATACATGAATGCATTATTTCACTCTGGCTGCGTGCTGACATTTTCATTTGCAAGTATGAGTTCTTTCTAGTGTCATTGACCTTATTACCACTCAAAAAGGCCCCTTGGGACTACAACTGAGAAGTCATAATGGAACTGTTTCTTTTTTCTTTCTTCTTTTTTAAAAACAACCCCTCCCATAGAAACCCACGTAGAAACTCAGGAGGTGAGGTGGCAGACAAAGGTTATAATCTTGGCACTGCCTTTACATAGTTTAGTGGACATAAGCAGGTCTCAGTTTCTATAATCTTAGTTGTTGTTGTTTTTAAAGTCTGAAAGAATTGAATCTAGATTACTTCTTAAATTCGTTTCATCATTCAAATTCTATGATCAGTCTTTTAGTTCAAAAATTGGCAAACTCTTTTTTTAACATTTGAATCAATTAAAATGCCATTTATATACAAATTTTTAGAAGAACACTGAGCATATAAAATACTGTGTACTCGTGGCATCAGGTAGTGAGACTGCTAACATAATTGCAGATATGTAAGTCTGAAGAATTAATCCACTGAGTATATGCCTTTCTTTGTAGTAGGGCTCAACCCTGGCTATGCATTAATTTCATGTAGGGAACTTAAAACAACTTGAGTGGTGTGCTGGTAAACTGTATCTCTAGGCAGACAAAAGCCTTGATTTTTAGCATTTGAGGATTTCCATGGGGTACAGTCTCCCAGCATGGTTGATTTCAAGTTACCTACACGAAGTCACTGAATGTGGAGTTGGGGACAGCTGAGCACAAATTGGCTCTTAGGAGCCAGCTCCCACGCACTCGTGCTTGACCGGCTCCTGTGCCAAGCCAATTAGAACAGAATCTTAGTGTCAGGCTGAAGGAAAGCTTTGCATTTCACAGGGACAACCTGTGTTAATGTATTATTTGGCTTCTTGGAGAATAACTCTTCAGGTCAGTGACTGCAAAACACAAAGTACTGTAGACAATAAACCATACTCAGAGAAGGGGAAATGTGCCTACTGCCTTACTTCTCTCCACATGGGTATACAGTGAAAAGGAGAGTGGTGGAAAGTTTGGAATCTGATTTTGCAATTTATGATATTTGGGCAATAATTTAAACATAAACTAAAGGACTTACTTTATACAAACCTTCTATAACTCGAGAGATGTATAATGTATTTTAAAGGTGAAATAAAAAGTCTTGGAATTCTTTTTTCAAACCACAGTCTTACAATGATGTCTCACTTGGATAATGAATTTAAGTATGACTGCTGTTTTCTCCCTCCTCCCAACTTTTATTCCGGAAGGGGCCTGTGCAGTGGGTTGTGTTGGGATGGGGTCAGGTATTTCATGGAACCACAAAAGCTTTTGGGAACACATTTTGAAAACCATTTGTGCATTCCACTTGGCTGCTTACATGTTAGTAAAACAAGTTGGAAAAAACATAATTTGTCCTGCTTATTTGAAGTAGGACAAATCATAGACTTGTGAATGACAGTCTAGTTTGTGATACTGGAGAGAGCCTTATAATGCAAAAGTGGCATGGAAGACTAAGGTTCTCAGGGCCACTAACTTATTCATTCATTCATTCTTCAAACACTTAACTGAGCACATATATACTACCAGTGTGTGTGATACACAGACAATTCCACTACTCTTTGATAAGACTTCTAATAGGGTTTACACCAGGTGCTCGGAGGCCAGAGAGGAAGAGCTCTAAGCTCAGCCCCAAGGGGTCAGTGGGAGGATGATGAGCATAGATTGATAACTGCCTTTTTCCATCCCCCCTTTGCTTGTTGGATATACTCTTTTCCATGAAGCAGCATTTTGTGCATTGCTGTTCTGTGTGTCCATCTACATCCTGGTTGTTGCTTCCTTTTGCTGCTTTGACAGTTCATTCCCCATTGCCATTGGGCTGCCTCTTTTCTCCTGGCAAGTTTCTAGAGCCTTACCCTGTCTAGACCCACCACAGCTTCTCCCTTGCTAAAGAATGATCTGTGGTCTCAACTCCCACTTATCCATCACTCACAACCAATCTGCCTCTGATCTGCTTCTCAGGCAGTTTCTTCTTTGGCTTCTAGAAAGCCCCCTCCTCTAAACAGCTGCCAGGTCCTGTCAGTTTTGAATCTATGGTCTTGGGAAATTGTCCCTTCTTTTCTGTTCTCACTTAGGATGCCCAAGTTCAGGCTTTTCTAACTTCTTGCTCAGACAGGTGCAGAGCACCATAACTAACTTTCCTGCCTTCGTTGTTTCCTTCTAATCTACTCCACACCAGTGCTTCCAGGTTAATCTAATGCAACTGCAAGCACATTATTCCTCTGTTCCAAGAACTTGAGAGACTCCCTATTGGGTAATAAAGTGTTTACAGGTACCTCAAACTTGCATCAAGCCCTTGTCTAGTCCAAGTGTATTTCCTGATCCCCTAACAAACTTTTCTTACTTCCCCAAACAAACTTTTCTTGCTTCCCTGCTTTTATTCTGAATGTCTTTTTAGATGGAAATTTTTCCTTAGTACTTCTGTTAAAATATTACCAGCCCATTAAAACTTATCTGCAATGCTACCTCTTGAATTAATAATAATGGCAATGATGATGATGGTAATTAACATAGTTAACATTTCTCAAGTGCTTACAGTGCCAGACACCATAGAGTTTTACATGAATTTTTTTACACGAAGAGTTTTATATAAATTAATTAATTTTATCCTCTCCACAATTGTACTGAGATAGGTGCTATATTATTCACTTAATATGCATGAAGAAATGAGGCACAGAGAGGTTAAGTGACTTGCCTAAGTCTGCACAGCTAGTAAAGGGAGGATCTGGTATTCAGACCATGGCAATCCAGTTCCAACAACATTTGTAACAGTTTGGCCATTTTACTCTATAACTGCAGACTTTTCCTAAGTGCTTACAAATGTGTCTTGCATTGTATAAAACGTTCTATGTATGATTGTTCATTTTAAACCTGACAACAATCATCTGAGATAGGTAATTTTTAATAAGATTCAGAAAGGTCAGCAGTATGCCCCAGGTCACTCAAATAATTGGATAGAGCTTGGATTCAGACCTCAGCGTTTCTGATTGCCAACCCCATAGTCACAGGGCCTTTGCTGATTTCTCTAATAGACTCTTTTCAGCTTTTTTTTTTTTTTTTTTTTTGAGACAGAGTCTTGCTTTGTTGCCTGGGCTAGAGTGAGTGCCATGGTGTCAGCCTAGCTCATAGCAACCTCAAACTCCTGGGCTTAAGCGATCCTCCTGCCTCAGCCTCCCGAGTAGCTGGGACTACAGGCATGCGCCACCATTCCCCGCTAATTTTTTCTATATATATTTTAGTTGGCCAGATAATTGCTTTCTATTTTTAGTAGAGACGGGATCCCGGCACTTGCTCAGGCTGCTCTCGAACTCCTGACCTTGAGCGATCCACCCGCCTCGGCCTCCCAGAGTGCTAGGATCATGGGCGTGAGCCACCACGCCTGGCCTCTTTTCAGCTTTTGAAGTCCAGTGTACTGCCCTTATTATAAATTTCCTTTTTTTTAATAATCAGCGCCAACTACTAGACTATAAACAACTTATTAATATGAACCATTCACCTTGCTCATTGCTTTAATAAATGTTTATTAAATTGAGTAATGGACAAAAAATTAGTAAAGTGAGAGCAGGATTGACCAGCACATCAAATTGAGGGTGGTACCTGGAAGTCAGTGGCAAGAGTGAGCATTTAATGGAGGAAGCTGGATATTAGAAAGATTTGGACTCAGAGGAAATGGCATTTGAGTGGTAAATTAATGCAGGATGTGACATGATATTAGGTCTTTGGCACAAATATTTGTAAAGCAACTCTCATAGTTTTTTTTGTATTTTGTGACCTTTAGCCTTTTATCCTAACTTAAAAAAAATTTAGGAAGTTTCTTACTTTTATTTTTGATGTAAATGTTTAAACAAGCAGAATGCATTCATCCAACTTGTCTGTTTCCCTGTATTCAAAATTTTATTTCACTTTGAAGACCTGTAAAGCAGATTGGTTTGAGAAAGCTATTACTAGTTTTTTAAAAGATAATTGATATCTCTGAGAGCTGCCATATCTCTTGAATGATTATTAAAAAAAGAGCTGGCAGTCGGGCTGTTGTGCTATTCAAACAAAAGTTAAAATGCCGTTATTCATCAGGCTGGTCATGAAAAAGTGATAGAACCTCCCTCAAAGTAGATCTTTATAACCAACTTCCCCCTATGCCCCCAACCCCCAAAAAAGTGGCAACAAGAAACCTCTGCAAGCTAAGAGGCCACCTATTGGAAAATATTTCTGATGAACCTTGGTCATGAATTTCAGCCTTCTTTTGAATTATAGGTTTATAGATGTAAGTCGTTAAAACACTAATTTAAGGTTCTCAAATAAAACATAGCCCAATTAAATTGAATTTCAGATAAACAATGAATAATATTTTAGTATGAGTATGTCCCGTGCAATATTTAGGGAATGCATATACTAAAAAATTGTTTGTTATTTATCAGAAGTTAAAATTAAATAGGCATCCTGTGTTTTTATTTGCTGAATCTGGCAACCCTAGTCTCATTAGATTTGTTTTTAATAAGTGTGAAACGGTCATAGAACAGAAACTTCTTTATATTTATATGAGGAGATTAAGAATAATTAAATTCTAATTATAATGGGAAAACAGGCCAAAAATGACTAGGAAAAGAAACCGGAATATGTCGTGACTTTCAAAGTAATTTCAGCAGCAGAAATTCCTTCTCTTTAAAAGAGAATTTGAAGGTAAATGGAAATTGATTTCAAGCCTTAGATGGGTACTTCCCAAGGCTTTAGCGGTAGACTAAATGAAATTCATTTGTTATTGCAATTGTACCTTGCTATTAACACAGGCATTAGGAAAGCGGTGCCAGCTCAGGGGGAATGTAAACAGATTGAACAGACATGTTTACGATGTCTACAACAGCTGAATGTCATCATCGGGAGATCATCATTTGTCAGACAGTGATGCTAATATATGCTCCTCTGCCAGCAAACCACAAGTAGTTGAGCACTGGTCAGAAATTAAGTTGGATGTACCTTACGTGCTTAAAACGCCTGAATTATGCTTAA
The DNA here is from genome assembly GCA_028533085.1 of Varecia variegata. NCBI lineage: Eukaryota > Metazoa > Chordata > Mammalia > Primates > Lemuridae > Varecia > Varecia variegata. The sequence continues at coordinate 160,895,391 of CM052437.1, read as the reverse complement.
AGGGGAAGATTTTTTCCCCAATTTCATTATTCCAGAGAATTTGCATATGGCTGGTGATTGCGTGGAAACATTTTTAAAACTTTGTTAAAATATAGAGTGATTGAACCAGATCTGACTGATTTCCTTAATGGAAATCAAGTAAATTTTTAATGGCCGTGGAGAAATTTTCCCGTCTTAATTTTTTGTTTAAAATTATAATGCAAAACAGAAATGCCTTTAAATAGTACTGAATTGTCTACAGACTATCTGTTTAAGGTCTTCTGTTGTATAGTTATAAATTTTGTAATTATATAGCTTGTCATAAGTCATTAAGTTAAAATTAAACTATTTGGTTGAATCTCTTTATTATTTCATTTATATTTTTGGTTGATAGCCTAGCAACTTTATTTCTAAATGAAGATTTATCATATCATTTACTGTATGTTCAGCATCTGCCCAGTGTTTTACATTTGTTTTCTCAGAAAATACTCATAGCAACTATGTTAGACTTATTTTACAAATGAAGGAAACTAGCATGCCCAAAGACACACAGCTGTTAGTTGCTGTCATCAGCATTCAAATGCTCTCCATGGCTAAAGCCCATGGATGTTTCACTACACCACACTACTGTTATAGTACATTTAGCTGTAATAATTACTGACCTTATTTCTGTAAGACTTAACTATGCTTCATTTATTACTCCAAGGCATTCAGTAGTCATTTAATTTTTTAAGACATAATCTTTTAATATCCTTATTATAAAAAGAATTCTAAAAATTCTACTGTAGTTATCATTCTTTCATATTCTGTCAAAGAATCAGGCAGTTTCTCCTTTCCTTTCTCCCTTTCTCACTTCCCATTCTCATTTTCCTTCCTTTTTCCCTCCTTAAACAGGTATTGCGTGCCCAGTCTGTGATAGACACTTGAGAGAGACAACAGTGAAAGGGGAGAATAGAAAGAAAACAACAAAGCAAAACATAATAGTAAACTTATAAAGAAGTTACTGTGGGAACCCCGAATGAGGAGTGGTTGGAGACTTCCAGCAGGTTTTATTTTAGATGTCAATGTTTAAACAAGCAGAATGCATTCATCCAACCTGTCTATTTCCCTGTATTCAAAGTCTTTATTTGAGAGACAGTCTTTATTTGAGCTGGATATTGAAAATGCATAAGGGTTTTCTGGTGGAGAAAGGGAAGGAAGGGGATTTAATCCAACATGAAGAGTGTGTGTAAACACGGAGGAATGAAGAGACATGGCAAGTTAGGCAAAACTTAGAAATTCTGTATGGCTGTGGGGTCTGTGTCCAGTGAGAAGAACATGAAGTAACTCCAAACTGTGAAGGTCTTTTTGGGAGAGTCTGATTTTATCCCTTGGGATATAGAGAACCAATGGGTGTTTCCAGCTTGGGATGAAATGATAATTCACATTTAGGGCAGGAGACAATAGGAAGTCCTGTTAGTGATTACACTAGACTTCAGAAGCCATGGATAGGGTATGAACTAAGACTTTGGGAGCTGCAGGAAGGTGGATGAAAATAGTAGACCTTGCTGACATAGAATTATGGATAAAGCATTTACATGATAGTAATGTTTGCATTACTTGACATCAGGAAATGAGGAATCATTCAATATTTATACATTTTTCATATAATAGAAACATATCTCTTCAATACATGCACTTTATTTTGACTTGCTAACTAGAATTCTTTAAAAGCTATGGTTTTTAAAATTTTATCTTTGATTATCAAATAATAATTGTATATATTTGTGGGGTACAGTTTGATGTTTCAACAATATATGTGTACATTGTGGAATTCTTAAACCAAGATAATTAACACATCCGTCACCACACCTACTTTTTTGTGGTGGTGAGAACATTTAAAATCTACTGTTTTAGCAATTTTGAAATATGCAGTACATTATTATTAACTACAGTCACCATGTTGTGCAATAGAGCAGAGGTCCCCAACCTTTTTGGTGCCAGGAACTGGTTTCATGGAAGACAATTTTTCCATGGATCTGGGGTGGGGGGAGGTTGAGGGGTCGGGGGAGATGGCAAGCGATGGGGAGCGGCTGTAAATACAGATGAGCTTCGCTCACTCACCTGCTGCTCACCTCCTGCTATGCTGCCTAGTTCCTAACAGGCCATGAACTGGTACCAGTCTGTGGCCCTGGGCTGGGGGACCGCAGCAATGGAATAGATCACTAAAACTTATTCCTCCTAAGTGAAACTTTATACTCTTTGACCAACATCTCCTTTTACTCCACCTTCCCTCCTTCAACCTCTGGTAACTGCCATTCTACTCTATACTTCTATGAGTTCGACTTCTTTAGATTTCACATTTAAGTGTGATCACGTGGTATTTGTCTTTCTGCCTGGCTTATTTCACTTAACATAATGTCCTCCAGGTTCAACCATGTTATAACAAATTTATCGCTTATCATTTATCATTATTCACACATGCCTTTCTTTCTCTGAATATTGAGCATGACTGTGAATCAGGTTATTGCATTCACAATGAATAGTGTTCTTACACTTTCTTCCTTGGAAAACAATATTTTTGGTTCAGGAAGAAAGTATATTTGCTTGAATTTATTTATCAAAAAAAAAAAAAAAAGAAAAGAACAAGCCTGTTACTTGTAAAAAATATTTACATAAGTGAATTTGTAAAATTGGAAGGAATTATTTTCTTTAATGCTTTTTTTTAACAAATAGGGTTTGTGGTTATTCTGGAGAATATACAAAAATAAAGTTCATATCTCATTTGAAAATAAAGGTAAAACAATGAAAAGAATATGTTTGGAAGGAAATAACTTTCACAGACATCGAGTTATAGATAGGTTCAAAAGTTATTGGCAGATATTAAAGTAGGAGTTTTCTTTCTGCCTAATCAGACGTCATCTTTTTAAACTCCCAGTTTCCTAACTTGTTGTCTTGTAAAAAGTCTTGCTGTAAGGATGCCTTCTATACTGAATTCATGCCCCTCTTGTGTTTGGGAAGGATCTGGACACATCTGGTGTGAGGTCTGAGTGAGAGGCACGATCTAGGTTAGAATTGAGTCTAGTATTATTTTGGCTGTATTGCTTAGGATATTTCTAAGGTACCTTCCTATTTCTGTTTTCATGTACAGATTTTGGTAATGAGGACCCCTGCCTCACATTCTGAGGAATGGCCCAATAATCTATAGAGATAGCCTCTTCAGGGACCAGTAACACCCTGTAAATCTTCTGAGATAGGGCTGAGCTTGCACACTTTAGCTGACCCAGCTTACGAGGCAACAGAAGCCGTACACATGGTGACCTCTCTAACGTGTTTAGCTGTTTTATTGACTTACCCTTAATGCTTTACCTCTCATGAGATAGATCATTAACCCTGGGAACTCGCAGCCGTCAGCTAGACCTGCAGATCCTGACATGATACACTTCTCTGTCTAGTAGTTTGAACAGCACATGAAGCAAACACTTACTAATTTGAACTTTACTAATATGTTTAATAAGGAAATTAGCTCAGCAATTACCAGTGCAAATCAAATTGAAAAGGGGAGTAAATTAAGATACATTTTTTAGAAATAATCTTCTATATTTATTAAAGTATAAGCAGGAACAAAAGGTCATAACATACCAGTACCTTCTTACCTAAGCTTGAATTTCTGCAGGTACTGAGTAGGTAGAAGACTATTTCTCCAACACTTGGTCTATAGTTCTAATTTATTTTTCCTAAATTTGACTGACCTCATTGTACTTATGATTCTTAAAGGAAAAGATATTTAATGTTGTCTTTTCTTTTAAAAATCTGTAGAGAAATATTGGGCATGGTGAATTATTGGCCTTCAGAAATGACCAAGCCTGTGTCTGCTGTGACGGCATTTTGAGAATTGGCTAAAACAGAGGCTGTGTGTGCATATGTGTTTTAAGCAGCAACTACTCTTGGGCTGTTAACATTTTAGTCCCCAGGGATTCTTAACAGGAGGGCGGCTGTTCCATTATCCTGTACAAATATTTGGCACTGGAATTCCCTTATTTACTAACTATAAGTAATGTAATATTTTTGAACCTCCAATCACCAGGAAAGGAAAAATAAACAACTGACATAAAGATACTTAGCACTGAAAGCTTGCAGAGTTTAGTATTTGACAAGATAGAGACTGGAGTTTATCATTTATCATTTAGTGAATGTAGGCCTTTAATCAAACTTTTTGTTTATTAAAAGTGTTGGCTATGTGGCGTGTAGATAGGAGTCAAAAGGCCCCATGTTTTAAAAATATTAAAATGTCTGGTAAAGTAAATCTTGAAAGTTTTTATTTTGGGGGAGATGAATCTCAGGTTGTATTAATTTTTCAAGATAAGCCAATCTGACTTCTGTAGTTTTACATTATGTTGAATGTTTACTTGGAGAAAAAAGTATCTGAGTTTTTAGTTGTAAATTAAGAGAATAGTAGGTTAAAATAACTTTTACAGTGTTTATACTTTTTACTTTTCTCTCAGTATAACATATTCTTACTGAAGGGGTTCTGTGATACTTCATTGATTATCTGCTTGTTTTCTCAAAGAAACTTACATAAAACAGTGTTCAAGGAAAACATTACAATTTCATTTTCATGTAAAAATTCTTTCCCAGTTGGCATTTATATAGAAAAACAGTTTGGAAAACAACTGCCTTGTCTATTTGTGGTGAGTTATATATAGGGTTTTTTGTTTTCTTTAGATAATATGTATTACAAAGTCCTCTCTCCATAAAGTTGTATGGAATGAGAGTTAAGTTTTATATTGATAGAATATATTTTCTCTAAAAATGCTCTTAGTAATTGAAAGTATCTTTTTCTATGTTTCTCAATGGCTTACCAAATTTAATACTTTTCCAAAGTACTTTCCAATGTACTTCTGTGCATGTGTGTTCAGAAGTTGAGGTCTGCAGAGGATGGATTCGGAGGTATTTCTACCAACAATATCTGTAATATACTCTATGTACCAGCCACTATTTTATGTGGCTTTACTTATATTGACTCATTAAATTCTCCCAACTATATGATGAGGTTGGCACTATTGTTATCCCTATTTTACAGACGAGAACACTGAGGCACAGAGAGGTTAAGTGATTTGTCCAACTAACCAGTAGAGCTGTGTCCTAAATCTGGGATGCCTGGCTCCAGAGCCTGTGCCCTGAACAACATAGTACTCTGTTGCCTCTCAGTCATGGATGGATTGTCCCCAACTCCATTTTCCATTTTTAAAAAATGGAGATAATGATGGTTTTGTAAATTTTTTGAGGTGCAGGTTATATTCATATATGTAAATCTCTGGCACAATAAATGATTTGTGCATGCACTCAAGTGTGTCTACATGCATCCATGTGCACACATTTGCATATACACATACATACATATACTTGATTTTTACCTATCATTTGTTTTATATACACATAATACTTGGTTATACGCATACACATATATATCTCCTCAGCAAATAAACTAAATCCAGGTCTCCATCCTTGCATGAAATTGTTGATAACATAGAATTCTAAGCTCCATAATTTTGTGACTGAATTGAACTATCATGGAAAATAATTCAACTCATGCTGATTTGGGCAAACTATATTTATGAATTTAATGAGCAGTGTATCAGAAGATCCCCAGATTTCCAAGCAGAGTCTAGTCTGGGTGGAGTCCATAAATCATATTTAAGTATACACTTTTTATATTTTTGTTATACCAGTCCTATTTCAAACTACTGAAGATACATTTAGGGAAAGGAAAATGGTACCTGAGCGTTTAGAAAGTTTCCAATCACCACTCACCCCCTTTAACTCCAATAACCCTGAAGTGTAATTGGGCTAATTAGAATTTTCAGCCTTTTAGAATTACTTTTTACCCAGTCTTTTCTCTTTGATATGAAGGCCTGGGGTGGGTGGGGTGGGGTGGGAGGGGCTATTGTTTGTTTTCATTTTGTTCTTACTTTTGTCAGCCTGCTCCAAGCACACAATTTAGAAACTGATTTAGTTCTAAAAGGCTTATTAGGAAACGCAGTGGTCCTTCACCCCTGCCATTTTCCACACCCAAGAGGCAACTGCGCTCAACTTTGTTTTAGCAGATTCCTTTGGCATTTACTTCCATATCTCTAAATCACATACTTTTGTAATTTTTCTCATTCTTTTAGTTTTTAGTTTTAGGGAATATCCAATGACTTCTCCTTATAGATGCTGAAGAACTAGCACCCTCTCTTGCTGTGCCCTTCCCCGTATTTCATATCTCACCTCAACCCAGACATAACATAATTTTGGTAGATCGGTGTTTACTTGATTATAACTATGTAAATGCTGTTCACAGCTGGGTTTACATTTCCTTTCCGGAATGACATGTTGTTTTTCTTGGAATTAATAAATTTCCTTGTTTGTTTGCTTGGGTTTTTTTTATGTATTTATGTTAATTCAGCTGTAAATTACTCCCCTGGGTGTAAGGTTTCTCTTTATATTTACAAATATATTGGACCTCTCATTGATGATATTTAAAAAAAACCAAAAAACTCTCAGAACATTCTAGACCTGCCCCAGTCTAAGCCTGCTGAAGCTGTCATGCCATCATGGGATATCCTTTAACTACCATTCTGGGATTTCCTTTGCCTCCCTTTTGTTTTAAATCCTGTTTCCTGGATTCCAAGTCATTGTCTTTCTCTGTTTATTCTCTCATTTTAGGAAGTGCATCTTTCAGTAGTTTCCTGAAAAAGCATACATAGGAGATTTTTAAAAGCCTATATTCCTGAAAATGACTTTATAAACCCTTACACCTTAATTTTAATGGCTACAGAATTAGGTGGGAAATCATTTTTTCCTCAGAACTTTGAAGACACTCTTCCACTGTCCCCTAGCTTCCAATATTCTTTGGATAAGGCCAGTGCTATCCAGGTTTGATTTGAGTTTTGAACTTTTGTAGGAAAGATGTGTAAACTTGATCTTCAATCCTCTGTTTCCAGTGCTGCACTTTATTCTCTACTGTACCTGCTGTCCCCAGTCCCGAGACTGTTTTAGGGTCTCCACTTCCTCAAACTTGTCTCATGGGAGAGGTGGGACAGTCACCCTGCTGCGTAGTATGGGGGAAGGGATCTGGGTTGGGAGGTGTCTAATTTCTTCCTAAATGGTTTTCAACAAGTCTTCCTCTTTTTAGTCTCCTCTTTATGCACCTCCAGAAGTACCCAGAGCTGCAATGCCTGAGCATCTAGGGGCTCTCTGCTGTGAATCCGGTTATTCCCCAGTTTTTCCCACTGTTGTTTTAGTGTTCAGCTTTTGGGGAACTATTGAGACATTTTCTACTCTTCTATCCGATTTACACTTTTCCAAAATATACTTGCTGTTGTCTCCTTTTCTTTTTTCTTTTTCTCTGGTCCTTTTAAAATATCCTTTTATTGTTGTTTTAGTGAGGTTTCAAGAGGAAAGGAGAAGGGCAAGTGTTGCATCTGCTTTCTTCAGGGGGAAATTCTAGAGTTAGGTGGTAACAGGGCACCAGATTATTTTTTATAAGTAAGTGTTTCTTTAAGAAAAGGACCTGCCTTGAGATTTTTACTATTTTTGTCTGTACACATATAAAGAAGCAAAATAACCTTTAAGAAGGGTTAATGAGTTCTCTTTTTTTCTATTGGGAGATTCACGTACCTGCCCGTCCCCAAGGGCTTAAATAGGAAGGTGAGATGTCATGCCCTTCCCTTACTCCTTAGATACTTTATGTGCACAAAGGGACTGGTAACCTATGTCATTCTGGCCATTCTTTTGCCAGCCTTAGTTAGTTTAAAATAACAGATGAATTGATTTCAGTACATTTTAAAAAGAAGTTGAATTCTCCACCCTCCACACCCATCCTGCTTTGGTTTTCTAAGAAAGATGTTTTGCAAAATACCAGCTCTATTCTCACTGGATAGGGATTTTACTAAAGGGTTTACCAAATGGCCTTTGGGATTAGATGCCCTTTAGTGGGGGTGACACTGATAGTTCAAGAAGATAAACAATTTTACATACTATCATCCTCTAATCATAAGGACATCTATTCAAGAAGTATGTTTTGGG
>CM052437.1:160858440-160886863 GCA_028533085.1 Varecia variegata | reverse complement strand
GCAATGATATCTCCTGTCCACATGGAGTTTATATTCTAATAGATACTATTATATGGTTAATAATGGCTACCATTTAGGGAGTGTTTACAATGCAATAGCACGGTAGCTCATGGAATACTTTTCATAGCATTGCAAGTCAATTTTAGCATTTTTATTTTATAAATGAGAAAACTGAGGCTTAGTGGTTTGCCCAAGGCCGTCTAGCTGATATGTAAAGTAGCCAGAACCTGAAGCCAGGTCTATTCTGTTTCAAAGCCTATATTCTTTCCTTTGTGCAGCTTAAAAAAAAAATCAACAAAGCAATTTCACATACATTGTTTTATCTAATCTTCTATTACCTAACCCAGTGCAGGCACTCATTTTCGAACTGAAACCTGTTTATTCTCAGCTTGAGTAGTTTGGTGAAAAAAATCTCTAATTAAGCATCATTTTGGGGTGTGTCCTATTAGATGCAATTTTTTCACAAACATTTGTGGAACACAAATTTTAATTTAATTGTAGTAGAGGAGCTATTTTAAGGAACTCTGTATTGAGTAACTTTTCAAAGCAAATAAAATAGTTTTTAATACAAATAATTACATTCTAATTTCCTTGTATAAACACACATTTTTTCATTCTTCATTTGTTTAAGATGTTTAGTTGATAGTAGCTGGGGAGAGATGGGGGGGAGTCTGCACGTTGCTCCCTTTCTTTAGCTATGTGAATTGTCTTAAATGTTTAAATAGAAATGTGTACACAGAAGTCAAGGGCAGTCAAACATTAATAAGAAACTCAAGGTTCAAATTAGAGAAAGCCAAGGGAATACTGAAATTGGTCTTTTTAGTTGGCAAACTTGTCATTATTTCCATCAGCTTCCCACTGAATACCTGCTCTGTGACAAGTACTGCTTGGGCACTGGGGATAAAATGACGTGTAAAAGCAAGCTCTTTGCCAAGCAGAGCTGACGGTCTGGCAGCTGAACCAGCACTGGGACTTGTGGGCAGGGCAGCCAAGTGGTTTGTAAGCCAAAGCCTGTGAGGCCTGAAATACAGCAGAGAAGGAAACCCTGATGCACAGAGGGAGGGAGAAAAGTAACGTGGTAAAGAACAGGAGGTGAAATACTGGAAAACAATGGTGAGGAAGAAACCGTGACACATTGCAGGGAATGAAGGCTGTGTACGGGAAGAGAGGACAGTCGATACTGGACTGTGTTTCATAACCTCGTACAGAATAGCATTTGCACAATGCTTTACATTTTCCAAAGCACTTTCACATGTATCTGTGAAGGCTTTATCTTCATTATACAGATGATCAAACTGACATCAGGGCAGTTACATGATTTGCCAGTGTGTTTCTGAGTTTGGGTTTGAACATAAGGAGAAGAGAGGACGAGTTGACTAGGACAGATCATCTCATCAACTCATATGCATTGGGAAAGTAAGAAGCTTGAGAGACACATGCTGACACATCAGGGGAGATATCTATCTATATGTCTATAGATATATATTCCTAATAGTGTTGAGGACAAACGATGGTTGTGTAGTGAAATCTGATATGAATGTACACTTCATACCATAACAAAGTTCAGCAAGAGCTGTCGCTTAACTCTTTGCCGGTTTCTTACTATTGAGATTAGGGATTAACACTATGCTTTACATCCATCTCTTAAATCTATCCCTTAAACTAGTGGCTGAGTGATCCTCTGTGCAATAATCAGTACGAGAGTGACTTTATCAAGGACTCAGATCTCATTGCAAAAGAAAATTTAGAGGTAGATGCAGTTGGTCTATCTATGTTGTACTGAGGATGGATTTGACATTTCAAGTTTTCCTTGGAATTGGACGACTGACTGCTTCAGGCTATGGCAGTAACAGCAAAGCAAAGACAGCTGACTGTGAAGTTATAGCATCATTTGTAAAAATATTTTATTTGAATTAAATTTTAAATTTAATTTATTCCAGGAAAGTTTTATAATGTTGATGAAACTTGTATCTTCAACCTCAAGGTTAAATACATCAGTGTTCATAAGTGTTAGTGGTATAAAGGCAGAAGAATTGTTTTGTATGGGAGGACTTGCATCAAATGAAACCATTGGAAATCTGAAAGATAGCATCATTTTGGAGTTTTCCCAGAGTTACAAGAGTGTCCTAGTCATAGGAAACTTACCCCTTTCCTCCCATGATTGGTAATCTTAGTTTTGAATTTGGAATGAAAGATTATTTTAGACGTATATGCTTTATAAACACATTCCTGTGGATACCCAAGTTAAGGTATTGCTAGCCTACTGTAATGCTAATTTTAGGAAGTCAAAGGTGATGTCATGCCTGTTGTAATATGCCCGTTATTTGAATCCATATGCCTGGCACAGTTGCTCGTATACTGCATATATTGCATACACTGGGCACTTGCCCATGGCCCCGTGCTGGGAGGCCTTTCAGATGGAGCAGCACTGGTGGCATTTGCAAACTGATCAGCTACTCCAGGAAAATGAGAGAGATGACTCAAGTGGGATTTAAAGGTTATAAAATCAGTTCAGAAATCTGCATGGTTACCCCCAAGGCAAAGTCAGGGTATCTCCTATTCTCTTCTTTATAATTACCATCTGTGTCCATATCTTGCCTTTTCAGGGCTGCTTTGGTTTTGATTGTAAACAGACCGAATTTGAAAAGAACTTAGGTTTAGAATCTGAGAGAGAAAAGGCATCCCGTAGAGTAATTTTTCTCTATAGTCTCCCTGTCCCCTAGGGTTTTTCCTTATCAAAGATAAGAACAGTGATCAAGCATATAGTTGCTGAACATTTGGTGTCTTTTTAACATAAGGTGCAAATATACTATTTTTTATATCTAGAAATCCCTTAAACAAAGCATTAAAGAGAGTTTGGAAAAAAACTGGCTTGGAGTGCTGTGTTCACAGAATTTCTTCTAATCATCATTTCAAGGCTGAAATCTTTAAAGTAAGGCCTAGAAATAATAATGCTTGGAAATGATATCTGAGTAGATTGAAACTGACCATGAGTACTACATATGTTGAAAATAAAAGTAGCTTTTATTAATAAAATGGGATCCTCGTAACAAAATATTACTTTAAATTTTGAACCAATTATTATTTTCAAGGTGTGTTGTCTAAGAAATTATACAGTTATATATTCTTTATTTTTTATATGAAATAAATATGAAGGAAGCAAGTTAAAACTGATAGCAGTGATTTATATTTTTAAAGCATAGGAGATATATCACAGAAGTAGTACAAAATCAGCCCCATATTCTGTATCTTCTATTTCACTCCCCTGCCCTTTTTTAGCAAAAATTATGAGCAAAGAAACTAAAAGTTTAAATCCTGATGTCTCACAACCCTAAATCAAGTTCACTTTTTCCATTTCCCTGCTACCATCCTACTTCAGCAATCTTTTATGTGATTTATCACACCTTGCTTTTCTACAGGTCATTTTTTTTTCGAGATAGAGTCTCGTTCTGTTGCCCAGGCTAGAGTGCCATGGCATCAGCCTAGCTCACAGCAACCTCAAACTCCTGGGGTCAAGCGATCCTCCTGCCTCAGTCTCCCGAGTAGCTGGGACTATAGTTATGCACCACGATGCCTAAGTTTTCTATTTTCGCTAGAGACAGGGTCTTGCTCTTGCTCAGGCTGGTCTCCAACTCCTGAGCTCAAGCAATCCTCTGGCCTCGGCCTCCCAGAGTGCTAGGATTACAGGTGTGAGCCACCACGACTGGCCTCTACAGGTCATTTTTCACAAAATAGGCAAAATTATGTTTTTATAATGTACATCAGATCACATCACCTGCTATGGATTTACATTACACTTAGAATAAAATCCAAAATCCTTGCCAGGGCTCACAATGATCTGGTTCTGTGTACCTCTCAACGACATCTACTTGCTACATTGTACCTCATTCCACTCGTTTCTGTGCTCCAGTTACCACTGAGTTTTTAACTAGCTAGCTCACTCTGTTAGGTGACATTGCACTTGATATTTCCTCTTCCTGGATTGCTTTTTCTCAAATCTTAACAGCATTGCCTCCTTTTTGTCCTCACTGACTCATCTTAAAGGTGACCTTTATAAAGAGGCCATTCCTGATCACCCCGTCCATCCAAGGGAGCTCCCAGTCACTCACTGTCATATCACTTTGCTTTGTTTTCATTTATTCTTGTATGAAACAAATATTTACTGAGCACCCATTATGTGAAGAGGAACACAATAAAGTGCCTGCCCTTAATGGAGCTTTCATTCTAGTGATGGGGGATAATCAATAATCATCACCACCTGGTACCTCCACCCAGACCCCCACCAGAAATAGAGTAGAATTCTTGTGAGTGCAATGATGTTTTATTCCTGCTGGAGTTAGTGAAGAGGATTTTGAGAACCTGTTCTTTCTCACACTTTTACTACTTGCCTCTGTAAAGTCACCACCACAACCAGCTAGGTGGCAAGGGACAATACAAAGAACACTGCCACAATGGTCCAGTCCTCCCACATGTACTCTGCACATGCTTGAGCAAGTCACATTACCCACTTTTTGGATTAATTTTCTCATTTGTAAAATGTGGGGCAGTCCTATCCATTTCAAAAAGTTCTTGCATGAATTAATTATGAAAGTACTTAACAGAGCACTACCCAAAAGTTCCTATTTTTTTCCTAATCATAGTAATGATTTCCAATTCCACCCTTGGGTACCTGAGCTCCAAATCTACCATTTCTAATAGTTAAATTAACATTTCTATGTTGCTCAAATGAAATGAAATTTTTCATCTTCCCATAGAACTAGTCACCCCTCACAACTTTTTTATTTTGGTGAAACATGTCTTTGCCCCTCAGATTCTAATCCAATTAGTCCAATGCCTTGTCAGTTTTCTGTTGTTACATCCCTTGAAACTACTCTTTCCCGCCTGTTAGCAAGGCCGGCGTCTAAGTCCAGCTCCTCACCTCCTGCCTCCTCTTTGCCGCCTTCTAAGAGATCTTCACCTCCCCCCTCAGCCCTTCCCTTCCAGATCACTTAGAACCTTGTCATTATTCTGTTTGTCATGTCTTTCCCCTATTCAGAAACTCTGAAAGATGTCACCTTATTGCTTACATGATGGATTTAAAATCCGTTAGCATGTTAAAGTTCACCGTAATCTGGCTTCGATCCGCTTTTCACGTTTGATCTCCCATCGTTCTTCTTTCTGACCACCCCTCTCCAGCTAGATGGATCTGTTTCCTGTTCCCTGACCCTTTGCCTGACTTTCCAGCTGACTCTCCACACTTGTTTTTATTTGTCTGGAATTCTCTCTTCTCCTCTTTGTCCCAATCTTCTTTACCTTTTGGAATAATGCTGCATAATATTTTATCCATTTCATGGGATTCCTGAATTTTTATCTCCATTTCTGTTTTCTCCAACTTCATGTTATTTATTTGCCTAAACATGCCTTATAAGAATTTATCATATTCCTTTCTGTTTCTCAAGGGCCTTCCCCTTAATAGGAATTTACTGCATATTTTAAAGTGTCACGAGTAGTTGAAATTTTGTTCTACGTTATGTTTTTCTAAGAATGTAATGGAGGCCTCCCTTTAGAAGAATGAGTTAAAATCTGCTCATAAGCAGAGCATTGAACTTGTTGACCTCACCTTGTCTCCTTTGAAAGGAATTAGGTCCAGTTTCTCAGAGAATTTTGTTTTAGCTTGTTGAACTGGGATATGCAAATTCTTATTTAACCTGATGAAAGTACTGGTATTTATAAAAGATTTGTCCCAGGAGATGACTAGTAGACAATGATGGCCCACTTAGGTGAGTATTAATTGTTATCTGTAGATGTTTCTAAATTTGCTGAAATTTTCTCCATCTGTTCCCAAGAGGTTTCATAAAAACTTGCCTCTGTTTTCTTGTCCATTAGATAACTATAATGCTGAATAATATTTAGTTCAATGATCATACTTTATTTTGATTCTATGCTAACAGCATACCTTTTTGTTTTTTTTTTTTGCAGTACTTTGGAAGTTTACTTGTTATTTTCTGTGTAGAGCTGGCTTGTGGCGTTTGGACATACGAGCAGGAACTTATGGTGAGTTCAAACTGGGATATAATCACAATCTAAAGCAAAAGCCATTTCAACCTTTTAAATTAGATACTTTAGAGTAATTAAAGCATGTGATTATTAATTTGAATGTTTATGCTACATGATAACAATGGACTAGTTCCAATACTTATGAAAAATAACATTTTCTTTTCTGTGTCCAAAGCAGCACGTTTCCACACCATAACTTGTAATATTGTATCGTGTATACTATGATAATGTCTTTAATTCCACAGGTTGCTTAAACATATATATAATAGACTAAAAGTAGTATATGTTCTAAAATAATTGTACCAACTTCTGATTTAATAATAGGAAAGATTCCCACTTGAAACAAGATTTGCTTGAGAATGCTTGAATACCTGCATGCAAAGCCTTGTCCAAGGCTGACTGGTACAACACACTGAGGACTAAGAAGCCTCCCTCTCCTGTTTGCAGCAGGCTAAACCATCTTCCACTCTAAGAAGTGTATTTGAAGAATTTCTGTGTGTTTAGCACAGTCTAGAAACACTCTCACAGTTTTATACCTGGTTACTTGAAAACAGCTCTTCATCATTTTTTTCTCTTTTATTTCAGCAATTGAAATTGCTGGAACAACTTTTATAGCTGTGATAGAATGAATGAGGATAAGAGTTTCTCAGTCTTAAGATTTTACCAGTCATGTTTGGTTTACCTCTTGCACTTTACCCTTGCTTGCATTGGATATTAGTCCTTATTTCATATTTTGCATTTGCTCACTTCATTGGTGAAAATTAGTGTGTTTATTACTAGTGCGGTTGAGCACCTTTACCTGTGTGTGAATGCTGGCTGTTTTCATGGAGGCAGGCCAGATTTGCCACCATGAACATCATAGAGTAATTCTGTTTCAGTAAAATGGTATTTTTCAACATGTAGTTCTTGGACCATCTGCAGTAAGAGTCACGCAGGGTGACTCTTAAAAATGTGTATTATTGGGCTCCAGCCCAGAGGTACTAAATCAGAATGGAGGGAAAAGGCAGGGGAGGAAAGGGCAAGGACTGGGCATTTGCATTTTTGTCAAGTTCCTCGTGTGTCTTAAACATTTAAGAATTAAGAACTCTTAAGAAGAGAGGGAGATGATTATATATTCAGATATATATATATATTTGTTTCAGACAGAGGCAAGGCATTTGGCAGTTGGGTAATAAAATTGAAGTTGTTTCTGGTACTGATGTGGTCATTAAAGATTCTGTGGTGCATGTGCTACTGTACTGTGAGACTGTTTTGAATAGTAAGTAGTAACCACAGATTCGTGGCCACTCTGCTTACACCAATTCCCATGGAAATGGTGCTTTGGCGCTCTGCTCTCACATGTATGGTCCCTGTGCAGACACACATGCTTCCGATGTATGATGCCTCTCAGTAAGAACAGAGAGTTATTGAAAAATGGAAAAGGCAGGGCAGGTTCTAACTAGTTTAATATAAAGTTAAGAACTTTCTTAAAAATAAAAATCTCCTGTTAAAATAGGAATTCTCTTGCTGTCTTTGAGAATCTTATTTTCACTCCATCCCTAGAAACTTTGAGTATTTAGGGGAGTGAAAAGGGGGTTGATTTCAGGGACTTGGTTTCTATGTTTTATTGGTAAAGAGATTGTGTCTCTTCATTTTTTTTGTTTTCAAATGATAAACTTATCTCCTTTACATTCAAGTGTAATAGACAGTAAATCTTATAATTAGTTCTCCATCCGCTTCCCTCTGCTTCTGACTATGTTCTGATTGGTAATGAAAAGGTTTTTAAAAATGAGTCTATTTTCTCATAGATTTTTAAAATGGGTTGTAGAATGTATATTTCATACTAATATTTTATAAATCTCCTAAGTTATAAAAAGTTCAAAATGAATCAAAAGGAAATGTTTTGATTCTCATGTCACCCTAAGAAACATGAGGAAACCGAAAGGAATTTATACTTGTTTAGATACTTTCTTCTGTTCTGTTAAGGGTCGGTCTGCAAGTAGCTCCTGGGGGTTGCAGTGCTAACTGGGTGCCCAGTGCCATTTCAGCTGAGTGTTTCCTCACTGTTTTGCTTGTGTAAATCTTTCCCATTACATCATCAGGATAGAGCAAGGACTGTTTAAACGTGAAATGTGGAAAGCAGTCCTTTAAAAAAAAGTTTGTCAGGTTTTTTATTGCTTTTGCACTAATAGCAGTGTGAATGAAAAGTGCCGTTAAAGTTTATTATCTGCCAAATTTTGCAGAACTCAGCCTTTACATAGAATGGGCTTTGTGCTTTTAGCTGTTCCATGCAAGGGACCGATCACTGTGTGTGTTACTTTATGGCCAGAGCCCAGTATTTTGTGCCAGAACCTCAATGGTCTCCTCTGTGTTCTTGCCACATTTGGTCTCAGATTGATTGTGGTCACAATGAGGAAACAACCTATATTTATTTTGGAGGGTAAAAATTTTTTAAAAGATTGTTATAGTAACTAAATCAAGAGACTTGACATCAGTCTGTATCCCCGTTGTTTCTGCTTTTTATACATGTTCACCTCTTGTTCATTATTCCTTCTCCAGATAAAATCTGTCAATCATATTAATTGTTTTAGATTACACATTTCTAGAGAATTTATTTCACTTCCATTTATTTTATGCCCCAAAGGATATGAGATAGTAATAATTTATAGTGAGTAGCTTGAACTTTGGCTAGTCCCTGAACTTTGTTGAAGCCATATAAATGGCATATACCCATTCAGCCCATTATTTAGAGAACAAAATTGTGTGCCCAAGTGTTTGGGTTGTTTTTTTGTATTGTGTATTTTCAGTTAATAAAAAAAGAAAATTTACAAAGAAAAAAATGAAGAATTTCTGTGGTCAGAAATTTGTAAACTCTTAATATTTCTATTGATATCACTATCTTTAGAAATAAGATTTCAAAATAATCCTAATGGGAGTTCTACTGGAACCTTATTTACTCACCTCTCCCTTGTCTCTTTTTTGGGTTTTGATCTTTACGCCATTTATTGAATGTCAGCTTGGTCTGTGTTACTCCATAGATCAGATGTGGATGTCTTACCTAGTTTCCCAGGAGTTGCATTAATATCGCATATGTGGGGAGACCAGGGTTTGTATAGCTCATTTTCTCCTGGCTTTGTAGATAAAACATACGTTGAGATGCTGACCAGATTTCTGGCCAGCTGTCATGTTGCATACCTAAAGTTCTGTCATGATTAAACACTTTGTAACAAAAATGGGGATTTGAGAATAGAAGCACACACACACAAAAAGGCTTTAATTTGAGAACTGTCCTTTCAAAAATTCTAGCATGCCTTCAAAATCCAACTTTTGGAAAGATGTTGACGAAATTATTCCAGAGCTGAGGTTTGACTTGAGCTGAATTCTTTCCCTTCTTAATTCTTTCCCCCTTTATTTTAGTACCATTAGCTGCAGTTACTTCAAAGAATGACAACTTCATAGCCTTATGAAATGAAAGCAAAGGGCATTTCTTTTCAGAGATCATTTGTTACGAAGAGCTCTTCAGGTGTATCTGTAGGCTGTACAGTTAACTACTTGTTTTGTGATTTCCTTAAGCATTATAGTGATTTCTTATTATTTTGCTTCATACAAAGTCCCTCCTTATTTAGTACAAAAATCTATACATAGAGATTGTCCAATAACTATTTCACAACCCCGAGCTTAATTTAGGCCACAAGCAAACATAAATTTAAAGTAGTATTTGTCAGTTCCAAGTATGTGTGAATGTGTGTGTGTATGTGAGCGATTATGTTTGTGATTATGTGAGTGAATCTGTGTTTATGTGTTACAGTTGTTGGTATTTTCCTTTTTATCTCCAGGTTCCAGTACAGTGGTCAGATATGGTCACTTTGAAAGCCAGAATGACAAATTATGGCTTACCCAGATACCGGTGGCTTACTCATGCTTGGAATTTTTTTCAGAGAGAGGTAAGTGCTGCAATTTTTGAGGCAGAAAGTGTGGAATAAGTGGCACACTTTCCAACCAGATGTTCAAAGCTTTGTCTTTGGTAATTTTCTCTGTGCTGAAAAATTAAACCTATGATTCTCTTAGCTGTGGTGCAATGCGTAGCTGAGAAATAAGTAACTCCATGCCCTGCCTTTCTTCACGTTTGCCATTTCCCCTTCATTTCACACATATTTAAGAACTCTTAAAAGCCATTTTTTCTAGACTACTGTGAGGTTTCCTTTTTATGAGGGATAACTTGATAAATATTGAAGTTCTATTTGAATATATATTTTTTCATGACTTTTAGAGCTATCAGTAATTTTAAACATCATTTTAATTTGTTAAATGATCATTCTCATTTTGGACTTTGGAGTCAGTATGTCATGAATGGTACGATTTTCCTAGTCAGAAAAACCTCGGTTCAAATCCTAGCTACGCTGCTTCCTATTAAGTTAGCTTCTGTAATTTGCACAACCTCCTTAAGCCTCTGTTTCCTCACCTGTAAAATAGGGATCTCATTTAGCCTATGGTTATTGACAATACAATTATAAAGTATAGGTGCTTTTAGCTTTTCTTACCTAATGGCTGTATGGCACCGCACCCAACCATCTTCTTAAATGGGAACTATATTTAATTGGTTAAAATCTGGTGACTTGAAGTTAACCATTTATCTTGCTGCAAACCAAGCTGTTCTCCCAAGTACTTTCCTTGCGATTTGAGTTACATTCCCAGATGATTATCTTGGTTTCCTTTAACTTATCCTAGTGCTGGGCCACAAAGCATTTGAGAATCAGTACCTTACACGATAGATACCAGCTCTCTGCTCACTCGATCCTGGATATGGGCCAAGGTTCAAGTCAAAGACAGTCTTCAAATCTGGCTCTCTGTGTTACAATTGCTGAGATGGTGAAAATTATCATTGTAACACAGATTTCCTGTTTATTTAAATGCTTCCTGACTTTGTTTGTTTACTGTGCATTTGTACTAAAAACAACAGGAAGGGAAAATAAGTAAAGCATTAGGAAATTTATAGTAGGCTGTATTCAGCTACTGTCCTGGGGAGGAGCTGCCCAGAGCTCTTTATTTTCTGGAATTTGTGATGTAGACCTTGATAATCCAGGTTAAAAAACAAAAAGATTTTTTCTAATGGGGGCTCCACCTAGATGGACAGTGTACAAGCACTGCAAACGATAGCACACTTATTTTTAGATTTAGCACGCGGTAGATTCCCTCTTCCATGTCATAGCCTATTTTACATAAAAGGAGATGGTGAAGCCCTCTGGGCACCCTGAAAGAGTTTTAAAATCCCCTTTTTTAGTTTTCTATGACTTCCATAACAAACTGCTACAGACTAGGTGGCTTAAAAGTAGAAATTTATTTTCTCGCAGTCCTGGAGGCTGGAAGTCCAAGATCAGGGTATAGGCAGAGTTGGTTTTCTCTGAGATCTCTCTTTTTGGCTTGTCGATGGCTGTCTTCTCCTTGTGTCTTCATGTTGCCTCTCCTCTATATGAGTCTGTGTTTAAATTTCCTCTTCTTATAAGAACATCAGTCATATTGGATTAGGGGCCACCCTAATGACTTTATTTTAACTTAATGACCTCTGTAAAGATCCTGTCTCCAAATATAGTCACATTTTGAAGTACTAAAGGTTAGAATTTCAGCATATAAATTTGGGTGGGAGACACAGGTTAGCCCATAATACCCCACTTCCAAATAACTTGTAGATCAGCACATGACCTTGTCAGATCTCAGTTTTCCTGACTGCTCATTTAGGGCGATTCTGTGCACATACCTCCATGTAGTAGACTCTTGCTTAAGCCCTAGTGATATTTATTTAGTATGCTTTTTTAAAAAACTACCTTTTAAAAATGTATTTATGTATTTTAACATAGTGGTTGGAGCACAAGATTTGGAATAAATAGTCTCTGCCACACACTGGCCTGTGACCTTGGCAAGTTACTTGACTCACCAAGAGCCTCAGTTTATTCATATGGAAAATGGTGACGGTATTTTGTAGAGCTTGGCACAAGGTTAGCAAGAGTGGCACTGTCTCACAGTGCGATATTAAAGGAGACAAGAAAATGACAAGGAGATGTAGACCACAGTAATGTGTTGGTATGATATTGGCTTTCCTTGAGGGAGTTTCCAGGAAAAGTTTCAGTACAAATTCAGTTTCTTCTGTTGAAGAAGAAAGACGACTATATTGCAAGACTTACTAAAATAAAAGAAGTTTGGCACTGAACGTGATATGCTCAAGTCACTTGGGAGGGTCATTTATGTGGAGCACCTCATTCCCTGACAATGCCACATAAATAGGCTGTTCCATTCTGGATGGAGTTAGGGTGTTCCAAGAACTACCCTCTGTCGTCAATACGGAAAGGATTCCTGTCATTAGGAAAGGAGAGAAATGGATTTTTTCCTGAGTTCAAGGATTTAAAAAGACTGACTGGGAAATGCAGTAGTTTATGATTTTTAGAAAGTGAAGTGTTTGTACTGTGTATGTTTTTTTTAAGAAGATTTAATGAATTATGGAAAATATGTGATGCCCAATTATGTTTGACTTAATTTGTGATGTTTATAGTATCTTCATGACTTTTAGAGCAAGTTTATAAAAGAAAAATACTAAAAATATAAAAAAAGTTTCTCAAAATTTTAGTATTACTCATAGCTTTCAGTAATTCATTATTTATAATATGCTTAAGATTTTTTTATGTTTAAAAAGTAGATATTTAGGCAAATGTAAAAATACAAAATAATTTTTAGTATTTTCCTTGTTTCCTTTCACATGAGAAGTTCAGAATTCTTCAAAATTTATTTTAGTTAAATTTTGAAATGATGGTAGATTGTGATATTTTGTGATACAGTGTTGATCTTGAATACAAATTGATCTGTTGGGCTACGTAATTTGTATAGCCAGTGCTCTTGGCAAATTCTTCTCAGTGACTGCCTATATTTCTTGCTTCTGACTAGAGAGGGAAGAGCAACCCCCTCTACCCTAGAGCAGAAAATTATTCATCATAGTTAATTATTCTGAATCTAATCTATAAATGTCCTTAAGCAGTGTTTCTAAACCTTGACCAGAGAAAGTTTTTGCTAATCTTTGGAGACATGAGATAAAGAAAAAAAGACAATAAATATAGTTTTTCTTAAATTCAACTTTATTCAAGCTAAAAGTCCATCACTTCTGAGATTATAGTGATAGAATATGATCGTTTCTTTCAAGAATCTCACTCAGTTGAATAAACATTATTTGGCCAGACGTATGTTTATTTCTCAAAGTTTTTGGGTATTTTACTGGTTAACATTTGTGATGTGAAATTTGGTCAACACATCTTTTCTACAAAGATTATCTCAACTTTTGATGTAATATTTGAGTTTGTTGAGCGACAAATTGATTTATTAACTAGTCTTTAGTGGCTAGAGGTTTAATGATAAAGATAAGATGTCAGCTATTTGGTGTCTTAGTGTGTATGTTAAATCTGTTGCTATGTAATCACTCATAGGGGATCTTTGTTTTTATGTGTTATGGGCATTATTGTCCAGAATTGTTTTATTATGGGGTAGATAGCCATGGTGTTCCTCTACCGCATTTCTATCATCAACATGGAATGTACACATATCGTTAGGTGATGATAGAAGTGAGTTTAGCTCAGGGTACAAAAATTTAAGAAATCTAATGTTTAATCTCCTATAATTTAAGAAAATATTTTTATGGTTTCTGAGCCTGACCAGTGATTCTTTTGCAGTTTAAGTGCTGTGGAGTGGTGTATTTCACTGACTGGTTGGAAATGACAGAGATGGACTGGCCCCCTGATTCCTGCTGTGTTAGGGAATTCCCAGGATGTTCCAAACAGGCCCACCAGGAAGATCTCAGTGACCTTTATCAAGAGGTAAGGACATATGTGGTTAACTTATCACAGATAAAAGTTTTCTTATAATAACTTTTAGGAATCAACAATGTGCCAATGAAATTTTCCTTTTATGTCTAAACATAAAGGGCCTTATTATTTTTTCTCTGATATGAGGAGAAACAGGATAAAGCTAAAAATCAATATAAAAATCTGAACCCTAATTACATTTTAACAAAGGAAAGTGGGAAAAAACAGGTTTTATAATTAATTCAATTTTGAACTGTATTGTTTAGGACCAAGTTCTGTGGCCACCTCCTTGGGATCCTTTGAAACGGACACATGCAG
Source organism: Varecia variegata (assembly GCA_028533085.1). Classification (NCBI taxonomy): domain Eukaryota; kingdom Metazoa; phylum Chordata; class Mammalia; order Primates; family Lemuridae; genus Varecia; species Varecia variegata. The sequence continues at coordinate 160,872,689 of CM052437.1, read as the reverse complement.
AGTATGTAGCTAACTCTGGATATTCAGGAAACACCGGGTTTGGAGTTCCTGGGCAGAATATATATTTTAGGGCCTCCACATAGACTAACACATATTCAGGGTGCAGGGGGCGGGGAGAGCAAGGGGGGGTGGGTGGAACAAAACAACTTGCTTCCGTGCTGCTCTTCAGCTCCCCCTGCTGGCTGATGACCGGAGATGTCAGCTTTAGTTCTCTGATTTAAATTTTATACTCATTAGGAGTAAAATCAATCCTCATGTGCCTAAGAAACTTGGATATTTGTGTTTTCTAGGAGAATTGAGCAGAATTATCAATTACTCCTTTTTAGCAGATGTTTTCGTGCTCCTTCATTTTTAGTGGTGATCCTCAAATTTTGTGAACAGTGAAAACCTATTTTCAAATTAAGATCCAGAACTGCATTGTCCAGTACAATAGCCAATAGTGACATAAACTGAAATTAATTAAGATTAAGTTAAATTCAAATTTCATTCCTCCAGTTGCACCAGCCATATTTCAAGTGCTCACCTGCCACTTGTGACCAGTGGCTTCTGTACTGGATGGTGCAGATATGGGACATTACCATCATTACAGAAAGTTTTATTGGGCAATCGTGGTCTAGAGTGGAAACTCAAAATGTAAATCAAGCAGAAGAGAAGCTGCGCAGGCTGAAGAGTTGGATCATTCCCCAGATACATCTCTTGTCAGGTATCTGGTATCACAAAGCACTGCTGAAAACCTCTGGCTTAATGTTAAAGTAACTGCTTACACTAGTCATAATATAACTCATATATATACATATGTGGATAAATATGTACATACTCAGCATGGATCTATAGAATGAAAATTTAAAATGAAACACGTCAGGTTTTGTAAAACATGCATTTTTATATGTTTCACAGTGGTTATCTTAGGAGGTTATACATTTTTTCCTAGAAATGTTGTCTTTCAAAACATCTTTTAGACTGCAGCCAAAGTTAGTTGTAAAGGTGTACAGTTAATTTGTATTATAAATTAATTAATTTGGATTCCATAATTAATTAATTAAAAGAATACTGTATTACCTACACAAATTATCCATGGTATTCATGTCTTAGATATGAGTAACTTTTGTGGTTTAAAAAATTCCATCTCAGAGGACAAGAATACACCTCATTTAAGGATATCCAAAATAAAATGCTTTGGGCTCCGAAGGCGTGTCCCAAAGAAGAGTGCCAAATGTTTTTTAAGAGTTTCAGAATTCTGTTAGTTTCCTAGAGCTTTCATTACAGGGTATCACTAACTAAGTGGCTTAAACAACAGAAATTCATTGTCTCACAGTTCTAGAGGCTAGAAGTTCAACATCAGGGTGTCAGCAGGGTTGATTCCTTCTGAGGTCCATGAAGAAGAATGTATTTCATTCTTCTCCCTTAGCTCCTGGTGGTTTGCCAACACTTTTTCCCATTCCTCGTCTTGTAGAAACATCACCCTGATCTGTGCCTTCATCTCCACGTGGTATTCCCTTCGTGTGTGTCTCCAAATTTCCCCGTTTTGTAAGAACACCAGTCATATTGGATTGAGGGCTTAACTTTTCTCCAGTATGACCTCATCTTAATTATATCTGCAACAACCCTATTTTCAAATAAGATCACATTCTGAGATATTGGGGTTAGGACTTTAACATATGAATTTTGGGAGTACACAATCCAACCTATGGCAAGAATTATTGAAATGACTGAATAACTTTTGAATACTATCATTTTAAACATACTATGCTTTGTAACTGTTGTCTTTGAATGAAAAGGAATATGCAAGGTATAGTTTATTGAACAAAAAATTGTTGAGTGAGTGTCTCTGGGTTCCTCAGTGCCACATCTCTTGTTCACTAGCTGAATATTGGCTAGTGTCTGAAGTAAGAATAGTTAACTAACAAATGCAATGAAGTCCTGTTCATTCTATCAAACAGAAAACGGTACTTAATATTTCTGAGATAGTGTTAGATACAGACATAATTGTGGATATTCAAATGCATTATAAGTCACTATTAGGCATTAAAAGAACAGATGATTGCAGTATAAATGTAAGTGTAGACATGTGAATTGAAACATCAATTTTTCTAGTGTGAGTTTACTCCATTTGTTGGTTTTTAGCAGTAGCAAGTCAATATGAAAAATTATTGAGCTAAAGCACCATAGTATAATAATTTCTACCATGCTTTAGTGATTAATATTGCCAAAATGATTATAACTAATATTGATCATGAGAATGACAAAACATGAACCAATTTATCAGATATTCTCACAAAGTCTGAATATAGACAAATTCTCTTCAATTTTACTTTATATAGCTGAAAACTGTTCAATTACACATTCAATATAATTTTCTTGTAAAAATACAATTAATTTTTGATAGTTTGTCTTATATTATTTTCACAAATAGTACTAGTTTATAATGGGATGCTTTACTTTCAGGGTGTCTATAATTGCTTGTTCCATGAATTTTAAGATTGAATGAACCCACACTATTATGCATGTGCAAACTGATAGCCCAGATTATTTTGAAAGCTTTTTCATATTTTCATCAGAAGACTTTCAATAGTAAACTGGCATTGTCAGTTATGAGATGTTCTTTAGACGCAGACTTCTGGCTGAAATAGAGTTTCATTATAACAGAGTAATCTGCTTTTGCATTTTACAATTAATAACACATGCTGATATTGGTAATGATATAGTACATAATTATATGCATAGTTGACTTACAAAAGGGGATAATTTAGTAGTTTTATGGCATAAGCACAATTAAATCCATAATTAAAAATAAGACTTAATTTCACTTTGCCCTGGAGAACATATGTTCCCTAATTGCAGTGTGTCCAGAGATCATATAGGAGGAAGAGGAGGGATCTAGATGGAGAAATCAGTGAGTAACAGCTAGAGGTATTTGGGATGTTTATTTTGAAGTTGAGAGCACTGGCGGGGAGATAGTTTAGATGTCTTCAAATATTTCAAAGTTCATAATTCAGAACAGGAACTAGACTTATTCATTGTTGCTTCAAGGGCCAGAAGTTACAGGAAGGAAATTTTGAATCAATAGAAGGAAGACCTTGCTCATCAAAATCTGTCCAGTTGTGTGAGACAGGTTATCTTGTAAAATAATGAGTGTCTCATCACTAAAAATATTAAAGTCAAGGTCAGATAACCATGTCATTGGTGGTGTAGAATGGGTTTTTAAATTAAGAGTGAATCTGGACTAGATGAACTTCAAGGTCCCTTTTATCTTTCATATTCTTTAAGCTCAGAGATAAGAACTGGATTTCTTTCTGCTAGTAGTATGAAATCAAGGAAATAAATCATTCTCAACCATCTGGTGGCCTGTATGGTCCCTGACCCAATAATATTTTATGACATATTTTAAAACCTGTGAAAAATGACAGAGAAGAAATATAGCAACAATTGCACATTTTAGAAACATTCCCATCAGAGGTATTGTTAGGTTTGGCACACAGCTCCTCAAATATCTGTAATAAGCTCCACACTTGTATAAAAGTATAGGTTTAAAAATCTCAGATGAAAATACCTCTGACCCTCAGTTTGGTTCCATAACATTCACTAATTCAAAATGTTTTGTGATTACCTACTAGGTTCCATGTACTGTTCTAAATGCTGGGGATATAGTGGAGAATGTTGTAGACAAAAATTTCTCCTCTCATCAAATTTATATTCTAGTTAGGGATGCAGATATTTAACAAGAAAAAAAGCAATAAAAAATAATTTCAGGTGGTGGTAAGCACTTTGAAGACTCTGAACAGAGTGATGTGCTGGAGAATGGCTTTGCTGGTGAGGGAGTTACTTAAGATAGATTTTTAGGAATAGGCTTTCCTAAAATTTGAACTGAGACCAGTTGATGAGAAGGAGTCAGCCATGCTAAGATCTGAGGAAGAGTATTTTTGGCCTGTAGAAGTTCAGGTGCAAAAGACCTATCATTGGGCGACTGGGCCCATGACTACTGACTACCTACTTTCCTGTTCTTTGGAATTGTCTGTGTAACCACAGTCTCTAACTGTGAGACATAAGACTTGGCCTCAGCAAAACGTCAGACTCAGAGTTGGTAAAATACGGGTCTGTGGTGCGCCTCTTTCTTCTCTCACCTGCTGCGTTTTCCATCATAGCAGTTACTGAAGTGCTGTGTCTGGACTCGATCTGAAAAAGATCAAGCAGAGACAAAAAAAACAAAAACAAAAAAAAGAGGTAGAAAATAAGTCTGTATAGAGCAGGGACTCCCAACCTCTTTCTCATGAACCCGGGCTCTTCTTGGATGGGCTTCAGGGAAAAAGTGATACTGCTGAAATTGTTTTCAATATTTTATATGCATTTTTTTCAGTAGATAAGAGCCACAGCTTTCATCAGTTCTTCTTGGGGTTCCAACCTAAAAGCATGAAGAAACACGGTTGTAGAGAATAGTTGCAATGTCTACTGTTTCAGATAGGAAATGAAGCGTAAACATCCCCTCAAAAAGACTGAAATATCATTTTGCGCCTCTGTGTGCTACCCAGAAAAATAAATGGAAGTAAACAAGCTCATAACAGGCCCTATTTCAAAAGGACCAACTCAAAATGTAAAACAAAGGACAGAAAGTCAAGTAAAATGTACCTCCATAGACACATTTCTTTGTTTTGTATGTAGAAGAAAGGCTGCCATTAAAACATACTGACTGCTTCTTCAGAAAAGTAGGATTCCCAAAGATTTATGCGAGGGCAGCACAGAGATACGTCCTCCATGCAGCTGCGTGCCTTTGGGATGCTTTTCCTTTATGTTCCATGGGCTTTCTATGTTCCATGTGTTGGGTTTAAATTTTAAATACTCAATATAAATTTCCTTTGTAACAAATAAACCTTTTATGCCTTAGATGGTTGCTTATTTCTTCTCCCAATACCAGAAAATATCTGCATATAAAGGAGATTAGGAAGAAGAAGGGGTGTGAAAGTGAAAGGAAGTGACCTTTCTGAGTCCTGGCTTGCAGGACAAAGAACCTTCATGACAAGTATGTCTGTTACCAGGGCTCACAGAAGGTAAACGGATTTGTGGAGGTGCTCCTCCAGGTTACAGGTGGGGGCAGCTCATGGTGTTAAAGGAAAAATTATTCAATGACACTTGTTAAAGACAATAAGGAAGACTTTATTCCAGGGTGAGTGTAGGACCTCCACAGTGGAGTCTTGCAATGGGGAAGACAGATTGGTCTCAACTCCAAATACAACATGGGCAAGTGGGAATTTGCAACCAAGGAGCAGGGGGTGCTGGTCAGTGGATAGAAAATCACTAAGAGGAAACATCAAGGATTGGATGTGGGGGTGGGGGTGGTGGCTAAACTAGCCTAACAAGATTCTTGTTGAAGGCAGGCCAGGGTGATCAGACATCATTTGGGGGATGGTGGAGAATGAGGAAGCTGATTAAACATTAAGTGTGATGAGACATGAAGAATGGGGAATTCTAGCTAAACCAACTTAGCAGTATTCTTGCTAAAATTAGATTAGGCAAAGACAAACATCACAGTCTAAAAATCAAGGTCTAATTGAAAAAGAGCTCAGCGGGGAGCCCGAGTAGAGTTTGGTCATGGAGTGAAACGTTGTCAGTGGTGAACCATGTGGGATGGGCTGGTTGAGGGTTTTATTCTCTCGCGTGTTATGTGATGTGTGAGCTGAGAGTCATGAATTCACACTCTCATCCCTTATCAGGTTGGAGGTACTGTCCTCATCCGCCTCCTTTGTATCCTATTGTCCTTGGCAAATGGTATTTGTTTTATAATCAGTATGCTTTTTTTGCTTTTCCTGGGCGATATTTCAACTCTCAACTCTTTTGTGAGCACTCCTCTTCTGTTAACATCTTTGACCAATTAGAAAGGTGAACCAATACTGTATGTCTATTTGTTTTGACTGACAGAAACAAATTTTATTTTATAATTTTTACACACAAATCCAATTATCATAAATGTTTCTTCAGTACTTCTGAGCGGGAGGTGGAGACATGACTAAGTGTTGTGAACATAAAAGGCCAGGGTAGGGAGAGGGTTTGGCCTTCTGGCAAGCTCTACCTACTTATGAGGTCAATTGTTTTGCTCCCAGGCAACCCTGCCCTAAAACAAAACAAAATTAGGGGCAAGTATTAAAAGAAAAGTCCAAGGCAGGGAGCTAGAGGTCATAGCTCAGACCTGCAGCCAGGTACTGGCTGGTTATACCAATATGGAAGTTGGTCAAGTCTGCATAGAACCGATCCCCACATCAGTGGCTAGAATAAAAGGTAGGAAGTTCTTCCCACCTTTTTTTCTTCTTTGTGACCCAGTTCTTTCATTTTTCTCTTTGTCTCTGATTTGATGAATATATTCTCAAGAAAACAATAAAGAGATAGGAATTAGATAGTCTTTAAATGGGGCACAAAAAGGAACCTGACACGGAGTAGGCAATCTTTAATTGCCATTGTTTTTATAATTGAGATACACGATGGGCGCACATAGCAGTGTGTAACCCATTGGGCTTCCAATGTGAAAGAATAAGTAGGTGTTAGCCAGGTGCAGAAGATATTTGGGTGCCGTGGAGCTGGAAAGGGCGTTCCGAGCCAAGAGGCAGTGGTGCAAAGTTAGAGCTGGAATCAAGAGAGCACAGCTGGAGCACAGGGTGTGAGGAGGACCATGTTTACAGGATGCACAGGGCAGAGGTTGGATTATGAAAAGCTCTGTCCACCCTACTAACCCATAGACATTTGAAGTATGCAAATAGTTGCTGAACAAAGAGGGAAACATGTTCACAAATTTGAGGCATTATTATAAAAAGAAAGCTTAGGACAAAGTAGTGATGGGATTCTGATTTATTAATAATGAAGCTTTATTCTCAGATAAACACACATAAAACCTCCTGCCCAGATAGTAAACGGTAGGCAGCTTTCAGCTTTCTGGCTCAGTAGTTATTTAGATGGAATATCCCCAAGAATTTCCATTCTCAGGGTTCTTTTATATAAAGTCAAAGAAGCTCCCTCCTGCCTCTCTGCTGACTTCATTATCTCCTCCGCAACTGCTGGTGGATCAGATTGACTCTGACTCCAGTGGTATCTGTTTTATCATTCAAAGCCCTGCAGGATCAGTTTGGGCTTGGTAGGGAAGAAGATCCTTTTCTATCTTCAGGCTTTGCTTGATCTAATCAGACGTTGAACTGTTCTGCCAGTTTTGCTTCAGGTATACAAACGCATTCTTCTTTCCTTTCACTCTCCTCCTTGACATAGTTCAACTGCAAGTTTCCTGTTTTATTTTCCTTTTCAATCAAACAAGTTTTCCTCTTGGGCTTTATTAGTAGAGACTTGCAAATTTTGCCCTTAAAATGCATGGGATGTGAAAGCCATTATAATATTTTGACCTGAAAAAGTACATTACAAAGTAACAATGTTAGATTTGTGCTTAAACATCATGATGTTGGCATTGTAGAGAATGAGCTGAGGTGGGGGATTGTTGTGAGGACTGGGTCTTGAGGCAGGGAAAGCAGGTAAGAAACTGTAGCAGGTAATTCATGTAGGATTCAGGTTGTGGCACTAAGGATGGAGAGGAAGGAATGAAGGTGAAAAATATGTAAGAGGTAAAATGAACAGGAGAAGGTGATGAATTGGCTTTGGGAAGTGAGTGACAGGGATCTGTTTGATTCCAATGCCTGTGCTTTTAGACACTAAAATTTTGAGATCTGGAATAGATGGTAAGAAGAAAGCTGAATGTAGAGTTTTTTTCCTCTTCTAAACCTCAATTCCCTTATCTTTTAAATAAGATTTCATAGTACCTACCTCATTGTAATATTACAAAGATAAATTGAGATGCTGCATGAAAAACCCTTAACACACCACTTGGCACATAATAAACATAAATCTTCAATGCACAGTGGTACCTAATAATAACAGCAGTTTACTAAGGTATTTATTGAAGTAAATAGAAAATTTGGTGATCTATGATTAGATTTTTACCTAGCTAACTCGCCCCTAGTTTTGCTTGCAATGACAGGAAAATATGCAGTATCTAGTCATATATATTTGTGCTAGCTGAAGATTTTCAAGGCAAGGTTTATGGGACTTGCTCCAGTTTCTCACTTTGCTTGCTTTAACACTCTCCAGCTTCTTATAAATGAACATTTAGGGTGCACAAAAGGGCCTCCGTGAGAGATAATGTTTGCATGAGGGGTTTGTGAATAAACTCTTCTGCTCAGTGAGGCAGAGGATGCCTCCTGCTGCTGGAACTGACTCACTAGTGAATGTGTGGGCTTCTGGGTTTTCTGCCTTTAATCTCTTTATAACTACATTTTTTGGTAAAAATGAACAATGTTCAGTAAATACAGTCTTTTAATTTTGATTAGGCTGCCTGTCTACTGGGGCTATTGTGGGGATTAAATAAGATATGAGGACCTGTTATATATTAAAAAATAATAAGCTGACTTTTTCTACTGCATTTGCTATGCATGGGTTTAGTTACCTTTCTGTTCATAAGAGAACGGAGAGTTCTGTAAGAATTTTAGTGCTTGCTGTTTAATTTTTTTTAAGGAAGCATTTGTCTCCCTGCAGAGCTTAAGATTTTAAGTAGAGAACTTTTCATCCAACCTTTTTACAGCTCATGAACTCATGAACTCCTGAACTGCAATCATTCACTTCTTCAATTCTAGAAAGACTGCTGAAGATTGTATATTTGTATGTGATAATTAACACAGTTATTTCAAACTTGAGAGTCATGTTCATTTACAAAAATATTAATAGTGGCCTGTATTGGTACCTAGATTTTATTTATACTTTAACTTCTTAAGTGCGTTAAAAGGCTGCCTGACTTTCTGATGTGGCCTGTGAATATTGAGTACTGAAAAGCCATGGGTGTTCTTCCAATTTTAGAAACTCATTTTGGAGATAGATCAGAGAATAATTTCAAGTGTATAATTTCCTCAAGTGAAATGAGGCATCCTGACATGCCTTCAAATAGATTCCGGGAAATGTAGGAATTGGTGATTTTTCCCTGATAAAGGTAGTGTTATTATTTACAGTTAATAGTTGACTGGAATTTTAATATTGCAGCCAGTAAAGTAGGTTAGCCAACACATCTTATTCATACCTTTGAATTATCTGAGGTTATTAACACAGGACTAGCATAGCTTTATGTAGGAAGAAAACATTCCAGCAAAATAAACTCAGAGTATTTTATTTTGAGAAAAGCAAATAAGTACAATTCAATTCTTTCCTATTCACAGTAAAATGCCCTTTGTGAAATGGAATGCACTTTTGAATTCTAACATTTCTGTTTCCTCTTTTTTACTCAATCTAGAGAAATGCTTGCCTATACAACTAAATGTCTATGAATAGTAGAATAAATTGCATAGAAACACATCTATATTTTTTTCTCTAGACTCAGTGTTTCGCTTTTCAACAAAAGTGTGCAAGTTTACACTGAAAAATGTAAACCTTATACAGAATTACTTGACTGGCTGAAAATACACTCAGGGTTATGTTCAGGTTGAATTACCTCAATTAGAATGATGCCAAATGGACAGAAAACCCTGGAGATATTAATATTTCTATGAAGAATTTAGAGAGCAACTGAGAGGGAACAATTACTTTATACAGAGAAATCTGGAAAAATACTGTATTCTCAGGAAGAGAAAGTTAATCCTTACCTTTAAGTCCTTGTGTAAATGATTCACTGATTATTCAGCATGATACCTGTATGCTGCAAGTTTCTACAATGCCTTCTGAGTCATCAAAGACATATTAAATTGTGTATACTATAGAGAAATTTGTGCTTTTATTTATATATTTACACCCTGGGTCTTTTTAATTAAATTTATTAAAGGATTTAATGTGACATACAACAAAATAGATTACGATAAGTCAATAATAAAATATAAATAGCATTGGAAAGTCAGGGTTAAAAGAAAAAGTAAGCAGACATGCTTAATATGAAGGTAAACACAGTTACTGTAATTGAGTTCCCTGTTTTTCTGTCAGCTTTCTGATTGCCCGGGTGAAAAGGAAGTAACAGTCATCTGTGTAATTCTAATGTTAGGAGAGCAAACATTCTAATTTTTCAAAGGGAGCAAAATTCTAATGTATCTTTTTCAAGTGGGATTTCATATCTACTATTCTAAGCTATCGAGGGACATACCTTCAATATTATTTTTCACAAAATTTATAGAGCAGTTTCTTATGGTGTTTTTCAATACATAGAGTTAAAATACACCCCAGTGGAGAATAATATACCAGGGCATTATATAATGCAAGCTGGCACATTTTAGTGGTCTGGACATGAATTAAAGGACTTAGATGTCACTTGATTTCATTTCTTTTAAATAATCTTCAGATAACACCTCTTTTGGAGGGATTCTTGATAGAGAAACATAAAGTATAATTTAATGAATTCTGATAACAAACTTAAGAACTGAAATGGTCTTGTTTGAAGGATTATCTGTGTGCTTTTTAAACTAAATGAGGAAGGGATAAAACTGATATTTTGCTGTAAAAATCAAGCAGTCTAACTAGGACCTTTGCTTTGAATAAAGTATACTTGCCCACTTCAGCATGGAGATAAACTTCAGGGCCCAGGGATCTGGAAGGAAGCCAAACCCCAACTATGTGGGGTACTAGTACAATCCCATGTCTACTCTTCTGGGGGACCCAAAAGCCTTTTTGTCACTGAGATCCAAAATTACTTACAATAGCCTTGTCTTAATATTTTATTGCATTTTCTAGTTTTTTTTTAAGTTAAAAAGCAATGCCATTTTCAAAGAAACATGGACAAAATCAGCACAATCTAGAAAAGTATCATTGGGATGATGAAGTGTATGTATCTGGAAAACTTGAAGGAACTAGGAATATTTAGCATGGAGAGGAAAGTGGTTAAATGTCAGGTGGTGATTCTTCAGACATGACTCTTTACCTTATGGAAAAGGGAAGGGCTGAGAGCAGAGCTAGAACCAGGACATCCTTGTTAAGAAGGCAGGTTCCAACAAGGGAATGCTTGTTAAGAATTAGTGTTGTTCTAATGTGGACAGGGCTGTCTGGTGAGGCAGGGAGTTCCTCTTATTGGAAGTGCAATTTCATTGATTGCTTTTTTCTCTGTGTATGAGCCAGACTTTCTTGTTTCTTTCCATGTCTTGTAATTTTTTTTTTCTTTCTTTGGTAGAGAATGGGACATTTTAAATATAATGTGACAACTCTGGAAATCAGATTCTTCCACCTCTCCAAAGTTGTTTGTTGTTATTTATTTGTTGGTTTGATGACTATTCTAAACTAATTCTGTAAAGTCTGTATTCTTTGTCATGTGTGGCCACTGAAGTCTCTGCTCAGTTATCCTAGTGGTTAGTTAATGCATGAACAGAGATTTCCTTAGATGCCTGGAACCAGTAAGTCTCTCACCCTTTACCAAGGGTGCACAGAGCTTCAAGGTTAGCTAGAGGTGAGCTCTTAGGGTCTTCTCAGTTCTTTCCTGGACCTATGCGTAACCCCTGGACATAAGCACTGCCTTACTTATGTGGGTAACTGTCTAGATCCCCACAAATGTCAGAATTGTGCCAAACCTCATTGTGTACAACTGCTACCCACTGCCTCAGGCAGTCTCAGTGTTCAACAGTTGCCTCTGACTGCCTTCAGTCAACTTCCCCAGGGGAAAAGGCTACTCCCCCTAGTTGAGCTCCAAGTTCAGGTCAAATAAAGACAGCCTTGTAAGTGGGGTCTTCCAGAGAACCCCCAGAACTGACAAATAATGACAGTCCTCTGGAAATGGAGCTTTGAAGGAGCTGCACCCTCATTCTGCCCCCTTTGGTGGCTGCCAGGCTATTGGCTCTCACCAGATTGCAGGCTGTTGGTTTTCAAGGCTACTACAGAGTTGGGGAGTGGGCATGGGGATAGGGGCAAATTAAAATGCCACAGAGATTGCTCTTCTTCCTGAAATTCAGATGTTTTTGATGAACAAACACTCCTTGGATTGTTGTAAGCCTGGGTTAATTTCCTGAATTCTGGAAAAGTTGATTCTAACAGTTTTTGCCAGTGCCTCCATTGCTTACATGGAGCAGAGACTCTTTGGAGGTCCTCCCTACACCAGTGTTTCTGATGTCACCCTTGAAGTGCTTTTTCACCATGTGAAAGATAAAAAGTTGAATTCATAACTTCCAAGGCCCCCTGCTCCTCTAGAACATCCAGTGTTAACTAAGAGGTCTCATTCACAAGCCATCCTAGAGGACATAATTTACTGTACCATTCTTAAAATAAATGTGAGTGACTGAAACAGACTTTCCACAATGCCAAAATATGAAATACAATAAAGTGTACTAAGTTATCAATTTCTGCTTTATTTACAGATTTAAAAAAGAAATATTACCTTTCCTATATAGTTTCTCACCTTAAAATGAATTAGTCTAAGGGGATGGGAGATCTTAGGCCAATGTAGGTAAAATTTAAGCCCCAGAGACTACTGAAAAGGTAAAAATGAAATTATAATTGATTGATGGCATTATATATTTTATGAATGGTTTACCTTTTTCTGTACATTGTTTGTTATTAACTGTAGTCACCATGTTGTACAAGAGAGCTCTTGAACGTATTCGTCCTATCTACCTGAAATGTTGTATCATCGAATGGTTTACCTTTAATTCTGAAATTGGTTATAATGATTATTGCCCAAATATTGATATGTTCAAGCTAATTCTTTATTCATTAGACATCCATTTTTGTACTAAGTTCTGAGAACATAGCTAAGGAATCAGCTCAACATGATTCAAGGCCGTTTTATGTCAATTTCTTGAAAGGAGAGATGGGAGGATATGGTGCCACATTATTTGGCAGTGATGTTAAATGAAGTGTCCATGTAAATTAATTTTGCAGATGTCTAAAGCCAAACCTTTTTACTTTAATGATTTTTGAGCTGACTTTTTCCAAAGTATGTAAACTACTGCTCTTCTTAATCAGGAGACTGGTAATCTAACGTCTCAGTGGCAAATAATCATTTTGCACAGTTACTTCATTGCCCTGAAAAGCAGTGACGGCCACCTTGGCTCTTATAGGCTAGGGCCATTGCATCAGTGCTCACTGGTGACACATTGCTGTGCTTTTGGTGTTTTCATACTTATTTACAAAGTGTTGTGGTTCCTACTTTTCCATTAATATTTGCTGGTCATGGATTTCCCATCTATTTTTAACTCGAGCTTTCTACTTTTTAATCTGTGGGCTGACACTTCAGATAAGAGCCCTTACCATGTGCCAAGCACCATTCTAAGTGTTGAAGGGTGTTTGTTCATTTAATCTTCCCAACATCCCAAACAGTTAGGTACTATTATTATCTATATTTTTCAGATGAGAAAACTGAAGCACAGAAAGATTAAGTAATTTGCCAACACATAGCTTATAAGTTACAGAGCAGGAATTTGAATTCAGACTCCTGACTCTGCGGTTCATGATTGTGACCATTATACTGTACTGTGTCATATAAAGATGCTTGTTCAAGTTACACATAAACGTAAGAATGAATGGGCTCTCACAGAAGACCTTACTGGAACTCTTTGAAAGATACTGGAACTTTGGTGAATTGTCTTTGTGAAATCTATTTTGGTTTCCCACAGAATGTGTGTGTATATCTGTGTGAGTGCACATGTCTTGTGTATGTATCAAATAGGTAAGACGGCCAGAGAAGTGACTTTATTAAACCAGTGTTAAGTATTATTCAATCATAAACATCTTAATTTCACTTTTGGTGAAACTGATGAACCTTTGCTAATCTTTCGCTGTTAATTTTCATTACATGGTATACCGTAACTATTATAGTTTTACATGATTTTTTATTTCTTGAGAGTAAAGCCTTCCTTATTGGCATTACTGGTAAATGTCTGTGGAAATCTAAGAATTATGTATTATTCATTTCTTCTCTCCAATATAATGCACAAATTGACAACTGATTCAATAGTCTTGTTTTCCTTGACTTAGTTGAATTCTTTGTGGAATCTGGAGAAGAAAATAAAGAAGCAGTTATTTAAATAATTATGAATTTCTTTTTATTCAAGTAGCTGCTTCTAAAGGACAAGTGCCAAAAAACTTTTACCCAAAACTCAGAATAAAATCTTTGAAAGTCAGATTTGTTGGGAGATAATTTTCCTTGGCTGTCTCACATTTCTGCATGTCTTGTGAGCAGAGGCACTGGCCTTTGTTCTGGACCATCTTTTCAAGGATGTATATATAAAAAATAGCCTTGAAGATAGAGATGGTATTTGCCTTCACAGAGAAGGGCA
>CM052437.1:160814079-160857940 GCA_028533085.1 Varecia variegata | reverse complement strand
AAATCAAATTTTAGAGATGAAAACTACAACGTGACATAAAATATATGCTGGGCAGAGTTAAAAGTAGATTAGCCATTGAAGAAGAAAAGATTAATAAACTTTAAGACACAACAATGTAAATTATACAAAAAGAAAGAAAGACAAAAAAGAGTAAACAGTGAAAAGAGTGTCATTGAGCTGTGACAACTCCAAGTGGTCTAATATACATGTAACTGGAATCCTCAAAGGAAAGAGGCAAAAGAAAGATTGAAGAAATAAGGTTAGAAATTTTTCCAAATTTGATTTTAAAAGATCCAAGAATATCAGAAGATCCCAAGCTCAAGAAACATGAAGAAAACTACACCAAGGAAAAAAATATATCAATTTGCTCAAAACCAGTGATACATATAAAATCTTTAAAGAAGCCATAGGGGGAAAAAAGTCATATTACACGTAGGGGAACAAACATAAGGATGCCAGCCAATTTCTTAACAAAAACAGTGTATGAAACTTAACATCTTGTATGTATGAAGAAAAAAATTGTCGATCTAGAGTTCTCTACCCAGTGAAGACATCTTTTCAGTAAAGATTAAAAAGGAAAACCATTTTCAGACACACAAAAACTGCAAAAATTTACACGATGTAGACCACACTACAAGAAACATTAACAGCAATCCTTCAGGCATGCGGAAAGTGACAGCATATGGAAATACGGATCTACAAAATGGAATGAAGAACACTGGAAATTATTACTAAATAGGTAAATATATATGACAATTTTATTATTACACAAGGCAAGAAAAAGGCATAAAAGGTATCCAAACTGTCTGTTTTTGCATACAACATGATCGTCGATGTAGAAAATTCAATGTCTTTCTGGGGGATAGGTATGCTTGTAGCTCTGATTTGGGTGGTGCAAAGACAATATATGTAATCAAAGTGTTTGCACCCCCATAATATTATGAAATTAAAAAACCAATGTTCTCTAAAAAAGAATGTAATCTGAGATAAAGACAATGTTAAAATAATAAAAAAAGAAAATTCAATGTAATCTACAAAAGCACTACTAGAACTAATAAGTAATTTTAGCAAGGATACAAAATACAAAGCCTATATGCAAAAATAAGTTGCTTTTGTATACACTAGGAATGAACAATTAGAAATTGAAATTAAATGAAACAGTACCACTTACAGGAACATCAAAAATGCTAAATACTAAGGGATATTTCAGGGGGCAAAAGATGTGCAAGATCCTGCTCATTAAAAATTACAAAATAGTGCTGAGATAAATTAAGGAATACTCAAGTAAATGGAGATACAAATATATAGTATGTTCATGAATGGGAAGACTTAATACCGTTAAGGCAATAATTTGCCCCAAATTGATCTTTAGGTTCAATGTAATCCCAATTAAAATCCAGCACAAATTTTTGTGGAAATTGATAAGATAATTCTAAAATTCATATGAAAATGCTAAAGACCTAAAATAGTAAGGTAAATAAATAAATAAGTTGGAAAATAAGAAAAAAGGTAGAGGAATAATACTAATGCATTCCAAAATTTATGATGATGCTATCAAGAATATGTGGTGCTGGTGTCAAGATAGACAGATAAATGAAATATAATATAGAGTCCATCAATAAGCTCTTATATTTATGAACAACTGATTTCTGACACATGTACAAAGACAATTCAGTATTGAAAGAATAATCCTTTCAACAAATAGTGCTGTAACAATTAGATATCCACTTGCAAAAAAAATTTAAAATAAAATTTTTTAAAAAGGACTTTTATCTGTACATCACACCATGAGTAAAAGTAATTCAAAATGGATCACAGACCTAGGTGTCGAACTTAATGATTGTTTTAGAAGAAAACAGAAAATCTTTGTGACTTCAGCTTAGGCAAAGATTTCTTAGATGTAATACCAAAGCACAATCCTTAAAATAAAAAAATTGATAAATTATACTTATCAAAATTTTAAAAAACACTGCTCATTAAAAGATATCATTAAGAAAATAAAAAGACTGGGAGAAAATATCTATAAAACATATATCTGATAAAGATCTTGTATCCAGAATATATAAAGAACTCTCAAACTTCAATAATATGAAACCAAACTCCAATTAAAAATGGGTAAAAGATTGGAACAGACACTTCACAAAGAAAATGTACAGATAGAAAATAGACACATGAAAAAATGCCCAACCTCATTATTCATTATGAAAATTTAAGTTACAACCTCAGTGTACCACTAGAATAGATGGCTAAAGTAAAAATCTGACAGTACCAAGTATTAGTGATGATCTGAAGAAACTGGAACTCTCATATACCATTGGTGTGATTGGAAAATGGTCCAACCAATTTGAAAAACAGTTTGACAATTTCTTAAATTGTTAAACATACACCTAAAATATGACTCAGCCAATCTATGAGATGTACCCAAGAGAAAGCAAAGCCTATTTCCATACAAAGGCTTGTGCATGAATGTTTATGACAGCTTTATTAACAATAGCCCAAAACTGAAAACAACACATGTGACGAGATAAAGAAATTGTGTTACATATATATATTAGAACAATTACTCAATACTAAAAAGTAATGGACTATTGATACATGCAACAACATGGATAAATCTCAAAGTAATTATGCTTAGTGAAAAAAGTTTAGCAACCAAAAGGAATGGCCTATTGATATATACAACAATGTAAGTAAAAATCATATATCAAAAACTTATCAAATTGTACATATTAAATGTGTTCATTTTGTATGTCAATAAAGCTTAAAGAAAAGGAGAATATTTACTGAGAAGTTTTCCCAATATGCAATGAAGTAATCATCATACTTTCATGAATTTCCCATCCAACTTCTTAGATTTTGTTGGTATAATTCAGAGTTTTATGTCCAATTTATTATTAAATATTTTACATGACATGTGAGTAATTGATATAGATAAGAATGATTAATAACATTTACATTTTTCTTTTTAACTATATTAATAATAATTATTTGGACTAAATTTACTACTTATTTAGTTTGAATTGTCACTGTGATTTTTAATAGAGCTTTCCTTTTCAGGGAAAATTTGAGCAATTTTTTAAGGAAAAGTATATGGATGGCACAAGACTTACGCATTGCCCATTTAAAAGTACAACACTTTTGAAGCTAGGCACGCTGGCCCACATCTGTAATCCCTGCATTTTGGGAGACTGAGGCAGGAGAATCATTTCTGGCTAGGAATTCGAGACCAGGCTGGGCAACTAGTGAGATCCTGTCTCTACAAAGAAAAAAAATTTAAAAATTAGCTGGGCATGGTGGGTGACAGAGCTAGACCCTGTCTGAAAAAAATAGTATAGTATTAATTTTTTAAGTTATTGCGTTCATGATGACAGCTTCCTTGAGGCATAAGCATTTTCTCTCAAAGCCCTGTAGATGGTGTTAACACCCAGCACTCATGTTCCAGCTCATCAGGTTGAAGCCGCATCCCTTTTAAACCTAGCCTTGAGAGTCATGCAGCATCTCATCCACTGAGTTCTCTTGGTTACACGCAAGTCACCAACCTGTCCAGATTCAAAAGAAGGGGGATTAGACACTACCCCTGAGTGCATCATTCAAGAAGAGCCTGTGAAATAGGAGATGCGGTCATCTTCGGAAAATGTAATCTGCCATAACTCCTTTATTTTCTGACCACTTTAGTCTAGATTTTGGAGCAAGTTATTATCTATATTTATTTTATAATCTTCCTCAGAAGTCAGAAACAACTTTCTTTTATCACTTTGTGAAAATACCTGCCTAAAAGTAAATGAATAGAGAACAACGAAGCCGTACTGTCCTGAGGACACTAAGTAATTGAGGAGGTGTCTCGAATTCTGATGGTGTTTGAGCCCGATTCTCTCATAGACTAGGTTCCCACTTGCCTATCTGGACTTTGATTCACTCTCTGTGTTCCTACTTCAACTTGATGTTTTCAGTCCTGCCCTGAATCTTGCTGACATTCCTTCATGGGTAACAATTTGAGCAATTTTTTTTCTTTCCCTATTTGGCCATGATTGAGCAATTGACTAATCTTAGTATCTAGTAATTAATACTTTATTAGGATTTGACTACATTTTTCCAGTTTTAGTTAATATAATTTCACCTGGACAGAGCTGAACAAATCAAATGCTGAGCCTGCTCTTCAGTTCGATCTGCTAGGGACTTGCACGGATGAAGCAAGCGAGGCAGGCGCGCGCCCCTCCCATTGCTCAGGGGTTTCATTCTGCTCCAACCAGGGCATCTCCACTGTGGTCCCAGGACATAGTCCTTCTTATTCTTAAAAGGAAGTTTAACAAAATAGCCCTGTCAATAATGATGTTTGATTTATCTACTGGGGAAGACAGAAAGCATCTATTACTTACGAGGGCAGGAGAAAGTGTTCTCTCTTTTATAATTCACTGTTCACAAGATTGTCAAAGGGCAGGGTCCTGTAGGTGGAACAGTTAAAGGAAAAATAATAGGTGTATTTTCCAAAATTCAAAATTAAGCTTTGGGCTATTACCTTTTATATAGTATAGACTAAGCATGTGAGAATTTAACTACCTTTGTGTTGTTAAATTCTCCACACATGCATAGCTTAAAAATCTATTTCTCTCTACAAAACTGTGCTCTGGCATAATTTTAACAAAATTGCTGTGGTGAAGTCTGTGCTATTATTCTGCTTGAAGTTCAATATGAATAAATCTGACAATCAGATGTCTAACAATGGTTCCTAATTCCTTTCTATTCTCTCCTAGTTTTCCTTGGAATTCATCTTCTTATTTTCTCTTACCAAAGGTAAGACCAATTCAACTCGATTTAGTAAGATCTACTGAGTATCTGCTATGCTATGTAGAATAAGCTGGGCTGTACATGACAAAGATCAGAAGAAAACTGTAAAATATAAACCCTTCCTCAAGGAACTCATAGTCTGGCTGGAGTGATCAGGCAAATGGACACTGATTAGGTAAGTACCCCACAGTTTCTGGTACAGTGAAGATATTCATAAATTGGTAAATTAAATTAAACAACAGTGAAACATAATATAAGGCTAAATGCAAAATTATATGGTATAGATACAGGATTTCAGAGAAAGCAAGACATGAAAGTAGGCTGAAGTTTTGGCAGATCACAGAAAGATCACAGTTGTGATGTGGTAGGTTTTTTTTGTTTTTGTTTGTTTGCTTGTTTTAGTTTTAGTGTTTAGAGACAGGGTCTCTCTCTGTCACCCAGGCTGGAGTGCAGGAGCATGATCATAGCTCACTGCAGCCTCAAAATCTGGGGTTCAAGAGATCCTCCTGCCTCAGTCTCCCAAGTAGCTAGGACTACTTGGCCATGACACCAAGCTAATTTTTCTTTCTTTTCTCTTTTTGTTTTTTTGGTACAGACTGGTCTCACTGTGTTGCCCAGGCTGGGCTTCAACTCCTGGCCTCAAGTGATCGTCTTGCCTCAGCCTCCCAAATTGCCACCATGCCTGGCCAAGCTGGGGCAGATTTTGATGACAAAAAATGGGAAGGATATTTCAGGTTAGGGTAATTATAAATAAATCAGAGATAGATGTTAGCATAGTGTGTCCACTGCAGAGAGGAGCTCATTTTGACTGGAGGAGATAAAAATCCATAGGTATGTCGGGGCAGATAACAGAAGGCCTCAAGAGAATTTTGAACTTTATTTTGAGGACATGGAGACCCCCATATAGGTTTTTATTAGCAAAGCCATATTTTTGAATCTATACTTGCATTGCACTCAGAATAGACTGAAAAGAAATAGGTAGAGAGGTCTGGAAACCAACTATGGAAAGTAGGAAACAATAAAACTCACAGATTATGAAGAAAAAGAAATAAAGTTTGACTTTATAATTTAAAAGTCAAAGACTCAGGAGAATACACTTGTAGTGACAGAAAAGAAAACTGGAAGACAGACTGTTGTAAAGAAGATTTTATTTGGGATTCGAGTTTGAGGTTATCTTGACAAAGTCAGGGTGATACAGTTTTTAAAAGGAGTGGCTCAGATTATGGGTGTTTATGTGGTGGTGGGTTTAGGTTCTTAAAAGCAATTGGGTTGTCTTTTGTCACCTCTGTGGT
This sequence comes from Varecia variegata, assembly GCA_028533085.1. NCBI lineage: Eukaryota > Metazoa > Chordata > Mammalia > Primates > Lemuridae > Varecia > Varecia variegata. Next base: position 160,851,863 of record CM052437.1, on the reverse strand, counting down.
GTCCCTCATTTTCCTGTGTTTCATAGAAAAGAAGCTGGGAACTAGTTCCTCAGAATTTCCTTCTTGTGTAGTTTATTCCATCTTGTGTAGTTTATTTCCGTCTTGTGTAGATTATTCCAATAAGAGGCACTTTTATGAAGTTCCGAGGGCTCAGTCCTCACCTTTCCTGTGGCATCTGTACTCTGACTTCTCATTGGTGGCCTCACCTCATCCCTGGGAGCTCTCACTTTTAGATTTCTGGCCATTTTCTGGGCTAACTTTTGATTCCTTTAGCCCTACACTTGTGTATGCTTCTAATTTCCTGTATGAAATCCCTTTCTACTCAAAATTCCTAGACTGAAGTCCACTTTCATCATGAATCCTGAGATAAAAACACATTCCATGTAAAGAGAACATGAGCAATGACTGAGATCGAGCTACATTTGTGTGGGTGTATTTGTGTGTGTGTGTGTGTGTGTGTGCATGTGTGTGTGTGTGTGTGTGTGTGACAGAGAAGAAATAGAACCAGTAAAAGACACAGAAAAGAAATGGTCAAAAAATTAAGAAAAGTAAATGAGGAAAAATTGTGAGGCAGAAGTTTTTTTTGTTTGTTTTTTTTTCCCCCCAGGTAAAGGAATAAAATAGAGAAAAGAAGACACTACGCTGAGAAAAAGGTGAATGACGATTTGTCAGAATTCAGTTTTATTGTAATGATATTCCTACATTTTTAATTCCAGCTGCAATTAGAATGATGTTACCAAAATAGTGGGCCAGCATGTTGTTTGGTGAGGGGGTAAGGCCATCCAGATGCCTGCAACTGGGTTATGACAAAGAGCCGGAGAGTTGCCAAAGCCCTTGAGTTAATATAGGAAATCCACAGTACTGTTTCTGCCCGATAAAGCAAATTGCTTCTGTTGTCTTAGGTAACTGGTCTAGAGAAAAATAATTTACTATATCTAATAATGGCATACCAGGTTTCCAGTAGGAGATCACATCTTGAAAAACTGTGAATGGCAATACTGCCTGATTACATGATGATAATCTACATTATTCTATAAGGTCCATCTGAATTTGGCATAGACCACATAGGTGAGTTAAATGGGAAGGTGGCAGAAATGTCTCACCCTTCATCTTTCAAATTTGATAGTGGCAGTAATCTCTGGAATTTTATTTGTGGCTTTCTGTTTTTAAAAGGAGGAGCTACTCCGGCCACTTTCATTTCACGCTTCCTACATATAGTCCTTACTCCATAGATCAAAGAGACAGAAGAGTATGCTTCCTGCTGAATGTACAGTTTGCATTCAGAAATGAAATGGTTAAGCACATATTTGTTCACAGACCCACTCAGCCCACTATGAGATGGACTCGGACCTTTGCATTTCTTCCTCTACATTACAACAGAGAGTTTCTGCCTTCTCAATCCCAGTTAATGTAGGTCTTTGACCTCCATAAGCCTCCCCGCTTTGACTACTGGACGAAATCGACGTAGGATTTATGGGAATTTGTGTTAGCTCTGGGCCAGTCCAATAATCTCTGAAGAACCTGAGTATTTCTCTTTCTCCAGTGCACAGCCACACTAGCAAATGAGTTCAGGTGTCTTTGGGGGAACTCAAGAAAGAAGTTTTATATAACCTTCTTGTGGAAGTATGGCAAAATCTGGTCCTCTTTTCATTGCAGGGACTTGTGTCTGTGAACTGGCTTAAGTCTGTGAACTGAGTGAGAAGTTATAATTATTCATTGTGTTGATTAAATCAAGACTCTATTCATAAGGATAAGAGTTTAGATTTTTTTTCTTATAGACAGTCCAAATATCTATATTTATTCTAGGAACATCATAATCCATTAGCTACTACTAATGATGTCAGTGGGTCAAACTATTTTGATTAGTGCTTGGTTCTGCTGCCCATTCTGGTAGTTACCTCCAACTCTTCCTTAAGCCTGGAAATCTGGGAGCCCATTTCAAAGGAATCATTTGTAAACATCATCATTAACCTAAAGCACACTGAGCTTTTCAGAGATGTTGGTTCTTTCCTTACCTGTATATTTCTCAATGCATTGGTAAAGGCAGTGTTGTCTGGGCACTTCTTTGGAGCAGTGTTAGTGGATGTGTGAGTGGGTAACTATGATAAGAAATACATACACACACACACACACACACACCCTCCCCAAGACAGAGCTCCTAAAGCCTTTGTAGATGGGGGCACTAGGAGAATCTTTTGTTCTAATATTTGGTGTTTGGCCCTGGTTCCTGGCACACAGCTCCTAAAACACTTGGGATCTCCAAAGTAATGTGTCTTTGTGCTAATAATGAAATAATTGCTAGCTTGGGGGCCCCTGGATAGCTTCGGAATGGGCCTGGTTGCTAGGGGAACCAACCATATGTTTAGAGGGTTGGAACTTGCAGTCCCATCTACCCCCAACCTCCAGGGAGGGGAGTAGGGCTGAAGGTTTAGATAATCCCAAGGACCAGTGATTTAAACAATCATGCCTACATAATTAAGCCTCCATAAAAATCCAAAAGGACTGGGTTCAAAGAACTTCAGGATTGCTGACAAGTGCAGGTGCCTGGTGGGTTGTATACTGAGAGAGAGCACAGAAACTCTGTACCCCTTCCCGATACCTTGCCTTACACATCTTCCATCTTGCTGGTCATCTATTTCCTTTGTAATATCCTTTATAATAAATAGGTAAGTATAACTAAGGTGTTTTTCCCTGAGTTCTCTGAGTCCTCTTAGCAAATTAATTGAATCCAGGGAAGGGGTTGTGGGAACCCCTGATTTATAGCCAGCTAGAGCTGGTCAGAAGCGCAGGTCACAACCCGGGGCTTGCGATTTGCATCTGAAGTGGGGATGGTCTTGTGGGACTGAGCCCTTAACCTGTGGGATCTGATGCTGACTCAGGTAGATAGTACCAGTTATTGGGCTAAATGGTAGAACACCCAGTTGGTGTCCACTGCTTGGTTGGAGAAATCCTCACAAAATTTGGTGACCAGAGGCGAAGTGTTGTGTGGTTTGTGAGGATAGGAAAAAGTGTGAAGATATTTCAGCATTTCAACTGTATTTAATTTGCATACATAAATGTATAGAACATGTATTAAAACATAAGTGAACAGTGTAACGTATTGTACAGATTTCAGGATTATGTGTGGAAGGGAAGAAGGGAACTAGAATCAGGGAAGCTTCACTTGTAAATGTGATGCTTCATTTCTTAAAAATAGTAGAAATATCTGAAATAAGGCAAAATATTAACATTTGTTGGATCTTAGTGTTATGAACACAAATGTTTATTTATTCTTTCTGCCTTTCAGTATTTTCAAAATATTTCATATGAAAATATTTTAAAATCTTAAACAATTGAGATGAAGCTAAATATGGTTGCAACTAAATATGGTTTTAGGACAGATCATATTGCAAAAAATTCGTTGAAGTTAGAAAAAGTGATTTTCAGAATAAAGCCCTTAAAAGGAATTGATTGTAAAAAATAACTTCTAATAAAACAAAGGCAAAGGGAATGAATAAATGAAATTTGTTTCTAATTTAATTTTCTTATGAAGAGATGATAATTATGCACGTTTCTTTGGCTAGTTAACCATGTCAATTCTGCCATTACGATGCTTTTATTCTTCCCTTCCTGGAGATTCCCAGCTTTCTTTAGGGGTGCTTTTCTCCTCCTTTATATTAAAAGTTAGGACAAGAGGAAGTAGAAGAAATGAAAAATTGAAGTCTGATACCACAGAAATCTCAACAACAATGAGCACATATATTTTGTTTATATACTTTCATTTATAAAGAGTTTCTCAAAATGTGGGCTTTATGTGAGAAAGTCACCTTTAATTTGGTTATTTTCTTACAATTAGATGCTATGATTATGCTGTGGTCTGAACACCACCCCCCAAAATTGGCACACTGAAACTTAATCACTAACGTGATAGTATTAAAAGGTAGGGCCTTTAGGGTGTGATTAAGTCATGAGGTAACAAATGGGATGTGTCACCTTATGGAAGGGCTGGGAGGAACTAGTAGTGGTCCTTTTTGCTCTTCCACCGTCTGCCACAGCACTAAAGACGCCATCTTGGAAGCAGAGAGCAGCCCTCACCAGACATTGAACCTGCTAGAGCCTTAATCTTGAACTTCCCAGCTTCCAGAACTGTGAGACATAAACTTCTGTTGTTTAAAAATTACCCAATCTCAGGTATTTTATTATAGCAGCACAAATAGACTAAGACGAATTAGTATTGTTCTTTTCCATGATTTCAACAGAGAGAAATTAGAGTAGAAACTGATGCTGAAAATGCTGCTTCTACAGATATTCTCTGAAGTTTTCATTCAGATTAAAGAGCTCATACCAAGAATTATCAAAAGGTGAAAGAAAAAGCTCTTAACAATCACTTAGAAAAGTAAAATACAAGAATAGCCCAATCAGGTTTTGAGGCTATATGAAGACACATAGGTAGAAATGTGTACTTTGGAGTAAGATGTACTGAGTTCATACAGTAGGTGAGCACTTTGGGAGAGGCACGCAGGGTGACCCGAGTAAATGTATTCTAGCCCCAAACTGAACCACTGGCCTCCATGTAATTTAAAAGGATTTTCATGTGCTCTATTTTATCTAACCCTCCCATCCATGTGTGAGCTGGAGAAGAACTTCATTTTAGAGATGTGGACCTTGAGGCTCCAAAGACTGGATAAATTTCCAATGTTTCATAGCCAAATAGAAGTAAAGCCTGAATTTCTGATGCCTTTCCATTACATTTCACTGCCTCTTCATTCTCTCTACTCTCTATCTGTTCTGTTGGTCTTAACCTTAAAATTTCAGAGAGATTGGGGAGGATTTAAAATAATCCCCTTTGGGAATACTTTACCAAGCCCATAATGAATTGGAACTGACTTCTAGGCATCATGTTTCATTACCAGAAATACTATTCAAGGTAGGCAGTGCTGTGACCAAAATAGCTGAAGGTGGAAGATGTTAACCACACATGGATCCATTCCACAAGACCCCATTTCTGCATGGAGAGAAGATGATATCAATACCAGTCTCTCCAAATGCATTTACAAATTTGACTTTTTTCTCTTAGAAGTAAAGCAATGTGAACATTGGGCGGAAAGTTTATGATGAATAGTTACATAGCATTTCCCTCTTATATGCTGATGAGTTTGTTATATATTGCTTACTCACATATTACTCCGAAACTTAATGGCTTCAAACAAAAACATTTATTATGCAAAGCTCAGGGTCTTGAATGAAGATGCAAGAAAGATGTTGGATGAGGATGTTGTCATCTGGAAGTTCGACTGGGGCTGAAAGAAAGATCCACCTCCAGGTTGGTTTACTCACACGGTGGGGCAAGTGGATGCCGGCTGTTGGTCGGGACTGTCTGTCCCTCTCTACTCGGGTCCCTTCACTACACAGCAGCTGGCTCACCTCGGAGCACGTGACCCCATAGAGAGCATGAGTGACCAGGAAAGAGTACTCAAGGAGGAAGCTGTAATCTTTTTATAATCTAATCTTGAAGTGATGTGCCATCACTACTGCCAGATTCAATTAGAAGGGAGTCATTAAAAGTAGCCCACATGCAAGGGGGGGGGGGAATTGAGCTCCATTTCTTGGAAGGAGGGTTACCAAAGACTTTGTGGACATATCTCTAAAACCTTGCCTTGACCAAATTCTCAGCTTTTGCAAGAGAAAGCCCATAAAATAAATTTATTTCTTTTCAGCTCGTTCACATGCTAGTAAAACTGACAAAAACTGGTAAGAGCTTTCTTGCTATTTCTCATTCTTCCCCGAGCATTCCTTCTATTCCCTTTGCTGCCTCTTCTCCTCTGTGTGCCTTAGAATGCTGGCGAGTCCCAGCTGCTCGGGGTTTCTCCTTTATGAAGGCTCTCACCAGTGCCATGCTTTATATGCCATCTCCATTCTCATAATTCTTGTATTTCTAGCTTCAACCCTGACCAACCCTTGCAATTCCATTTTTATATATCCAGCTGCTCCTTGACATCGCCACATAGATCACATGAATTTAAAATGAACCGTGGCTGAAACAGAACTCGTGATTCCCCCTGCTTCTCTCCCAGTCCCCTCTTTCTTAGTAAATCCACTCACTGGTTTGAATTCTTCCTTATTTCTCGTCTACTCCCTGGGCAAGTCTTGTCAGCACTTCTTTCAATGTTTTACCTGAATATACCAAACTTTCTCCATTTGCACTGCTATCGCTCTAGTCCAACCCCCCTGTTTCTCACCTGCACTCCTGCAATAGCCTCCTATTAGGCTCGCTCACTTCTTCTCTGGTCCCACAAGTATTCACTATAGCCACAGTGGCAATTTGAAAAGAAAATCAGTTCTTGTCACTCCTCCATTTAAAACCCCTTATGGCTTTTTATTTCATTTAGAATAATGATAAATCCAAACTCTCTGCACTGACTTAGAATTTTTTACATATTCTTGTCCCTGCCCACTAGCCAGCCATGCTGGTCTTCACCATACAAAGTGCCTAGGTATATTGCCACAACTGTGTGTACATTCATACCTGTGTTTGTGTGTGTGTGTGTGTGTGTGTCTTGATGTTCATGTTGTGAGGGTCGATGTGCTAGTGTGTGTCTGGGAATGTGTCTGAGTATGTGTCTTGAGTATATATGAGTGTGTGCACACCTCTGTGTGTGTGTGTCTGTGTGTATCTGGTGTGTCGCTGTGTATACAGGGCCATCCTGATAGGCAGATTAGCCAGAATGGGCGGAACCGACAGCTCTCTTGAGAATACTCAGGGACCACAGATGTTTTCTCTCTCAATATTTATATTTCTCTAGAGATTCATTAAGTTTAAGTGGCCTCTTGTCAATTGCAAATATCCTGGGAGTTGCACAGTCATCTGTATCTCTGAGTGAGTTATTATGATTAGATAGTGTTCCTCCTAGCACTTGCTGACAACAACCAGAGAGGAAAGAGTGTGCAGAGAGGTCTCAGAAAAGGAAACTGGGTTGTTGGAGGGGGCTTGCTGGCCAAGGTGACACCTCCTGGATTGTCTCCCTGGATCACAAGGACCTCCCCACCCCCTATAGGACTGGGCAACACTGGGGAATGAAAGAATCAGTAGTTCCAAAATGTCGCTGTGTGGCTTACATGCCTGGTGTGGCTCTGTGCTTCAGAGGTTTCCGGGAGCTTTTTAGATTTGAGGTCATTCCTCCTTTTATTCAGAACAGTGACAGGGCGAACTTGTTCCCAGTAGACGCAGTCACCCCTCGGTGAGCACCAGCACAGGACGGCAAGGAAGCACACTCAGGGGGCCTATTTCATGCACTGTCACACACAGCCACGCAGGACACCCTTCAGAGAGGAGCCTGCGTGTGCCTCCTGGAAGTGACGCTCCTGTGAGCTTTCCTACTTCTCCGCACCCTGACTCCACGCCCTCCCTGTCTCAGACTTCACTCTTTATGTTTCTCCTCTTTCCTGCAGCTTCATCCTTTCCTTTTCTAGCTATGAGATCTTTCTTATAGAGAGTTGACCAGGCCAGTTTATAATCTCATTAAACTGAGAAAATAAAAAACCCAACTCTGCAGCCCAGATTTCCCTTTAGAAATCTCTGCAGCTCGGAGCTGCACTTCAGAGCCAGGCAGCCCGGGAATGTTTTCTGCACTTGGCATCTTTAATCTATTCTTCGTTTTGTGCCCACCACATCGCATGATGCGCTTCCGCAGTTGAACGATGACCACGCTGGTGCCAAGACTCTCCAGAACTTTCCGTTCATGCCTTCTAGACATTTCTGCAGCATTCCATACGCTCACGCTGCCTTTGTTCTTTCCTGGCTTCCTCTCGCCTTCCCAGCCACTATTCCTCAGACTCTGCAGTTCCTCCTGGATCATTGCCTTCATTTCATTACCTTGGATTTAAATTCCTCCTCTATGCTGCTGATTCCTAAATAAATAACTCTGGAATCCTCTCCTGTGCCCTGTACTCCTATATCTAACTGCTTACTTAAAGACGAAAGAGGGAAATCCCTGCAGGGGTTAAGCTTTCAGGCTTTGGAGTCTGAGTCAGAAACCTGTGGTTCAGTCCCAACATTGCACCTTATTTACTGTGTGACCCCAGCAAGTTAGGTGACATTTCTCTGCCTCTGCTTCTTTATCTTTAAATCAGTATACATTTAATAGGACGTTCCTGATAAAAATGGATTAATACATTTAAATCACTTTAAAAAACCATGCCTGGCATATAAGTAAGCGCTTAGTAAGTATTTATGAATTCTTCTTCTTATTATTATTGGTATTGTTTGCCTCCTCCTCTTAGATGATTTGTGGACATATTCAAAGCAGAACTCCTGATCATCTCTGCAAATGACACTTTCCTCCACTCAGCAGCTTGCATCAGAAATTGACAGCTTCCCCAGATCTCTCTCACACTGATACCAATCATTACCAAGTCTCCCTGACTTTAACTCCAAAATGTCCCTTAAATCATCCAGTGCTCGGTGACCACTCTAAATCAGCCATACTTCGACTTGCACTTGAGTTGCTGTAATGTTTTCCAAATTGGTCTCCTTGCTTCCTCTTGTGCCCTTTTCCCAACTCATTCTTCAGTGCATAGCGCTGGAGTGAGTTTTAAAAGCAGAAATTGGATCACATCACTCTTCTGCTCAAAATTCTTCATGGTTTCCCGTTGGACAGAGGACGAAGGCCAGTATCATTATGTGGCAGGGTCTGTGAGTTCATACATGGCCTTGACCCTGCCCACATTCTAATCATCCCCTCATTCACGGTGGCTCAGCCACATAGGCCTTCTAACAGGCTCTCAAATGTCACAAAACCTTTTCTATCTTGTGGATTACAATTTTGCCTCTAGAATGTTTTTCTCTTGTTTTTGGATAATTCCCACTCCTGCCCTGGGCCCCAATAAATGGCACTCCTCAAGGAGAATTTTTCTGAACCATGACGTTTAACTGAGGATCTTTCTGTTGTCCCTTTTGTAGCACCTCATTATTTCCCATTGTAGTGCTTACTGCAATTAGCAATTATATAGTATATTTATTTGTTTATCGATAGTCTAATGAGATGCAAACACTATAGTGACAGTGGTCATATTTGTCTTGTTAATTGTTTTTCCTGAAATGTCTAGTAGAGCATCTGGGACAAATAAGGTGCTTAATATTTGTTGAATTAATCAAGTGAATGAATGAACTGTGGCTGATACATACACTTACTAGTCATTTTAGTGATGAAAAAACAATCGGTCCTATAATTAAGATATATGTAAGTCACAAGATATTCCTAAACTTTTTGCTTTTAAATGATGAAATCCAGAATTGTGTGTTATACACAGCTTCCATACTATTTAATTGCATTGTTAAAATGAAAGACTATGATAGAAAGAGGAAGGGCATGGACTTTGCAGTCAGATCTAGGTTTGAATTTTACCTTAATCATTTACCAGTGGTATGGTCTTGGGCAAGTTGCTTAACTGCCCTGGGCTTCAGTTCCCTTGCTGGGTAAATGGTTATCCCAACACCAGCATGCATGGTTGTTGCAGAGAATTAAAATGAAGTGAATGGCTCATGTTGGTTGCTTCATAAGTAAATATGAGCTGTGATTTTCACTGAGAGACTTTTATTTTGGCACTTAACTATGAAAGGGAAAGAAATAGGAATCAAGAATGATAAACTGTTCATTTATTTAATATACCCAAAAATCTTTTTTGGCCCTCAAATTATATAAAGGCTTGACATAACAGGCAGTAGAAGGGAAAAAATTAAAACCCATGCATTTTACTGAAATCAAATAGATTGGTTCTAAATGTACATGTGCTTCCCAGATTTGGAATGCTGTTTGCTTGGCTGGCTTTTCTTCTTTTCAGTTCTCATATATCTTTTCTTAGAGCCCTTTCCTTCACCAACACATTAAGCATCCCCTACCACCATGTTATTGCTGACTTGAGCACACTACGCATTTTTTCCTGGAATACATCTCACTCTGAACTTAGGTTGTTTAATTATGTTTTTACCTGTTTGGGAGTACAAGTCAACTAGTAGACTACAAATACCACTAAGGGCATGATCTTTTTGTTGTTCCATTCCCAGCACCAAGGACAGTGCTTAGATTGTAAAATGTACTCACAAAAAACATGAATAAATAGAATGGTCACATAGCCTGCATTTTATTATGCATCTTTGGTATACTATATTAGCCATAAATGAAGTATATAATGCAAGAGTCATCCCTTTAAAATATCTTGTGTTTAGAAAATCTCTTGAAATTCATGTAATTTTAAGCTGCGGGTATTATACTGCTCATTAAGGGAACTTATAACAACTTTTTTGAGTTACACCTCATATGTTTTATATGCAGAATACATTTAGCATTCCCATTGTGTAAAGAAATGCTGCTTTCTTCCTCTTGGTGGGTTCTCATTTCTGTATATAGAGTCATATATAATGATTAACACGGACCAGAGGATGTGATCATAGGTATACAGCTGTGATCCTTATAAATTACAAAACCCAAAGAAAATGGCTTAGCCATTTCAAAACTAGGGAGGAGAATAAAACAGAAGCTCATATACACATTTTGTGAGAATTTGAAATTCTTGGTGTACTTTTTAATTTCATGATGTTAAAATAGAAGGATGATTTGCTTTTCACAACTCCACTATCACATTTATTTATCTTAAAGTTTAAAGCAAATTTACCTAAGAAATTGATTACATTTGAAGATAACATAGCTCTTGCTTTACTTAAAGAGCAACCTAAAAAAGCACAAATTCTCAATACATTTTCAAGTTAATAAACAATGAGTTTCTTTTTTTTCACATATGCAATCAAAATCACTGCTATCCTATTTCTTCCTTGTACTAGCTAATGCAGATTCAAGTACTCTAAGGTATTTATCCTTTAGAAAAAAGTATAATGCCATTTAGTAATCTTAAGAATGCTACTTTTGATACTTTTAGGAAGATTCATTTAAAAGTCTAAAGATAGCAACATTATAGCTTTCTACAATTGACAAAGGAAAAAAAACAGAAGGTATAATGATTATGACATGAAAAAGTTTTCTTTTAGGTTTCATTAAAATTCTATTTTCATTGGATGGTAAAATAAATGAAACTCTACATTCTGCCTCTGGGATGTGTGTGCGTGTGTGTGTGTGTGTGTGTGTGTACACCGTTTCCTCCAATGTTTCCTGAGTTTTATCTGAGGCATGAAGGAGATATTATAATAAAACATCTATATAAATTACATGGCAATTTATAATCAAAAATGAAAATGTATGTACAAGAAATTTCCTAAGAACTTTTATTATATTAATTTTTATTATATTACTTTAAATATTTCTATTATGAGGTATGCACAGGCTGCCTAAGTTAGCTTATGTGTTTGGCTTTCTCTTATAATGTAGAAAAACATCTCTTGAGCCTGTGTTTTTTTTGATACATTTTTTGATACATATACTCAAAAATTGAGTATATTTTTCACTCAGATATGAGAAGAAATGGAGAAGAGAAGTGCAACTAGTTAGAAATAAACAGTAGTCATTCTAAGGTTCATTTGTATTTAAATCTCGACTACAGTCAGGAATAATAATAGAAACGTTCAATCAGAATCAGAGGTGCTCAGACACAGAAACTGAGGCATTTATACCCTCACTTTTTGACTTAAGGCCTTAATCTTAGTCTCCTGAAATGAATTTATTATAATCATTTTAGCAATCAGTCTAAATTTATGTTGAGATGCTTATTATAATTTGAGGAAATAGGTGATGGAGAAATGAATTAATTTCAGATAATCCTACACAATTCATAAGTCTACATCTCATAGCAAATAATTGTAGCAAAATTTAATTAAATTCTCAGACTCTTTGCCAATGAACTGAATTCTAGGTAAGGTAGCCAAAGACACTGACATGATTTGAATTTTTCTGGTCTTCGAAATTCTGTGTTTTCCAAATGATATATGGTTTCAGATTCTTCCAGTCACTCACTGCTCCATTTCTCTCTTTAGTCTCTCATTAGTGGACTCCTGCACATTTGAATGAATAAAGGCACTTCGTTTTAGACATTAGTGGATCTGTCTGATGATACACGCCCACACACAGTCATGCATTGCTTAACAAACGGGTGCTTTTTGAGAAATGCATCATTAGGTGATTTCCTAGTTGTGTGAACATCATAGAGCGTACTTACACAAACCTAGATGGTATGGCCTACTACACGGCTAATACATGGTACAGCCTCTTGGTCCTAGGCTACAAACCTGTACAGCATGTTACTGTACTGAATACTGGAGGCAATTGTGACATAATGGTAAGTATTTATGTATTTAAACACATCTAACCAGAAAAGGTGCAGTAAAAATATGATATTATAACCTTATGGGATCATCTTCATATATGCGGTCTGTTGTTGACCAAACTTCATTAGTTTTTTTTAATCCAATAGACATTTTTATCCTTCTCTATGACAATTTGGGGAAGTTTTATTATTTTATAATATAATTTTTATAATTTTACAAATTTATAATTTATCATACCAAATTTTTATAATTTGTTATCAGGGGTTGACAACAGTAAGCTATATATAATATTAATTTTCCCCTACATATCTTTTTAATCAAGATTGTACTTTAATTTTTCACATAAAGAAAGTTTTGGACACAATATGAATACTTAAAATGAATAATGCACTTACCATTTGAGAAGTAGGAAGGGAAAGATTGAAGTGGAAGGTAAAGAGATATTATTAATAGGCCAGTGTTATTTTGGAACATAAAACAAGCAAAGGATAAAACCCAAAGAAGAAGTTTTATGGCAAGTAGTTATATCCCAAGTACCATTTTAAATGGTACATTAAATTTTCTACAGTTCTGAATAAATCAAATGTCTGTGTTTACACCTTTATTGAAGCTTTTTATTTTATGAGAAACAAATAAAAAATATCAAGGACCTACAGAAAAATTTTGGAATTTTTTGCGAGGATGGAAAAATCCAAGAACATTTTTAATTGCATAATATTAATTTGGGATACTGAATTATGCAGTTATTTTGCCTATCTGAATATCTCTGCACCTTATTTTGCAAGTCCTATTAAATGCCAATGGGCACTTTGCTGTCATCCTCTCAAATTTTTGCCTGCAAGAATTTAGGAAGATACAAAAGATAATGAAGGATGGGAATTGTGGTTACTGATATTAATTCCAAAATATTTCTGTTTCATTACCATCAGCCTCCAGGACTTGGACTATGGGCCAATTAGATGCTGCAGGCTATAACCACTGCCCTGATAAACAACCTTGAAAATTTTGGCAGACCTTTTTCAAAAAGGGAAACAAATGAGAAACAGTAGATGCTCTAACACATAATTATCTCAGCTACTAGAAAATCAACTAAATGTGTATGCTGTACTGATATGGAGTTGTTGGAAAAAATCTTTGTCAATTAGGATAGTAACATATTTCCTTGCTGGTTTTTATTGTATTTTAATATACCAATAGTCAATCAGGAAGCAGTTATCATCAGCGCACTTTTCAAGATAAGAAAAAATGTTGACCCATAGAAAATGGGAAGAAAAATTGACTGTCGTTGATAAGAACACTGCAACCAGTAGTGTGGACATAACTGGGCTTTCCTCTGCACTCTCTCCCTCATTTCCTTTAATTTCTATTTTAGCCTAAAAAAAGAAATAACATCAATATTCTACACAATAGAATTCTATCACAGAAGTACATGATTTAATTTAAAATTTTATATTAGTTAAATTAGGAGACTCCAGACTCGTAAGTTTTCAGTGTTAAAGTTTTCTCAACAGAACATATGGCTAATACAATTACCTAATGGATTGGTACATATGAAATCATTAGCACAGTGCCTGCCACATATTTATGACCCCATGAAGTTAGCAGTCATTATTACTGTTATCTTTGCATGGTTGTTATAATCATCATTATTCAGCACTCACAGAATCTATTGAAGAAAGAAGCTATATAATGAAAAGGTTCATTGCAATTTTACTTCTGTGGTTTTATATTTATTTTTTATCAGGTTAGCTGGGAACAAAAATAATACAAGTCCAGACTGATTTCTATGTAAAATTGTGATGCACATGACAATTGTTACTTTTGAAATTAAATGCTCTGATATAAAATCTTCTGCTTCTCCAAGAAGCTGTATTTGACTGGGAAATTTAACGGCTCCATCTACCCAATTCAAGGTCCATTCAACCTTGGCTCTTTCAACTCCCTTGCACATTTCTTAGTACCACTTGCTCATTCTACTATTTTGTGGGTTCTGTTCTCTGTTGTGCAGGGAGTCTAGGAGATCTCTGAGTAATCTATGGGTGCCTAACTATTAAAAACTGGTAATAGGTTAAGATAAATATATTTTGGTGCTGTAATTTGTAGCTATAACAAAGGAATTAAATTAATCTAAACCAAACTAAAAAATGCTAGATCGTCAATTAGAATCAAAGCCCAGAGACGCCTCTCTGCTTGCCAACCTCCTAGTCTTGTCTTCCAGGGTTCCTCCAAATCTCTTTCCAAATCTTTGTTACCCACCCACTCACTATCGTTCTTCAGCCATCCTCATGCTTTGGAATTGATATTGACCAACCAGGCCCACCTTTTTGGTGAGTGCCCCTGATTAGATACTTACCTACCTTTTTAGACCCATTGCTCTTTTCCCCATCCTCTCAGATAATTTCATAGGATTAATCAGATGAGCTCATTTGAGATGTGGTGTTAGGATTCATAGCAGCATTGTGTGTTAGTCCTCCTGCAAAACTATTTTGAAAGCTTTCTTCAAATTCTCTGCAACTATAATAGGGAAAGTAAAGTGGATGCTTGGGGAAAGGTTAGTTTTTTAAGATTTTTTGGTTTTTATTTTTTTTTACCCGTGATCTAACCATAAACATGAAGCTCTGCCTCCTTTTTGGTTTGTTTTATCTTGACTTGTTTCTTTTTCTTTATCCAGGCAGCTAGGGACTCGTGTACCCTGTCCCTGCTCTCCCCCAGAGAAGGGAAACCATTGCCTACGGAAAGAGGATTTTAATGATGTGATGAAAACATTTTAGAAAGTACTTTAAAGAACAACGTGTTTATGTAACCTCTGTTGAAGAGATGTTTTCAGGAGATTGAAGTAGAAAAGTGACTGTAAATACAGCAGAAAGGAGAAAATTGGAGTGTAAGATTATGAGTAGCAGTGTGAGGCAGACAGTATTTTGAGCGATTTTCTACTATATGATTCCTTGAGGATTCAATCTGGTTTCTTAATCTCTATTTCTCTAGCACCTCTCACCATGTCTGGTCCACCATATGCATTCAATAAATTGAGTTGTTTGTAGAATGAACATAGAGTAACCTGATGGGATTTCCATGGAAAAACCAGAGAAAATAATAGTTAGAGAAAGGGAGACAATAATCTGCTAAAAATAATAATTAGTGCTTGAAGTGAAAGGAGGGAAAAGGCAAGGAGGACAGTAAAGATGATTAGAAGGTATGATATGGATCAAATATTGTTTCCAATTAAAAATGTCTTGCAATAAACATATTTTATAATTGTTTTAGGCAAACTTGCTGTTCAAAAATAATAATTCCTTAGATTGAAAAATCAAACTCTTCTAAGAATGTTTTACTATCCAGACATAACCAGTTGGTGTAGATACAATGTAAACCTTCATTTAAAAAAAAATAAATACTGTGTGCCTAAACAATTGTGTTGAAATCTCTGATGACATATGCACAGTGAAGAGCAATAACCATTCCTATACCTGTGAGTTAATAAAACAAACACCTTAATAACACTGTAGGGAAGAGGAGATGCCTCTCTCATGAAACTCTGAGGAGTCATCAATTTGATATCAAGAACCCTTTTTTATTCTTTTGAGCAATGTTACTGGCAGACATTATAACAACTTCTCAGAGGCTATTTCTAAGCCAAGATTGTGATGAAGTTGAAGAAATAGGGAGGTGTGTTGTATTTTTTAATGCAGGATTGACACCTCAATAAATCAAGGGCTATAAATGAAAAGAATTAACAAGAAAACATAGAGACTATGCACCAAGAGGAACATGTATAGCACTAGTTAAAATCGGTCTCAGTACTAAGTAATTTACTTTGTCTTTTTCCATCTTCTAATAAACTCTTAACATTCTTGCTTTTTGTCCTCCCCAGGATATTGAAGAGCAAATATCAGTACATGCATATTTTAAAAAGTGAATAAAATCTATGTATATGTGTATGAATAAATATATATACGCATACATATACACATATAGCTAGACAAATAAATCACCCCATTTTCCTAGATAGAGAAAAAAAGCCTTTGATTGAGAATTGAATTGAATCCTGACCAGAGCTATGACCTCAGAGCTTCTCTTTGCTTAATGCATGTAGTGGTAGTTAGAAGTATATAAGGTTCAGGGACTGGCCTTACTTAAATGCCATTAACTTTTCTGTTGAAAGTCTCTGTCTAAATTTCTATTGTTGGCAGAAAGCTACTATCTCCACCCATTTAGACGAGATTTAAGTGTTACTTCCAATTGTCAGGTTCTTTGAGTTGTGTTACAGGGTTCTCTCACATGTGTATTATGAGAGTGGCACATCCTAGATTTTAGAAAGAAACGACGTCTAAGAAAATAGGGCGACAGTCAACCATGTTGTCCTGTTCAAGCATGCACATGTTTTATTTAAGTATTCTCCAAAGGTCTATTTTTTTTCCAGCATAATGCAGGTATTATGCTATCCTTTGAAATAAGATATATGAATTTTAAACAAAATTGTCAAAAACAATGACCTTAGTTACTCCATATGGTACACAGAAATAATTACATTTCACTTACAATACAGATGCACTTAACACAGTCATCAATAGTCATTCACCACCAACACAGTATATTTTTAAATCACCTAAAACATCAAAAAGTTTTTTTTTCTTTTCCAAAAGCCTAAATAAATTAATAGTTTTGGATAAGTGATAAATCAACAGAGGAGGCAGAATTGCCAACCAAAATAACCTAACTTCTTTTATGTGATATCAAGAACATGAAAAATAGAACTTCTCATTGGGAATCAAAGGATGTAAGTATTCCTGATTGTGGTTTTCTTAGTCTACTTTTTTAAAAGTTTTCAATAAATGCCATCAAAGAAGATTCACTAGACATTTGCTCTAGAAGCATAAAGTGACATGAGGCAGGTGTTAATACAATTGTTAATATTTGCGCTGCTGGAATATTAGTAACTTTTTAAAAGACAAACTAGGATTAAGCCAGTTCTTCCCAAGAGATAATTGAGTTTATCGTACTTTCACTCAGCAAATGTTTATTAAGATCTACTGTGTGCACAGCACTGTCCTAGAAGCTATTCTAGAAATGAGAAGCAACAATTTCTGGCTTTACTTGAAAATGCTTGGATTAATCCCTTTTCATGATAAATTAAGATAAGTATTTTAAAATCTCTA
Source organism: Varecia variegata (assembly GCA_028533085.1). Taxonomy (NCBI): domain Eukaryota; kingdom Metazoa; phylum Chordata; class Mammalia; order Primates; family Lemuridae; genus Varecia; species Varecia variegata. The sequence goes on along the minus strand of CM052437.1, from coordinate 160,834,457 downwards.
TAATAGAGGGATAATTATTAACTCTTTTCATGTACAGAAGCTAAGCTTTATTCCTTACAGTGGTGGCTTGGAATGAACAAAAACTTTGCATTTGACATTAAACTTTTTTACACTGTCACGTGCAGACATGTCTGCTGATATATTTTAAGGGTGAAAAGATATAAAGACTTTTCACTTAAATGTACACAGAGATCAATTTTGCATCATCGAACTCCTGTCCTCCTGATTTAGTGGAGAAGATTGCACCTTGCAGTACACAGGAACCTTTCTGAGATAAATTTGTGCTGCCTTCCTGAATGGAGTAGAAAGCATGCTTTCATCAAATATTGCTACATGAATGAAGCACTCCAGTTTACCTCTACATTTCAATTCACATTAGTTAGTCTCAAAATGTATTCAAGATCTAAAGCAAAATAAATAATACATCAAGTAAGATTCTGAGATCATTGATCCTGTGATATTAGTCCCAGACAACTCTTTTCATGAAACACATAGTGATATATCCAGTATCGGGGCTTTTCCATAAACAACAAAGACGTTAGAGATAATTCATAGATGTCAACTCCTTTTTTTTCTAGTTTTTGACAAGGGGATTGCTGATAATCTACTTACAGGATAATTTGTTGGGGAATACGAAAGTAGCAAAGTCATCTGAACTACAGTAAACGCTGATGACAATAAACCAAATAGAAAGATGCTGTAGAAATACAGAAATACACTGTCACGGGAACACACTGGACCAAAGAATAGTACTGAAAAACATTTATGGCACAATAGTTTTGGATTAAAAAGTTACCTAAAACTTGGCCACACTAGAAGTTTTTCTATGGATGTGGCTCTTACTGTATCTATAAAGATCTGAAAAGTACAATAACAAAAAATCCTGAATCCTGATACAACAGGTATACAATGAATTATTGCAGTTGTAACAGTATCTAGGTGCAAGGTTAAACGATAATTAGTACTGAACTATCTGAACACTTTAGGTTTACTAATAAGCATCCCCATGAGAAATACTGCAGTTCTAAAAGGAGTTTATTTGCACAGCCCACCATGGAACATGAACAATCAGCTTTTTGTAAGTGCACAGAAATACCCCCTTTCTACAATTATAGTTTATCATGCCTATTCTGAAGACAACATAAGGAAACTGAGATCACTGCTCCAAAGAATTCTAGCATGCATTATGATGGTTTCCTTCAGTCAATACAAATGTGTTGTATGAGTTTTTTTTTTTCATATGTAATAATCTTCATCATAGCCAATGTTCATGGTTTTAACAGGAAAAATTTTTATCAAAATGTTTTCCATATTTTTTTTTGTTTTGCATTCAACTGGAACATTATGTTCAAAGATTTGTTTTATTTATTTTATTAAAAAAGAGTTCTGATCACAAGAAGCATCAATAGGCGGCATTTCATTGTGCTCATTCACAAAGTCAAAGGGCCACAGAATATTCCTCTGTATAACAGGTCAAACTCTGTCTAGAAATGCCATTTGGTGGTTTTTCTTCACATCCTCAAGTTTGAAAGTTTTGTTTTTTGTTTCACTACCAACCTTCTTGCTTTGCTGCCTTAATCTGCAAAAGGTTTATTGTTTCTTCTTTCTTCTACATTGAAATTCTTTCCACAGCCAGGGCTCAAATTTTCTTAGATCTTATTCCAATTGTCTTACAAAGCAGACACTCTGACAATATTTCCTCCTGAGTACTCAGGAGACTCTGGCCTGTCATCTCCTTCTGGTGTGGTTACTGGAGGTGTTGGGATGCTTATTATTGCTGTAGTCACATAAGGTTGTTCACAGTTTAGTTTAACACACTCTTCCATTTTGGCATTTAAACTGGATCGGCTGATGAAAAAGAATAGATTTAAGAAAGTCAGTTATTTACCTAATTTTTTTTTTCAGATAGCTGAGGAATGCATGTTTTAATGCTTATAGATAACATTCTAAATGTCTAAGAAAATTTGCTATAATGTAAAATAATTAAACGCCAAACCTTAATATATGTTAAGGTGAACATTAGTTAGTAAACTAGTGTTAAATACATTTCTAAAAGCCAGCTTCATTTGGTTCAAGCGTTTCTCAAAGCATATTCTACAAAAATGCAAGAAAGAATTTTAAGACAGGAACTTGAGAGGTTTGAGAAGTGATTATGAGAGGGTCACATCGTATGAATTTCTTAATTTTTTTGACCACAGGATCTTTTTATTTTCATGTTTGGGGATATATATCTTAAAGCTCTCAACTGAGTGATGACCACATGTTAAGAAACCAAAAAAATTAGCTATTACTATTTAATACTTCGGGGTTTTCTAAGTGGTAAATTTTATACTCCATGCATGAATTTTATACTTTATGTGGGGACGAGGAGAAAGGAGAAAAAAGGGTATAAAGAAGAGATTAAAACTGATTATTTTATTTTCATGGAAAACTTAATTAAAATGCTTATGTCCTAAGATTTTCTTTGTAAGCACTTCTCCATTTGCTACTTCAGTTTGTAATGGATTTAAAACAATGCAGAGGTAAAATAGCTTAAAGACAGAAGTCTCATTGCTCTAAATTTTAATATTTTTGTCCCACAGAAATCCAATTTATATAAATCGACATAGCCTAAATGCAGAATCTCATCTAGGTTTTCAACAAATATTGTTGGATGCCAACAAGGAAGTGGGACTGAATTTACAGACTGTCGTTCTAGAAATTTATGCTCAATTTAAAGAGCAAAGTAAAATTATTTTGGCAGAAATTGATCATTTTAATGACATGATAAAAATGTACTACTTTTTATTATATGTATGTTTGTGGTAAAACAAACAGTAAATAAATAGAAGTAAAGGAAAAATATCAATGTGAAAATTTTGCTTAAATTATTCACAAATTAACCAGAGGTAAACAATTTTAGTATTTCACTTATCTGTTTTTGTATTGGGTTTTTGTGTTTGATTTGGCCAAAGAAAACTTTTATGATCAAAATTGTGCATGGATAAAAAGAGATTTGTGTAGGTGGAGTTTTAATGTTCACTGTTGCATTGAATGTGTTGATATATTTTTAGCTGCCGTTGAATAATTTTCAATCATATTGGTCTCAATTCCATAGATCTATTTTATTATAGTAGTGTTGATTATCATTTTAGGGTATTTGAGTTTATGTAGGGACTCCTGAGTATAGAAGTCCTTACTCAAGGGAGAAAAAGTTGTGGAGTTGAAGAGATAAAAACATTTATGTGTGCCTGATCTTTTCTTCTTTCTACTCTTTTAATACGGATACAACTGCTTCTTTTGACCCTTAATGGATACGCCAGTCAATCCATTTTCCTACTTGTTACAAGTTTTGTCTCTTTCTAAACCCTGGGAGCTAGCTAGATGTCAGTGGTAGCAACATGACTACAGGAGACATGCCCTGGGCACAAGCACAGGTTAATCTCAGGTACCTGTTAGATAGAGGTGTTCTCTCCACACATCTGATCTGAATCGTGCTGAGTTCTTGCACACTGCCTCGATGGCTTCCTGATACATTGGCATTTGGGATGCGGAAAGTTTTTTTGTGTCGTCGTGAACAGCAAGTGCTGGTGACTCCTTGTGAAGAGAGAGAGGGGCTATGACTTGAAGGACGATTAACAGTTGCAACTTCCATGCAGCTTTCTTCAAAGACTTGTTCATCCACAAACTCGTGATTCTGTTCCATAGTTGTAAGAAAATGTGAAGAAAGCAGAGAAACACATATTTTAATTTTAAAAGAGGAAATGTATCGTTTTATTTTTAAAACTCAAATATGTCCAGGTACAGTTAGATTTGATCCAATGGTTAACTAAGTCCATTTTCATAAAGATTAGGATACCAAACCACTTCTTTTTGACATTTGTGTGGAAATAAAGTCTCTTTAGTTAGACCTAGAGATTGGCATCTGCAGGCTGATTGTCCATTCACAGACTAACTTTACCTTGAAATATAATTTATTAATTTAAATATAAAATCTGGAACTTATAAACTAAAGGAAAAAAATTCTTAAAAATGAATATAGATAATAACCACAGAAATTTGTAAATTCACACTGACTTTATTCTTTTACACAGATTGAAGTTATGGAAAAGAGACTATTTTAAAAGAATGTCCCAAATTAGATTACCGTTTATGTATTAGCAAATATTTTCACATAGAATTGAAAACATTTTTTAATTAGAAAATGAGATACCTAAGACACTGTCCATTGCTTTAGATGCTCCTCTGAAATCCTCAGTGTATAGAAAAATATGACTAATTAGTTAAATAAGTAAAATACAATTATCTGCAAAATGTGTCACTTTATGTTTCTGGAGGGGGTTAGCACTGAACTTTTGTGGCCTTTTTCATATCTTTATGATACATCACTGGCTGTGTTCATTGTATCTGTCTGCATTCAGGGTTCCTCCACACTTATCTGCTAACTTCCAGCCCAGTAGCAAACAGTAATAGGCATCATTTCACATACCATGTTTTATAGAAACACAGTATAAATTTTGCTTTTAAAATGTATAGTGAAAAATTGCCTCCTAAAATGCCTATGCCTGAATTTTACCTCAGAAGTATAAGGGAAAACATTTTTGGTCTGAAATACTAGAGAACAACTATAATTACTAATTTTGTGTGTGGGGTGGAGTGGGGTAGGTATAGTCTTATAATGGCAGGCATTGCACATACCAAATTCCACTTAACCATCTCTCATCCCACAGTATTAATAAAACAGTTGAAGCAATTCACTGGCTAATAAGAAATAGATTGTTTTAGTTACTCATTTTGTCATTTCTTTGCTGAGATAAGCATTTTGAAATAAATGAAATTTAACATTCTACTGCTTCAAGTTCAGAGAATAATATGATCAGACAAATTTCATGTTAAGTATTAAATTTTAGAGACAAAGTCGTGCACAAAGGATTTATAATCTGTTTTCTTCTTTTATAATGCATATTTCACACACATCATGCAAGTTAGAATGCATGAGATTCTAATTTGTCTCATCAGTGATTGGGAGTGCAGAAGTTACTCTGTTATTGGTTACCACATACTTTTTTAGGTAGCTCAATTTAAATTATATTAGTTGGTGTTGAGTAGTTTTTTAATTTTAAAAAAGTACTAAATGGTAAAATAGTGAAAAAAGGAAAATAAAAGAAAAAGATAGGGATATCATTTTACTTTCCAAGAGTTATCCTAATAGGTATTAGACCTGTCTATATCTTTATTTGAAAATGCAAATGTAATCCTGTGACTACCCTGTTTAAAACTCATAAATAATTTCTGTGAGATAGAGATCAAATTGTTCATGTGCCTCCAAAGTCTAACATTATCTGGACGCTGCCTTTCTCTCCGTCTTCTCTTGTGCCATGCTACACTCTCTCCTTCTGGCCACCCTCAAATTCTCTCACTCCTATTAGGCCAAGTTCTGGCCTTCTTCAAGTACTTGTATCACCTGGCGGTCCCTTCATTTCTTTGCCTAACTCACACCTAGTCACCCTCCATGTCTCAACTCAAGTGCCTCCAGGAAGCCTTTCCTGGCTGGTCCCCTCATGGCCCTGCCCTCTTTGCTCCATCCACGGCAGCTCTGTTTTGTGTTTTGTTCCATAAATGGAGGCTTGATGGTGACAGAGGTCCCACACTTGATTTCATGGTGTTCCGTATATCTGGCCCACTGTGGGCTCATAGTAGGCAAGTAATATATATTTGTTGAATGACTATTGGTAAGTAAATAAAAAGGATGGACAATATATTAGAATTGAGAATACAAATAACGCATTTCTGATAAGTGAGTGAGCTGACCCGATCACATATGGCAAACGTTTTGATCATCACAGCCTGCGACCTCTAGTGACAAGCTAGCTAAGAAACCGGTGCCTTTGCTAAAGTCAACTGGGCCTGAGAGCTTGGAAGTGGAGCAACGCAGATTCACTGCTCAGCACCCTGGAGCATACCAGTGATTACATGCGCCATTTTTCTCATGAGAACAGATAGTTTTTATTATCTATCTCTACTTCTTACACCTGTGAATGAAAGAAGTGCTTATTTGCCTTTATTCTGTATTTTTTTATTATTGCTATCGATATATTCTCTTTATCCGGATGTCAGGAACACTCGAATGACATTATTTTTTCATTTTTGATCAGCATGTAAAGAATCAGGAAGAAATGATATTTTATAGGACTTGCTATTGGAAGACAATTCTCCATCTGCAGTTAACTGATGCTTTAAACTAGAGTTAAGACAGCAACTAAGGACAAAACATCTTAAATAAGTCCCTAAAATACTTTCCAAGTTGAAATGTCACTATAGTCAGTCAAAGTAATTTCAAATATTGTGGGTTTTGGGTTTGTTTGTTTTTTAGCATATTTTCCAGTAATGCAGACAGTGAAATCACGCTCAGAAACATCAAGTATGCACAAAAGCAAATAGAGTTACTGTCAGAGGGCAGAGGAAAGCAGTCGCGCTGTCTCCTTACCGTGGTTTTTTCCAGGCAGTGAAGCAGGTGGTGGTGCTGGGTTTCAAAGCTAGAGAAGGATTTGCTAACAAAGGCCTGCCCATCCTCTGAGGACTGTTAACAAAGAGAAGACAGAAGAGCTTTCTATTTTATTTGCAAACAATGAGAACCTCAGCTACACATTTCCACAGAGATATCTGGCCTATTTTCTGAGATTAAATGGCAACATTTTATTTTTTTAACTAAAGAGGAACAAATGTGCACTCGCTTTTTAAATTGGATGATCAGCATTTACATTTTCATCAAATTAGCAGTCTGGTCTTTTAGACATGCCTCCCTGAATTGAAAATTTAAATCTCTTTTACTCACTCAACTACCAACTACCTTTGTAAGCCACGGAGCCATTATCTTTGGATGATAAAATTTAACTCAGTACTTAGAAAATCCTCAAACCACTATCATGCTTACCTTACATAAAAACTATTTTCTAAGTAAAGATGATAAGAATCCCAAATATTAAAGGAAAGTTTTGAGGTAAAAATAAAGTTTCTCAAATTGTATTTCATGCTATGTGACAGTCCTAACACTGAATGGTGTTCCTTCTCCACTAAAAAGTAAAACGAGACATTATATCACGCACCTGCACAAATCTCCCACCCAGATGAACTTTAAGGAACATATGTAGTTTTGAAATAAAAAAAAAATTAGAAATTTGAATTATAGAGCATTTTCTACCTTTCCCATGTTAATAATATGAAACAATGCAGAAATATTGCCTGATTGTGAATAAGAATCACGATTCACTGGTAATATTTCATAGCCCAGTTTCTAACCTGTTACAGACAACTGGAATGTATGGGGTGAAGTTATAAAAAATGACATTTTGTGGTTTCCATAGCCATTGTCATAATTACCCACAATAAAATTAGACAGTTAAGCAGAACTAAATCAGTATTACATCAATCAATTGAACATTAAAAATAAGTGAAGTGCTTGGTGGTACCTGCAGCTGATTACTGAGTAAACCATTCCGTTTGCTCTGCATGTAAGCGTTTGCACTTCCACTTTTGGCAGCCCGGATCCTGGCAAGTCTAGCTTTCTATAGGAGAAGAAAAATGAACGTCCTGTTAATGCTTATGAATTGTGTTCCTAAAACAGTGATCGCATTTTTGTATGATACTAACATCAGCATACAGATTTTTAAAAGTAAGCCAGCTTTTCACACATAACTATTGAACATTACCCCTCTACCCTTTTTCAGTGCTTTATTTTCATTAACATTTATTAGTAAGATCAATTAACTACCTTTGAGCTGGGTTATGCATTCAAGAATTGTAATTAAACCTTTATAGTAAGATCAAATTATTTCATTATTGGTTCTCTCAATTGTGTCAAGAGAAAAACAACACTATTACTTTACTTATATTTTCACTTATCCCAATCTGAGAAACTTAATGAAATGAAGGCCAGTAGCCCAGCCAACCGGCTGCCAACTCCTTTTCATTTAAACTAATGTCCTTTTTAAAATTAGTAACTAAGTTCCGGGAATGATTTGCCTTTATTTTTTTATTTTCTTTTTCTTTCTTTTTTTCAGAAGAACCACTATCCATCTGTATCTGCATCATCCAATATAAAATTTTATTTTTGGAATTATCCTATTAAATTAGCCAACATAGATCCCACGGTATCAATATGAGCTCTCTAAAAATATCCCTGAATTTATCTGCTTTGTCTACTGGCACAGGTCCACACGACTGTATACTCATCTGATTTCTATTTCACTCTGAATTAGTTGAAATGAAGAACATAGTGAGCCTATCCAGAGAGATTTTTACATTATTTTTAATTTTTAAAGCATTTTTTTTTGTATAGGGAATGCCCTTCAAATTAAAGGGTTTAGGGTGGTCAGTTCAATTGTTCAGTTATTGTGAGATAGTCAAAGTCACAGTGCTGAGCAAACTGGCTGTTTAGCCAGATTTCTGGTATTCTATTATCCTACTATCCTATTATCTATATATCCCAGATATATAACTGCTGTTATATATCTGCCTTTAGATGATCATGGAATGAGTCTGGTTTACATTTCCTGATGGGCACATTTTGGTGACCATTCTTATTTGTATTAGGTGTCTTAGCAAGTGTATGTAAAAAGCAACTGGGATGGCTTAGATAAGAAGTTCTTGTAAGCTTATCCTACAGAGACTCCCTCTTTGCCCATAAAGAATCCAGGTAAGTACTATCTTTAGTCTCAAGTCCTGGAATGCTCTTTTTAATAAAAATTTTAAAGTTATCTAGATTTTTAAAATGCAAAATGTATACACATGATAACAATTTTAATACTACAAAAATACATGCAAACAAGTCTCTCTGACCCTGAAGTCATCCCACTGTTATGTTTCAGAGTTAACCACTGGTAATATGTCTGGGGCATCCTCTTAGAAATTTTCTAATCATAGAAAAAGCAAGTGCCTATGTTCATATGTATATACATATATATTATTACACAGGAGAATACTCCTCATACTTTTCTGCATTTAGTTGTTTTCATTGACTGTATCTTGGAACTCCTTCCATATATATATATAGAGAGAGAGATCCATCTCATTTTTATGGATGTATAATACACCACTGTATGAGTGAAGCATCATTTATTTAGCAGGCCAACTACCAGTTAATTTTCCAAGCATCTTTTGCTACTATAAGCAATGCTGCCTGCTTTGAACATCATGGTGAACTTATCTGCATGACAAATTTCTGGAAGCAGAGTTGTTCCTGGATCAAAGTGTGTGTGTGCACGGGTATGTATTTTGTTTAATAGGTTTTACCAAATTTCTCTCTCAAGTTTTTGTACCAAGATGCCCTTTCACCCACATGATTTGAGAGTAGCACTGAGATGTTTAAAGCTCTCAAAATAGCATTAAGATATCATCTGGCTTTAACTCCACCCCTTCTCTCTTCCTTCCTAAATTTATTCTTCCTGTGTGCTGATTCTAGGTTGAAATAATACTTTGTGCAAAGATCATATTTATAAGTGATGGGAAAAATAGACAAATCTCTTTCTTTTTTGGCAGTATAATGTTTAGATCACTCAAAATACTGAGACAATACTAAAGAATGAAGTTGGAAGGTAAAACATTTTTAACTTCAAAAGCTGTGAGGCCAAGCCAAGAATTCAGGCCACACTCAATAAAACAATGGCAAGTGACAAGCACATTTGGAAATTACTTAGAATTGACCTAATAATTCAGAAATAAGCAATTTACATACTGGTTGCTGGAAAGGGGTTATTGTTGAAATTTCAGTCCCAAAGTCTCTTTGATCTAGAACATTCATTTCCTTTATTGGTTCCCTTCAACTCCTTGCTCCCTCTCCCTGCTCCTCCCTCTCTTTTTTCTTTCTTCTCTGTTTTTCTCTTTCTTTCATTTGTAACAACTGTATGTAGTAATATTGCCTACATAATAGTTACTGGTTTCATCTCTGTCATTCTGCAAGCATTTAGCAACAGCATTGGGAAATAGCACTTTCTTTCATTAATGAGACATACACATTAAGCAAAAGTACTGTCCAGTGAAGTAAAATGACATATATTTCTCATCATACAATGGAAAGCCTACATATGGTGTCAATCACTATCACAGAAGTAGTTCTAAGCTTAGGGGAAAAGAAGTTGTTTTAGAGACAGAAAAACTATTTTTGCTGAGTCACGTACTGTGTTAGAAAAAGAACCTTCCATCTCAATTTCAATCATGGCTTTTCTTTCACTTTACTACAATTCTATATGAGCTAATTGGTTTAATTGGTCTTGTGGAAAATCACAACAAACCTCTGTTGAATGCTAGCCTTTATGACCTGTGATTATATCTTTGGTTCCAGCAGGTAATTGAGGGAAATTATTTTACAAAGATATTTTAGAAAATCACTTTACTTCTGACCCACTCAGTATGACAATCTTGGCAACTCCGACAGAGCAATTGGGACGTTAAAAGAAAGTATCCGCTGCTGAAAAGGAAATGTATTCCTTCCAGTCCCTCTCCCCACCCCTGTAGGAAACACAACTTCTTGGCAAAGTACCAGCAACTAGTATGGAAAATAGAGTAAGGTTTCAGTAAATATTTTACCTTAGCCTGTATGAAAAGTAGGATGCTTCCAACATTGTAATTAAAAATAAGGTTTACATTGTCACTGTAAAAAAAAAAAAAAAGCTTTGCAGTTATTTTCAAATTATTTATTTGTCTTAAATACTGATGTGTTTAGAAAAATTGTTTGTCTAATAAGCACCTTTTTCTTATGCATCTCAATTCTTCATATACACAGTTTTGCCTAATCATCTAATCTCAGCAGGGTTTCTCAAAGTTGCTTCCAAGGAATTCCCAAGTGTAATGGGTAAAATCTAAACCAACCAGATGAAGCAAACAACTAGTTTTGTGGCCAGGAAAAGGTTGGGAAATGCTGAGATGTTAAAGTTTCTTTGCTGGTAGGTTCCTTACAACATATCATATTGTGGACATTCAGTGTGAGGATCAGAGGAGGATACAGCATGTGATTTTTCTCAAACTAATTTGATGTGGAACTCTTATTGTGGAGCATTTAGAAGCCAGTATGAAGTAGAACGCAAAGGTTTTTAGCAAGTAGATTGTTTTTTAATTACCTCAAATGACATTATCTAAATTTTACAGTGTATTTTCTGGAATAGAGGCTGGGAGTCAGAGAAAGATCTATAAGCAAAACACCATTGAGGTAGCGATTTCCTTCAATGAGCAACCTTCTTCTATAGAAGGTAAGAGGTAGATTGAGGAAAGTTATTGGACCATCTTGTTATGAAATCACAACATTTTTTCAACACTTTTGAAAAATAAAGACATGCCTGGCACCCTTAAAAGTGAGATAGGGAAGATCTCTCTTTTTGGTAATCTGAGGCAATTTCTTATTCTTCAAATATTGGCCACATACTCCCTGTACCATGCATTCTGGAAATTTTACTTACAGTTGTTTCTTTTATTAAGATTCAGTAAAATGCCTCATGTGCAGGTATCATATTAAATTTTATCAGCTTTTAAAAATTTAAGGAGTTTATTGGAATCTTTCCATTTGCTAAGTAATATAGCTGCCCTAGAAATACGACAAGATAGTGCCAATAATAAAAAGAGAGAGAGGAAGGAAATCAATGGCAGACTGCAATATTCCCAGCTCTAGAGCTAGGTTAATCCTGGAGATGGCAGGACTGGGCAGAAACACTGCTGGGATTTGGGTCAGTGGAAGAGGCTAAGAAATGAAAGGGTAGTAAGAGGACTCTAAGTCAGAAGAGGTGAGAACCGAAAGAGGATGTAAGAGGGTATCAAAAACAAAATCATGTTTGGGAAGAGTTAGGAGCAAGGTAGTTTTCTTTTTAAAAGTAGATAATCTAAGAGATCATTCTGAGGCTCTAGCAAGGAGTTATTTCTTGCTTTTTTATTATTCTAAAATTATGAAAAAAAATGTATTTGGACATTGCTAAATGCACTAGGCAATGGTTCTCAAAGTGTAGTCCGCAGAGCAGCAGTATTAGCATCACCTGGGAACGTTTTAGAAATGCAAATTTTCAGGCTCTAACCCAAAACTACCAAATCAGGTGCTTTGGGGGTGGGGCCCAGCAATCTGTCTTTTAACAAGCTTTCCAGATGATTCCAAGGAATCTAAAGTTTGAGGACCACCCTAGCAGAGTGTGATAAAAGACAGATTGAATATTGGTAATCTCTTTCTGAGTCAATGTCAAAATTTTCGTGTGAAAAGTAAAAGGAAAATTATTTACACTGTACATTGCCTCATTGATTCTAAGCTTCTCACTATATTTAGAATTATCTACACATAAATCCCAAATGGTTCAGAGTTCAAATAATGCTAGATTTTTTTTTTGTCTTGGACTTTCATCACTAGGTATGTGAGCATGAACAAGTTATCTATAAAATGGAAATAGTATACTTATTTTGCAAGTTGATTGTGAATATTATAAATAACAGATATAAAGCACCTAGGACATTCTGGAAACTCTAGAGAGTGTTGTTGTTGCTGTTAGCGTTATTAAATTAAAACTATAATTGTTATTATGATTATTATATAATTACTCACAGCTTAGCCTTGTGAGTATGCAGATGATTAGGTGATGTGATCTGTATTTTAAAACAGCTGCTTCAGACTATCAAACCTGCCACCTGTCATTGCATTAACCTAGCTTTATTTTGGCAAATAAATTCTACTAAATAAATATTTATTGAATAACTGAGAGAATCAATAAATCTAGTAAAATACAATTACCACTGGTGAGAATGGGGGAGAGGTGTCACAGTTAATGCCTGTGTTCACCCACCTGTCCATGTTTAGTTAAGACATTATCAAAGCTTGCAAGAAATGGGGTAAATGATATATTCCGTAAAAAGGCAGGAGTGGATAGTGAAAGCTGGAAGAGTGCTTGCAGGGAGAAGAGCCCAGAAGAAGGAAAGTATCCTTAACAGTGACAATGAGAATTTTCTCAAATTCATATTGTGTATATTTCGTGCTTTTACTTGAGCTTGGAGTTGGCAATTGGACTAAATATCAAAAACTCTGGTATAAAAAGCATTTTGTAATGTTACTTTTATTAGCTTGACTGATGTTTTTACTGAACTGACTTCTTGCTTGACTGAATTAGCTGGTTATTTTTGCACAACTTTAATATTTGGTGAATCACCTAGACCCAGATACATTTAAACTATCTTAGTTTAATGGGTGTTTGTTCTTTTTTTTTTTTAATCTCCAGGGAAGGAAAATAGAAACTATCCCTTGGTTACTTATTTAGTTCCATATCTACTGTTCTTTTTTAGGTGACTATGTTCAGTTTATTGGTTACAGACTATTTACTGGACATATTACATTAGCTTATTATATTTGGCTTTATTATGCCCATTTTTCTAGTAGTAATAATATGCAAAATTCACCACATTATGGCAGAAATGTAGAATATAGCAGATATTTTAAAGATACCAAAAAGCATTCATAAAACATACTTTTCAATTAGTGTACTTTTATAACATCACATTTACTTTTTTTTGATTTGTAAATTTATTTAGGCCAAAAGCCTTCTAAACTAGTCTAAAACTTTATTGATTTGCTTCTTGCAGATGAAAAACTTTGAAAAATACAGATACTTTGGAGGTTAGTTTATTTGAAAATCATATTTGTGCTTCTTTACAGTTTTCACACAGGTAGCTCTTATATTAAAGAAGGGATTTCTAGAATAAAGATATAGGGGGAGTATGAAGTTGGGTTTTTTGTGGAATTTTTGTTGTTTTTAGACAATGTGCCTATAAGCCCAGTAGAAGGATTGTATTAACAGTGTGTGGGCAGAGCCACAGTTGTGGTGCTTGAAGGTCCTGGGTGGAGGGGCCAGCTGTGGCTGAAATCCCTTTAGCTCTGCCCTGCATGAGACTGTAACTGCCCAGGGGTGCCTTTTCCTAACCCTCCCTATTCATTGGATTATCAGTTCTCTACATTCATGTTAACTGGACTATTTCTTACTCTTCTCTGTAATAATTAGTTAAAGGCTAGGGATTCATCCATAAAGCCAGCAACTACAAGGCTGAAAGATTGATTCTTTGCTAAAGGAAGGGGATCTCTGACAGTGGACACGAACCAGTTCTCTGGATAATATGGTGAGTGACTATATTGATAAACTTGAACTTTCCAAACAGTTACTCCACGAGATTTTATACTTTACTAAAGAGGTTGATGTTGTTCAGAAACATGTTTAAAATCTCGTTCTGAAATTACCTACAAAGCCAATAATGAACAACAAATCTCTAATGATATTATATAGTTACACCACATTACCTAAATTGTGTATCCACTTTAGTCATGGTTACAAATGTTTTTTGAGTATTTAAATATATAAATCTATCCTTAAAGGACAAAGACATAGTGACCGTGAAGAATACTGGAAATATAGTACCATAAGCCCTGAGGAAACTACAAAAGAGATTTCCAAGATTACTTGTAAGCAACAGGGCCCTGCCTCTCAAAGTGACTATTTTGATAAAGAATAGGAAAGGGAAGTGTGCTAACATTTGCTTAGTTTTTTTGAGAGGCATCCTATCATAGTGTTTAAATGTATGAACCAGGGCGCCAGTCTGGCTTGGATTGAATGGTGGCTCTCCAACTTAATAGGTATGCGACTTTAGAATTGCTTAATTTCTGGGTTTCTTAGGATTCTTAGGTTTTCTTAGGATTCTCCTCTATGAAATGGGAATAATAATGGTAACTAACTCCTAGAGTTTTTGTGAAGGTAAGTCATCAGTAAACACTAAATATTGTTAATATTATGATGTGTTTATATAGATTTATATATATTCACATACAATCTTAATTTTATTATTTTTCCCATTTTATACTTGAGTATGCACTGTGATTATCCTTAGAGGGATTAATTAACTGGCACAAAGTTCAAAGAAATAGTAAACTGCTGGGCCAGAAATAAAACTCAGCTACAAATGATCAGATTTCTTCTACTTCCTGTGTCAAGTATGTAAAATATCTGAGACACATTTGGTGCCCTTTAATAACCCTCATTTACTGGAACCAGTTTGAACCCTGATACATAGAGACTCAATGAATCAGACCTAGGAATCTGATTTTAATATAATCTGTCAAGAATCTGTCTTTGATTTTACTACTGTCTTTCATGCTGTTCACCAAATATTTCTTACCTTTTGCCTCTGGCCCCATATTAGGATTATATTTCTCTGCCCACTTGGAAGGTAGACATGGCTATGTAACTTGCCTCAGCTAATGTAATAGAGATGAAAGTGACTAGAGCCACTTCCAGGAGGAGGATTTAAGAGGCATTTTGTGATTCATCATGTCCTTTACTCCTGCTGACATGACCGCAGAAGTACATCGTCAAGATGCAATTTCCATCTCTAGACCAGTAATGCACTTGTAGCACGACCGAAAAATATTCCTTATTATTTTGAGCCACAGAGATGTTAAGTTTCTTTTCAGTGTAGAATAACTGGTTCTGACTGATGCAACTATTAAGGAATCTAGAGCACTGAATAGCCATTAAGGGATTTTAAAGCTCATTACAAAAAGCAGGAGGTGCTAAGTCAGGGTTGCACAGAGCTGAATACGCACCTTTTGTGCCCTTCGTTTGTCTGCTCGTTGGTTTTGGTGGTAGATCCGACTGAAGTTGGATACAATCACTGGAACAGGTAGAGCAATGACCAAGACCCCACTCAGCGAACAGATGGATCCAAAAATCTTCCCTGCTATGGTTTTTGGTACCATGTCACCATACCTGGTTAGAGAAACAATAAATAAATATATTTTTTTTAAGACACAGACATTTCTACCTCATACAAATAATTTCTTGCTTTTAAGTCAAGTGATTTTTTGAACATATCTATTTTCTACTTCATGACTACAATATACATGGCTTTAGACTTTAGTAAACCTGAAATTATGAATATCTGAATATAAAAATTGCCTTTTAACCTTGTAGAAAATGATTATAGCATTCAGAAGCCACTTTGGAAAATATTTTGAGTTAGATGATGTAATGATAGCTCTTCCATTCGTCCTTTATGTAATATGGCATAGTTCTTTATATTTATTTAATAGTCAATATTTCTACAATGAAATTTATAGGCTAGATAACATACTTTTCCACTTAATTTTTTTTCAACATTTGGATTGGTTATGAAATTTAAGTAGAAAAAGTAGCACATCACATTCCTTTCATCAGATATAATCACTTAAAAAATAAACTTTTCAAGGTCCCCATTAACCTTCACTTGTGAAATCCATTGGCCATTTCTTCATGATTATCTTACTCAATCTCTCATTTATACTTGATTAGTTGACCAGTCTCTCCTTGAAAAACTTTTTGTTCTTGACTTCAGCATCAAACATTTCCCTTAGTCGCCCTCCTACCTTGTTGGCTACCACTTCACCATCTTCTTTTCTGGCTCCTGCCCCCCTTATCTGATTTCTAAGTCTTAGAGTAATTGAGGTTTCAGTCTCAAGTCCTTTTATCTTCTCCATGTAAACCCTCTTCCTAGGTGATTTCATTCAATCTCATAGCTTAAAACTATCTACATGCAGCTGATGCCCTAATTTTCATTGACAGTCCTGATGTCTCTCCTGAAAACCAGATTCATATCTCCAGCAATCTGGTCTGCTTATTTCTACCCCTGATGCCTAAGGGGAAATTAACATTTAAATTAGCCCAAATGGAACTGTTACTTCTCTAGCTTCCTCTGCCCCTCTCAAATCTGTTCTTCCCACATTCTGCCACCTATAACGAAATGGAACCACAAACCACCCAGTTGCTCATACCCAAACTGAAAGACACCTCCCCCTCCCCTCATATTCCAGCATCCACGTCTCATCTTCTAGCTCGTCTTGTTGTCTTTGGCCAAACCAAATTGTATCCCATTTGAGTATCTTTCCGGGAATAAACCAAGCTATTGTCATTTCTTGCCAGAGCTATGGGTATAGCTTCTTACCAAACTCTCTCTTCCACAACTACCACTCTACAATTCATGCCAATGTAGCAGTCAGAGTTGTGGTTTTAAAAATGGAGATTAGATAATCGCTACTTTGCTTAAATTCTCTAAAGGACTTGAAACTAAAATAAATCCAAACTCCTCATTTTTGCCTCCAAGGGACTACATAGTTCAGTTCTTGCCTATATTTCATGCCACCTTCCATCAAGCTAGCTGGCCTCGGGCCACACTGGCCATCTGGCTTTCTGTTGTGTGTCCAGTGCCCAGATCGAGATTATTCAGGTTGCTGCTTAAATGTCTCCATCCAAGTTATATTCTGGCCACTTTATCCATAATAGACTTATTCTGTCCCCTAATTATTCTCTATAACATCTTCCCATTTTATTATCTTCATAGCACTTATTAATATGTAATATTTTCTTCTTATTAATTTATTTTATGACTCCTTTCCACCCTACTGACATTAGAATATAAACTTGATAAAGTAGGAGTTGTTCTACTTTGTGTCTCATGAGCATAAAGCAGGCTGCTACTACATATTAGATGAATGAATACATTTTTTCTTCTTTACGGATAGAGAGTTGGTCTTAGAGTTCATTCCTGGGGAAGGGGGAAAGGAGAGGGCTTTTGATCATACTATTGCAGAAGTTACCCAACTGTGTCTGTGGAGCTCCAACTACTCCCTGTTCACTTTGGGGTTCTGGGATGCTCAGCACTCTGAGAATATAGTCCTTCGAGATAGGGCTCTGAGCTCACATATTAGAATCCAGACTCAAGTGAGTTTAGGAGAACTTGGGGCTATATTATATCAAGAGAGATGGTGGTCCAGGAAATAATCACTCTAATTAATATTGTTTTTGTGGGAAAACATTTGTGTGTCAATGTGGAGATGGAAGTTGCAGAGGAATTGGCTGAGAAAAGAACAACAGAAGGTGATACAGACTAGTACCCCATTTGGTGACCCTATTCCGAGCTCTGGTCCTCTGCTTTAGAGACCCAGTAACTCACTCTTATTGGTGTTTGTAGGTGATCAGTAGTTGAACTAATTTATCGTGACTAAAATTCCCACAAGGTTTTGGCACCAGAATGACGATTATAATAATTTATGGTAAAAAAATAATAGTAACCCAAGAGCCAGAATGCTATGTCCATATGAAACAAGATCTCTTTCTGTAGTCCATCTGGCAAGCTAAATTGTAATTTAAAGATTATGTTAGTGAAGAAATAGTCAAAGCTAAAAGAACTTAGAAGATGAGTTTAAAAAGCCTTGAGGATGTTCTTACTATAAAATGTGACAATGGGATTGGAAAGTCAACTCCTTTTTATACAACGCTGTCTACTTATGAGCCAATTTCTCTATCTGCCCAGCCACATTTTATAAACATCTTCTTTCCCTTTGCACTGAGTATGCAGTAAGCCCCAGAGAAGGCTAACACACACACACACACACACACACACACACACACTCTTACACACACGTGCATGTGTAGCTTTAAAAAAAGAGATTTGATTTTAATCCTTGCTGTTGAGGGTCTAGAAAGTATTTCTCGAAAGGGAAAGTACATAAAATTCAATTATTTATTATGGCCAAAGAAGACAAGTATTGAGTCCAGGTAATAAAAAAGTAAGCCTTTTAAAATATAAATGTATAACATAAAGTAGCTAAATGAGTCCATCAAATAGTTTCTCCTGCCCCTAACAGATTTTTTAAAATTAATATTTATTAACTACTTTTTGTGTTCTAGGCTCACTGTGTCATAGGGTAGGCAAGACCAGCATACCTGCAATTATTAGAGAAAATTAAGAAAAGTAATGAGATGATCCAGTTTGCTGAAAGGCAGCAAATTCATAGTCTAGAAGGATCCATAAGGAAAAAGAGGTGACAGATACATAGGGGTGGTTTAATGTCATAAAGCTATGCTAATCTGCATCAGATAAAATGATATTATTTACCTCACCATATTTGTTTTGTAATCCAAAATTCTTTCACAATTGAAAAAGCATAGGTGGACATTTGAGAGGGCTGGGCAGTACTGCAATGGTTATGGTGGGAAGAGAAAGGGGGATGAAGTGTTCACTGATGGGTACACCTTTTCTCATCTTTATACTCTTGGGTAGACAGAGCTTTCCCACCTTACAGCTAATTAAGATGGTCCCCAAGGCTCTGCTGTTGTGAGATAAGGCAGAGGGAGCCGGTGAGAGAGAAAGGAAGCAGAACAGGCAGGGGTGCTAAGGCAGTCCAGGGTGTCCTGTGATTTTTCACGTAAGGACAGCCTGAGCCCTTGGCTGGGTCACGGGGTACACCAACTGCCGCCTTCCACATACCCCTTGGTACTGTACGCATTGCTCTTTCTGTTCTTCTCCCTGCCCCCTTCACCTGCTTAAGGTTGGACTGCTGTTGATATTTGTAATATTTTAAGCATATTTCATTATTTGAATTTATTGGAGAATAACAAAAAATATATAGTATGATTTATGTCTGTTTTTACATTATCCATTTTATCTTCTTATTTAGGAATGACCTCGAGAAATGGAAATGGGTAATTTCTATCTGCAAATTTGTAGCTGGGCATAGAATCTGCAGGGGATGGGAAATATCTCTGGCAAGACCAGCTGCTTTTCTTTGTTTAACAAAGGATCTCTTAGCTAGTATTCAAACTCATAGTAAGAAGCAAAGTAGCATTATACACCTCAGGAATCATATCCCTCTGAAACTCAGTGGAGGAAGGCTTAGAAAACAAAGCTTATAATGAGAAGTGACACTTCTTATGGAGAAATGATCATTTAAAGTTTAAGTGTTTCTAAAATACTGCCATCTTTTCATGATTATTTCTATCCTCAGCAACTGGGTTACCTGTTGGTACTTTATTCTTTATATTCAATATAAAAACACATTGCATTTTTTCCTGACTCCTTATCCTTAAATGTATGATAAGCCCAGTAGGAGTATATAATATATTCCATTCTTTCTGTTTTTCTTCAGAATTTAATATTAGGTTTCTTGTCCTCAAAAATCCATTTCTCTAAAAAATGTTACACAAAAACATTGCACAGATATGGTATTTATTTTCATACAGATAATCTTTTCTGTATTTAATAAAATTGATTAAATGACTACAAGAAGCCCTTCAGGTCAAATAAGATAAATAATGAATTCTCAAAAAAAGTCAGAGAAAATGGGGGAGAGTATACAATAAAAGAATAACCACTAAAAGGTTTTTTTTTTTATTTACATCTTGATACCAGCATACAACATAAAATGATCAAATCAGGGTAACTGGGACAAGATTCACCTAAAACATTCATCATTGCTTTATGTTGGGAGCATTTGAAAACTTCTAGCTATTCTGAAATATAATAAACCACTGTCAACTATAGTTGCCCCATTGTACCAGTGAACATCAGAACTTCTTTCTATT
>CM052437.1:160753293-160813979 GCA_028533085.1 Varecia variegata | reverse complement strand
TTTGCCTCACCCAAGTGAGGTTTAGAGGCACGCCCTTTCCCTCTACAAGGCTCACTGTGTCTGTGACCCTTAGTTGTGAGTTTGTCCCCCCCAACCCCCTAATCCCTGGAGAGTATTACTACCATGTGAGCACCATAGTGTTTATCAGTTAGTACCAATTTGATGGTAAGTGTATGTGTAGACTATTCCTCCGATCTTGTGATACCTCACTGTGGATAATGGGCTCAAGCTCAATCCAGGAAAATATTAGCGGTGCTAGATCACTGTCATTTCTTATAATTGAGTAATATTCCATTGTAAACATATACCAGATTTTAGTAATCCACTCATGAATTGACGGGCACTTGGGTTGTTTCCAGATCCTTGCAATAGTGAATTGTGCTGCCATAAACATTTGGGTGCAGATGTCTTTATTATAGAATGTCTTTTGATCTTTTTAGAGCAACTTGAATTTTGTTAATTAAAAGGTAGCTTTTGTACTCCTTCTAATCTCCCCTGCTTCCTCTAAGTTTCCCTCTTTCTCCAATATTCACCATGTTAGTAGAAACATCCCAGTTTCTCTCCGCTCCTTTTTCAGCCTGGACTCTGACAGACTCCATGTGTTCTCCTCACATCAGTTAAAAAGGTACAATATGGAGGTGTCCTTAACATAAAAATGTTAATTCTAAATTTGCACATACTTTCCCAAAATACTTTACTGAAATTATATATTTTTCCACATATTGAAGATTGTATTGGTTGGAGGACCAGTTTCTCAGAAGAGATTTAATTTTTGGTTATTGAAGATTTCAATTTCAATATTATCCAAAGCTTCAAGCAAAGTTCTTGAATTCTGGCATGAAATCTACTTACTCAATGCCCAAAAAAGTGGTTAAATCTGGTTAAAGGTTAATTCAGGCAGACAACTTGAATGAATCTGTCCATCATCTATTTATCTATCTTTGCAGTTAATCAAGTAGTATTGAAATAGGTTAAATATGTACCTAATTTTTAAACATAAGTCATTGTAAACAAAATTTTATTAATATCTACTAAATTTTCCCTGTTTTCCACGTTTGATATTTGTCCAAAAGAATTTGCCTTTTATTTTCTTTGAGACAGAGTCTTGTTCTGTTGCCATGAGTAGAGTACAGTGATGTCATTTTAGCTCACTGTAACCTCAAACTCCTGGGCTCAAGCCATCTTCTTTCCTCAGCCTCCTGAGTAGCTGGGGCTACAGGCATGTACCACCATGCCTGGCTAATTTTTCTTTCTTTCTTACTTTTTTTTTTTTTTTTTTTTAGTAGAGATGGGGTCTCACTCTTGCTCAAGCTGGTCTTGAACTAGAGTATGGCTGTCTTTAGATCTCAAGTGGAAAAATAATTTCTTGAATTTTCTTATATGGTCTTCAAACACAATACTGTTAGCTTCCTAGTTCTAGTCATATAGTTTTTATTTTTTTTGTCTCTTTTTATTTGAAGAGCAAATGTAGGTTCATTTGGTAAAGAAGAAATGTTAAATAAGGCACACCTCCCCAGCTAATGCACGACTTTCCATCTCTGAAACTGTTTCCCATGCGTACTGAGAAAACAAAAATCATGTAATTTATAAACATCATGAAGGTAGAAGAGATCCTCATATGACAGGAAGGAAATGCTTATTTTAACATAAACCTTGGTGCTTACTGTAACTCAATCTTTCACATTCTCTTTCTTTTTTACAATGAAAACTTGCAAACTACTAGGTATAAGGAACAGGATGAATGAATGGATGGATCCTGTGCAGATGTACAGAAGTCCAGGAGCTTCCTGTACATTGTATAAGGTAGGTGCAAGTCCAAAAAATAGTGTATTTCAACTACTACAATAGTTTAATTAAAAAAAAAAACCCTCATGCGAGACAAAAGTCAGTATTTGGGACTATAAGTATTTGAAAAATAGGTATTCTTTAAAAAGTTATGAAAGTAAGTGATATGTTTAATATTCCAGTGAAAGCCACTAGCTGATTATGTATGTGTGTATGTGTGTATGCATTTTAATTATTGATTTTGTCTTTGAATTTTTCTCTTTGACTTGAGTGCTATTCTGAGAGGTATAAGAACCAATTTCTTTCTACCTGGAAGCTGGATAATTTCTTAACTAGTAATTCTAACCCTTAGGGTCTCAGTATCTGTTATTTATGGATTTTCTGCCATCAGCTTGGTATTCTAGAAGGATCCCAGTTTGATGGATGATTTTTATAATAGCTGTAATGTTTGCAAATAGCAAACGACTTTTTTGTGTGTGTTGCTATATAACACCTGCTTGTGGTACTGAACGTGTTTGCCAGAGGGGCCTTGGTATTACTTCAACAATAAATAGATTTTTCTTTGACATTTTAAAATCGATGTTTGCCTAAAAAGCTGCCTTGATTTTGTTTCCACCATTAGCTTGAATCAGTCACTATGCTATCCTAGTTCTATTGGAAAGCTTAAGAATTTTTTGGGATCACCGAACATACATAGTTATTTAAGGTATTCTGTGTTACCTCCTATTTGAGCCAAATTATGATCTGCTGTTGTTTTAACAGTGTATGTTTTTAAAACTATTTCCATTATTTGCAACCTTAATAATCTTAGTGTCTAGTAAATGAAAGAGGAAGCCAGAGGATCCCACACCCTAATTAGAGCGTTCAGCTGGGAGTCCATGGACTCTCAAGGAATGCATGGATAAATTCAAGTGGATTGGGGAACTGCATGATACTTCGTTTTCATATGCATTTTCCTGAAAAGAGCTCTCCAAGCTTTTATGAAATCATCGAAAGTGTTATAGCCCAAATAATGTTTAAAACTTCTGATTTGAATGCTTAGGGTAATTTCAATGCCATATATTGTCAACATAATGAATCTGAACTCTCATTGCCCAAAGGAAATGCTGTAAAAATAGTGGCATTATTTTACAACTGCAGAAATACCAAATGCCCACTAGGGGGCATAAAAGCCTAAATGAAAGTTTGGAAACAAACCAGGTCTCTTCTGGTTTTCACAAGCTGAGAGCGAGAAAAGTATTTCCAGTAAATTGCCTGTACCGATTCCTTATCTTTGCCTGCACACATTCAATGTTTAGGATATATTTTGGGAATCTTACTCCTCTGGAAATAGTTGAACAGGGCAAAACCCCAACAATTTCACAGATTATCTATTTCCAAGGTGTTTCCAAAAAGATGCGAAACTATTCTGGCAGTATTTTGTGTTTCTTTTAGAAAGATAAGTAATTTTATGTAATGTGAGACATCACTAAAGCATAATTTTAAATAAGAAGCCTTAAACAGGACCTTAGTGTGAAAATTAGGTGACATTAAAGGATTGGGTTTGTGTATAGAAAGGAAAAAAATCCAGGAAAGGACTAAGATGTTTTTAGCCCATCTAGGCAACATTTATACGCTAAACCCTCAACGTTAGATTTCAGTAGTGCTTACTGGTTGTGTTTCTTTAGCTTGTGTCTGCTATTAAAAGACAAATTCTTTTCTGTTTTCTATATTTGCTCATGCTTTTAGCATATTAAATCATTAAGTGAAGGTTTTAAAGGTTATAAATGGAACATGATTACGTGACCTAACACACTGATGAAATGGTTTTTACCTAAATGAATGGCATCAGTGAAAGACTGTATAGTCTCTTTAAAGAATTCTTTTTTTATTTTCAAAGCATGCTTTTCAGAGCCCACGATTTTAACACTTTACTCTTCATTTTTTAAAAAGTTATGAAAATATATGCACAATTGATTACTGCAAAGTACACGTTAAAAACAAACAAACCCCACTAGGGACGGGCTTTCCTAGCTGTGGGACCACCGGAAATATTTCCCTCTGCTTTGCGTTGCTAGTCTTTGTTGCCTGGAGCTATCCTTTCACTCCCACATATCTTTGAGTCTGGTCATGTCATTCTCCTGCATAAAAGCCTTCCTTGTCTCCGTCACCTGCAGGAAAAAGCTCATGCTCCTTAGCATGATGCATACAGCTCCTCATGCCTCGGCCGCCTCATCCTCCACTGCTCACCCGCACATCCCCTATATTCTGATTGGAACAAACAACTTTCTGTTACTGGAATGTATTAACACTATGTCCTTCCATTCCTCTATGCCTTGTAAGGCTGTTCTTTCTAGAGTATTCCCCTTTGCATTCCCACTGCATAAATCCTCCAGTTTACATAGATAGAGCTCAAGCATTAGTTCTTATGTGCAGAATTTCTTAACTATTTTATCTCTATCCAATAAGAGTATCCACTCTCCCTGTTCTACGCTTGCAATGCTGCTTGCAACTAATAGAGTACAATTAGTTTTTTACTGGCCTAGCTTCTCTTGCTGCACCATGAGGTCCGTGGGGTCAAGGATCATGTCATCATTATAAACCCAGGTTCAGCACAAACCTTGTCCAGTGCTGAGCAAATGGTTGGAATGTAATAAATGTTTATTGCTTAAATAAATCCTTCAGGAAAAGGTCTGATAGTAAACAATACGGGGGGGGGGATACATGTCTACTGCTCTTTTTCTCTTAACCAGATTTCTTATTCTTTCCTCGGGTCTAGCATGTCATCTGCTCAATATTTATAAATTCCTCCAAGATTTAGATGAAATGCCCAGAATAACCTGGTTCTATACTGCTAATGCATCTTACTTTTTATACGCAGAGCAATCATTTTTACCCTACATGGTTTTAAATGAAAACAGAAGTGATCTGACACTTTTCCAGTTCCTACCTGTTTTCCATTATTGTCACGTACTTAACAGACATGAATCTAGACTGAATTTTGAAATACAAATCACTCCAAATTTCACAGATTTTGTCATTTCAAATGCCCAACAATTTGAATGAATACTGACTCCTGGTTATCCGAATTTCACATATCCTTCTGGGAAAAGGCTAGGTTTTTCTGCACCCCTCTCTTTTTCTCATGGATGCTACTCATCCTAGATAGTGAGCACTGGCAATTTTCAGCAAATTCCATTTTGTGGCATTCATTCTTAACAAGGTCCTCTCTGGTTATACCCCAGAAGTGTATTAGAGGAGGTATGCTTGTCTTCCAACAGAAAAAACATTAATTTATCAAGCAAATCAGATTCCCAGTGAATGCCTGGCCATTTGGGCTTTGTGCTGATGGCCCCGACTTCCCTAAATTGCACACTTTGGTTTTGCATCCCAAGGGGTTTCACCTTCAACACTGTCAGGGCTGCTCACACACTGGGGGCCTTTCTTCTGTTACTTGCTGCTGCTGTTCCAGTCTCTTCCTGGCCTTTGAAAGGTAACTCTGTTGGATGAAAGTCCCCACTGTGCATGTCTCCAGTCACTGCTGCTGCCCTGCATGCTTCACCCAAGGGGACAAGTCCCTATGCCATTTTGATGGTGCCATAGATAAGTCTGTTTTCTTATAAACAGACATCTCTCTCACTTGGGGACACCATCAAAACTGTTCTTTGCTTACAATCCCTTCAAAGACCCCTAACTAACTGCCTTTGCCACAGGAAGGAGGAACTGATCTCCAGGTTTATGCCTGCAGTGCCAGCCTCAGAAGACAACGTTAGTTAGGCAGCTTAAAAGCAAAGAGTGGAGCTATTTTTTTGGGAATGTTTTCGTTTTCCCTCACCTGAGTATACACCATCTAAAACCTATTAGCGGTTATAGGCCTCATGACACCTTTGCTGTATTTGCCTATTTCATTTTCTACTGTACTTTTAAAATTACTTATGGATTATCCTGTAATGACCTAACACATCTCCTATGTCTAATTCTGTACAGGAAAGCCTGATAATTTTGCCACCTATCAGCTTTAAGTGTTACAGAAAAGAATGCACAAAATTCCAACTGCCCAGGAGACTTGTCTCCCTGTTGGGGCAGAGAATTGGGCCGTGATCTGGCAGCAGCAGTGTCTGGCTAAGAAAATGTCTGAGAAGTTGTGTCCCTCCTGGCAGATCTGGCCATGTCCATATGATTCCTGTTTTTAAACCCCTGACATGATCTGATGGAAGTCCCATGAAAGGCCTGGTGTCCCTCGCTCAACTGACCACCCTGGGCAGGGCCTGGGCTCCTCCCATCTGGTTGTGGGGGTCCAGGTCCAGCTTGGAGTTCACCCCAGAGAATTCCCCATGACCCATACAGCCGGCTCGCAGCCCTACTTTGTTCCTCCTCTGTGCACCCCTCTGTCTAGTCATTGACCAGGGACTTCTTCCCTGATAAAAATTCCAAAATAATTTAAGTATAAATAATTTAATATGATGATGCTTCATGTAAATAGTCACAGCTGTTTAAATATGAAAGGAGAGGAGATAAGAGAAAATGCGATTTAACCTCCCAAAGACAGGCAGGCATTGCCACTAAAATTCTGGTCTTCAATTTAACCTAGAAAGTTTCTATATCCTTAAACAAACTTCATTTCTGATGAGAATCCAAGGGCCTGTATTTACATTAGGTAGGTTTCAGGAGGATGATTCTGTTCCGATCAATGCGAGACAAAGTTATCTCCTAAAATTAAATGAATATACTAACTGCATTTTGTGTTTGGATTTGTTTGCCTCTTCTTAGGAGATTAAAGCACTGATTGAATGGTCATTCTTCTTATTAACTATGTAAATTAAGGCATAGTCAGAAGAATATATACATGAAGAGGATCTTAAGTAAATTTGTGGCTCTACCTCTGTAGTTCTAGTTGACCAGAATTCTATGTGAAAATGCTCCATGGTTGCATTCTGATTGTACCTAGTTAGGCAGCACCTTAGAAGATGCAAAGGAATTGCAGAAACTCCTAGGTAGATCTAAGCCCTAAATAGCTTTGTAAATTATGTAGTAAATGCTCTTTGCTGAAGTCTGTATAAGGACCGAGGGAAGAAGTGTTGGGTATGGATGGGCGGAAGTTGCCATGAAAGATGTAAGCTGAAGATTTACAGAGAGAATGAAAATTGACATCCTCAGCAGGTGTTTTGTTGATGGCTTGAAATAGTCTCCTAGGAGGTTTACCTTGCATGTCTGGTATCTACAGAACAAATAGCCTCAGCTCGCACTGACCTTCATATCATTATGAATTATTTTAACAGGGCAAAACTTGGGAAAACATCTCTAATGCATTAGATACCACCGTGCTAAATGTAGGATCTGGAATAAAGGTCTTCTCTATCTGTCATAAAAAAAAATAAAAGAGAAGATGCAAAGGAGAAATACACTGACTCCTTCCTCAGCCACCTTCCAAATTCCTGCCAGTGCTTTTCATTGGCACAACTGGCAGAAAATCAGATGACAAACCAGCCTGGGAAACAGCCTGCTGATGTCTGGACAGGTAGTGAGAGGCATAACCAACTGGAACCCAGGGCTTTTCCCCCCAAAGCTGTGCTCTGCCCACCTCACCATAGCTGACTGCAAAGGTCCATTCTGGTTCCAAAGTGTCATGGACCAGATGGAGAGCTGTTATGGTGTTATTTGTCTCTAGCCCTCCCTGTAAAAGGAGGAAATTATATTTTGCCAAAATTGGAATCCCAGTAGTGACACTGATGTGACTTCTCTGTGTAGCAGTGCCGTGTGTCATGTCACCCTGTTTTTGGAATGATCACAAGCAAATCAGCCTTACCACCCTAAGAACTAAGGTTAAGTTGGACCTTCTTCTAGAGAAGGCACCAGGATTTTTAGTTTTTGTCAAAGATGTGCATTTTAATCCACTGTAGATTGAGAACAAGCTAAAGAACCAAAATATCTGTTTTGACAGAGTGTGAAAAAAAATGCCAAACATGAAGCAACATTAAAAAGATGTAAATTAGATCTGATGATTGTAAAATGTTCTACTTGTATGAAATGGGCAAAACGTGTCATGCAAGCTGGTCCCTGGGGCTTCCAAGCCTCATAGTGACTGAGTGTTGGCAAGAGGCTCTTAATTAGAATAAACCATTTCAGAGTTGAATCTTTCAACAGATCATTGAAAATGCTATCAGTAATAAATTAAAGCCATATTTTAAGGGTAGGTGAAAATATGTAAAACCAAAGTGCCTTTAAAAATGAATACAGTTGCACAGTTGGTTCAGTTGCTCATGAGTTTTTTTGTTGCAGGATCTTTGTTTTGGTTGTTGTTATTTTTGTTGTTTTTTATCACAGTAATGAAAGTCAATAGCTAAACATGTCAGAGTCTGGCTGTTAGTAATAAATTTAAATAAAGAAAAATATTCTTAAGTTTAAAGGAGAATGTAAGATTTGTAGATGAGGGTTTTGGCAATAAAATGGAAATATATGATATGTGCTTTGTGCTTTAAATTAAAAACAAGAAAGAACATAGTGAATCTATTATAGATGTCATTAACATGAATAGCTAGAATACTCTTTTAGAATTTGCTTGACAACTTGATGTTTCTACCACTAATGAGGGGTTATGATAATGGTTTATTTACAGTTGTAGGGTAAAGCCTATTCCAGTTCTCACTACTTCACTAACCTCTGAGATCAGTCACTATGTCATCAATGGTGGTTGATTTTCATTAGGAGAAAACAAGGCTAAAATTTGAAGCAGCAGAAATGCATTCCTTGAAACATTTGTTAGTGGTTTCATAAATACAAAAAAAATTGTCTTCTTAGATAAAAGCATTTAAATTAGTGAACTTCCACATATATAAAAAAGAAAAATAAGTTAAAGCAAATGATAAGAGCTAAAAGCAAATATTACTGTAAAAATATTTTTCTTCCTTCTCTTCTCCTTCCTTCCCTCCCTTCCTCAAAAATTTATCTAGTTCCTATAGTGAATAAGGTACTTTGATGCTAATAATAAATTGAACACTTGGTTCTTTTTTTTCCCCAAAAGATCTTCCAATTAAGGAAGGAAGTTAGAGCAACAAACAAATAGTTGAACTCTCATTACCTCAGGTTTCTAAATTTTTAATATACTTTTTCTTCTACCTTCAAGATGCCTAAGGTTATTGTTTGCATTCAGTGCTCTCACTGCTCTAACTTCTGTTGGAAACAATTGTTAAGTATCTCATTTACACCTCTGCAGTTCACCCTACAGAGGAATGCCCCAATGGCTTCCTCTCTTCAGCCTAAGTGAATCTGTTTTTCTCATTCTCAATTGTTTCTAAACTATTTTTTAAAAGGGATATAAATAATGTCATTAGGTTACTTATGTTGTTCCTAACATACTCATTTAGAGCATGCTTTGTAAAGGACAAGCTGGCAAATATTTCAGGCTTTGTAGGACACACTGCCTCTGTCACAACTACTCAGCTTTGTGGTTTTAGTGCAAAAACAACTTTAGATACTCCATAAATGAATGAAGGTGACTATGCTATGATCCAATAAAACTTTATTTATAGACACTGAAATTTGAAGTTCATATTAATTTTGCATGTTAAGATATATTATTCTTCTTTTGATTTTTTTTCCTAACCATTTAAATATGTAAAAAGGCTTCTAACCCAAGAGATGGCCTGCATTTGACCTGTGGGCTATATAGTTGGCCTAACCCTGACTTAGAAGGAACCATCTTTGCGTTATCAATTGACTTTGGAAAGATTAAGTACTGTTTCTTCTGGAAGAGTTTGAAACCATTCAACAAACCATTACTTTAATACTGTAAAACATTTTTCTTCAAACATTTTATGCTTCTTGACTTTAGGAAATGCACCTGGGGAAACAGAAGAGAGGCACCTCTGAATCCTAACTCATCTGCGCTCTCACTGCTGCCCTCTCCACCATTACTGGATACCTTCTGCCGACAGGTTCGTAGCAGATGAAAGGGAGAATGAGATGATTGCCATGGTTGCTGTCTACCACTTATGTAATATTGGTGCAGAGAGGGGGGAAGGAAGTATTATACTCCAAACACTGTGCTAAGTGTGGGAAGGCAGAGATTAACAGCAGACCTCTAGTGGGACGGAGGCAACATAGGAAATAACAATTGACAGTAATAACTGCTATAATAGGAATGATTGTAGGAGTCCTTAGGAGTTCAGTGTACTTAGGAAATAACTTGCATGAGGGGGCAAGTTTTGAATTGAATCTAGAAGAATAGAAAGGAGTTACCTACACAGCAAATAGAAGGGATGTGTTGTTAAGAGGCTTCCAGGCAACTCCTAGCATCAGGAAGGTCTTCTGAGTAGGTGGACTAATTCGCTGTCTATGAGGATACTGAGATGGCTTGCTTTCAACTCCATGTCTCAAATGCCTCCTTGCAATTACTTAAATTCCACAATGAGAGACTAACTCTGCCTAAGAATTCTTGTCTTTGTTAAAATATCATTACACTAGCCTCCTTTTATCTGCAGTTTTGGTTTCAGTTATTCACAGTCAACCATGGTTCAAAAATATTAGATGGAACATTCCAGAAGTAAACAATTCGTAAGTTTTCAAGTGCATGCCATTCTGAGTAGAGTGATATGCTGTCCCATTTGTCCTTCCTGGGTCATGAATTATCCTTTAGTCCAGTGTATCCATGTTGCATACACTACCTGCCCGTCAGTCATCAATATCGTCTGCTCCTGCATCTGGTCATAGACATCACCATGGCTTCATGATCCGGGATCATCTGAAGCAGAGGATCCTCTTTCTGGTGGTGGCCAGAAGGTGAGTAGTAGCCTAACACTATATCACAATGCCTACATCACTCTCCTCACTTCATCTCATCACGTAGGCATTTTATCATCTCATACTAACACAAGAAGAAGGGTAAGTATAGTTCTCTCTCTCTCTCTCTCTCTCTCAACAACATTCAAATAACTTTTATTACAATATATTGTTATAATTGTTCTATTTTATTATTAATTATTGTTATTAATCTCTTCCTGTGCCTAATTTAGAAATTAAACTTTATCATCCACATGTATGTATAGGAAAAACAGCGTACATAAGGTTCAGTACTATCCTTGGTTTCAGGCATCCACTGGGGGTCTTGGACAGTATCTTCCACCAATAAGGGGGGACTGTTGTATTTCTGAGAATGGTAGCACATTAAGCCTTTGAATTCATATCTGCGTCTCTTTGGGATTAAATTTGTATATCAAATTGTTTCTTGAAGACAGGTTTTAGTGGAGAGGGATTGAAGAGAAGTCACATCCAAAGAAGGGAAACAGGTCTAGAAATGAAGGCTGGGACACTGAAATCCAAACTTGGACTATTCAAAAGTTTTAGTAGCCAGGGCTGGTTGTACATAGAAAAAAGCTCCCTGCATGCCCCTACCCTGTGAACTGACTTTTAAAAGGCTGTTTGTCTTGCAAGAATGAATGGAGCCAGCCATTATGCCTTAGAGACTCTGTATTGATCCTAGCAGACAAACCACTAAATAGGACTTGACTGGCACACAATGGAGGATTAATTCTCCCTTCCGCACAAGCCTACAGTGGGCATGTCAATATGCATTTATGAAACCTCCTTCTGTGTGGAGAGGAGGGTGAAGAGCCTAATAAACAGATTAATATAAAGACATCCAAAAGGAAAGTGACCAAAATTGTTTTTTGTTTTTTTTTAGATTAAACTCTATAAAATGAAATCAGAAAAAAGCAATTTTTTAAACATAACTTTCTAACTTTATTCATGTTTTTTGATTTAGTGCTTATACATAGCATGGTGCTAATTATTTTATATTTTAGAAGGAATAAAATGTGAAAAAAAAAAGTTTTCCCTTCACTTTAGTGAGGCTTTCTTATTTAAACATTCCAAAAGATTATGGAAGATTTGAAATAAGAGTGAACCTAGATAATTATGAGCTCTTACTAGCCTAGAAATATAATAATCTTGAATGGAATTTTTCTCAGACTTACGAAGTGAGTAAAAAAGTAAGAACATTCTCTTAGTCAGCTAATTATTTGTCTGAGTGAACTCAAATTTTACATTAAGAAAAAAGTGATTTTTTAAAAAACTTGATTGGTTAGATATGGATACTAGTTTAAATCCCTTGTTTGTAAGTGATACAAGTCAAACAGGTATATAGGTGGTTTTCAGGAAAGAGCGTAGAGAACTCACATGGAAAGTTGCATGTTGGCTTTAATATCAAGTCAGAAAATATTTTTGTTTTTCTAAAGTGTTGTCACTCTATACCTTCCAAAATACGGTGCCATTCATGGAAGAGGATGTGGGAGGGTGGCAGTGTGTGCTAATTTCAAGCTCTGTATCTTTCTCACAATACGTGTGATGTGCTGTTTTAATTTCTTCTCAATTTTATTACTCAAAAACAAAAGCAATTTTGCAGTAACTGTAATTCTAGGGTCCTAACATAGTAAGTGACTTTGAAAATAAATGGAATGATTTTGTTCTAACTGTGTTTGTGCCTTTATGTACAGAACATCCACCCTTCACATGGTAATGTACTTTGAGAGCAGGAGTATCTCATTTTCATGGATTCAGATAAGAAGAGCACCCAGCAGTTACGGGTTATTAACTGGAAACAAAGAAGTAAGTGTAGCAATACTTCCTGTTCTTTCATAAACTGGATATTTAAAGACTAAGTACTTTTAGAGGTGTAGGACATTTTTTTTTACCCTAGCTGGTCATATAACTATCATTTTTTTTCAAAATTAATCTTAACATTTCTAAAAAACAAAATAAAATCTTGGTGACAACAGAGGTGGTCTTATTCTAAATCTGTACCAAATCCATGTCATGTGCTGGCAGAGAGATGTGAGTCATCTACAGGGACTGCCCCTACCAGCCAAGAGTCTCTCTAATCAACTTGGACCAGTAATGGCTGTGCTCTCCCTCTAATGCTCTGGAAGGTGAATGCCAAGGGAAGTCAGAGAGTGAGAGGTATATTTGAGGTATTTGGTCTGTACTATCTTCAGACTGTAATTCGTAATTCCCAATCATTGATTTCTGATATCTTAATATGTCTTTAATTATCTCAAGGATTAATCAATATTTACAAGTTTTCTTGTGGTTTAATTTTTATTTAATTCACTTGAGAAGTATTTGTGTGTGTATATGTATATATAGCACATATATATGCACACACAGATAGAGATGGTATTCTGTTCTCTAATTAATAATGGGTACATGTTGTAAAATGAAAACAAGAAGGGAAGAATGTCTCAATTCCCAAAGGCTAGGGATGGCTACTATAAAAAGACTTTCCATTTTGATGTTCTATTTCATTATGCCATGGTCATCCCAGGGGAAGGAAAATACCATAAATATTAAATGTGAACAAAGAAGATGATACAGAAAGAACAGATATCTGAATATTGTTAAAATTTTATTATTCCAAATTAATACAATGCTATGAACAAGAGTTCAAAGATTAGTTGTTTCTATGGATAGATATTTGCAAGCAAAATGTTGGCTCGTCTTGTGTTATATTAATAGTACAAACTAATCTATGAATTATGGCTGAATACTTTTAATATGTTAGTTGCATTGTGTTCTATACAATCAACATATGATTTTACTTGCACGATCAGATAAAAACAGTAATTTATTTTCTTTGTCAAAACTTCCTTATCATATAGAGGAAGCTTTATCTAACCAACTTTAGCTGGTAAATTAAAATTCTCAATGATTGAACATGTTATCATTCTCAATGGAAGCATATAGGAAGACTTTTGGAAGAATATAAGAGAGCTTATTAAGGGAGGCTGAAAGACTGTAGGACTCAGAATTATATAGCAAATATTTGCTTTTCTTATATTAAGTGGGTATCTATTATCATCACAGAGATTAAATAATAATTGATGTGCTCAACTGAGCACCGTAAGAGATCTACTATCCCCCAGATATGGGAAAAACATTTTTTCACTCATTAGCTCTCCTCAAATAAGTTATTTCAAAGAGGAAAATGCCTATCACCAAGACAATATTATTAATGAGCTTGTTTATATTTGCTATGTCTGAATTTGCTTCTGATATTCCAGAAAAATTAAACCAAACCAAAACAAGAACAGTATGTCACCACAATCCAGATGTTCCAAAGTTCTTACCCTGACATTTAAGATTATGCAGCTTATATAACTCACACAATCAGAGCAAAACCTCTCGATGACAATGAGGTCAGCAAGCCCCACTCGTCACTTTAGTTTGTTTCAGAAAAATCTGATACAATTAAATTTCAGATTAGCAAGCGATAACAGGATCATTTGAACAAGGGTTTTATGTGAAGGCAATTGTCACTATCCATGTCCATCTCTGATGGCATATTTGTCCAGATTTGTACCCTGTGTAGATTTTGCTGAAAAAAGAACCTACTGTTACTGATTTTCAAACACTAGGGTATTGTCCGTTATCACTGTTTCAAAATTGATGGCATTTTATTTGAAGCGATCGTGACTGTTAGTTATCCTCATTTGGCAAGACATGAAATCAGAAGACCTGCGGTCAAATTCAGCCCTGTGTCCTACTGGACATGTGACATTGTACTCAACAATCTGATCTCTATGAGACTGTTTCCTTCTCTGTAAAATGCGGGAATAAGAATATTCAATTTTCTACTTCCTCGTTTGCGATGGAGATTACTACTCAAACTGTCTTATCCAGGTGGATTCTTTGCTGTTGGAGGCAGAGTTGGTGCATGGAGGTTCATAGATTCCCGAGGAGCTTCCCTTATAGAGGGCTGAGCTTTAGTCTTCCTTACCTAAACAATAAGTAACATTTATGGGACACTACGCTAAGAACCTTATATGGAAGAACACATTTATAATAAGTTCATAACCCCACAATGAAGCAAGTATTATCACTCCTATTTTACAAGTAAGGGAAAAAAGGATTAGAAAAGCTAAATTCTAGCAAGAGGTGAGAAGGGCTAGGTGGGCATTGCCTCACATTCTTAAAGACTGCTCACGTGCAGTCTCATAACCCTATTTATAATTGAGACTATGTGTACAGATGTTACGCATGCTTATTAGTGGTAGAGCCGAATCCCAGGCATTCTGGACCTTTCAGATGCAGTAAAAGTCTTTTGAGATGCAAACTGGGATAGATTCTGAATTTGTTCAGCAAATTTAGGCTGAACCATCACTTCAGGGACCTGTAGCTGATTTTTAAACTTGCACTGGAAGATTACTATTTCTTTTAGTTTCCTTCTATTTTAAAACCAAATAAAATATATCTTATTAGGTGGAACTGTTTTGCACTTTTCATTATGGACTTTTGTTTGCTTTCCTTATCTAATATTCTTTTATTCATTTGTATTCTTACACTATAAAGCTAAGTCAAAAAAAAATACAGTTCAGAAATTCAAAATTCAAAGAAAATCCACAAAGTGGAAGTTTTAAAGAATTAAATAGGCTCCTCATATACAAACACAAAT
This sequence comes from Varecia variegata, assembly GCA_028533085.1. Classification (NCBI taxonomy): domain Eukaryota; kingdom Metazoa; phylum Chordata; class Mammalia; order Primates; family Lemuridae; genus Varecia; species Varecia variegata. The sequence continues at coordinate 160,798,771 of CM052437.1, read as the reverse complement.
TAGGTCTACCAGACCAGAAATAGCTTTCTCTTCTCAGTCCTTTTAGGGTTCACATTGACAGAAGTTTGAGCTAGAACATCAGCTCAGCCTGATCACATCAGCCTCTCTTAATGTTTTAAATTGGGAGGAAGCTGGGACATCAACTATTGAGTGAACTGTAAAACTCAGTCCTCTTAACTTTCCTTAAAATTATGTACAGTCTGTTTTACACAATAAGCTCTTTTATTGTTCACTTTAGCTTGTGAATTTTGATTTGTTCATTTATTGACTTGCCTGATTAACACCTGGTATTTTAAATAGACTAAAAGTTGATTCTAACTATAAATATAGACTTTGGTTTACCCTCATATTAAAATGAACCAAAATAAAAAATATAAATTCACTCCTGCAAATCATTTATGAACTGTGTTTGCCCAAAACCAAAGCCTCAAAAAATAGAATCAGAATAATTCTATGAACTAAATCTGAGCAGAACTTCTACAAATACAAAAACTAAAGTCTTGTACTTATTCCTAAAGAAATACAAAGAATTCATGTCAAATTCTCAGTCAAGAAAGGCTATTTCCCTGTGTGATTTAATGTAGGGAGCCTTTGAGGTCCCCTTTTCTGGCTTGACAGTCTCCGTGGCCTATTCTGTTCTACTTGTTTTCATAGGGGACATGTTATTTTTTAATGTGGGCCTCTGGAATTACTTAAATTAAGCTTGAAAAAGGACATCTTCATAGCTACCAGATAGTAAACTGTTTTAGGCATCTTTGTAAATGCAATGTTGAATTCACTGTTTACATATATTAATAGTAACATTCAGTTTTATTGAATAAATTATATAGGATGTGGAATATATTATAAATTCAGTGATCTAAATATGCATAGGCACTATAAAGATGAAATCTGTATCTTTGAATCTTTAATCAAATGCTAAAGTCAGGCCGGGCGCGGTGGCTCACGCCTGTAATCCTAGCACTCTGGGAGGCCGAGGCGGGTGGATCGCTCAAGGTCAGGAGTTCGAGACCAGCCTGAGCAAGAGTGAGACCCCCGTCTCTACTAAAAATAGAAAGAAATTATCTGGCCAACTAAAATATATATATATACAAAAAATTAGCCGGTCATGGTGGCGCATGCCTGTAGTCCCAGCTACTCGGGAGGCTGAGGCAGTAGGATCGCTTAAGCCCAGGAGTTTGAGGTCGTTGTGAGCTAGGCTGACGCCATGGCACTCACTCTAGCCCAGGCAACAAAGCGAGACTCTGTCTCAAAAAAAAAAAAAAAAAAAATGCTAAAGTCAGTGTCTTTGATGAGAATATATGACATCTCTCAGACAATTCACGATTCTATTTCATTATCTTTTGTTTTTAAATTATATACTGTATAAAGGTATATAAAACATATATCATCTAATTTTATATTTTTGTATCATATACATGATACAATTCTAACTATAATATAGCTTAGGTAAATAATTCTAATTATAATGCAGTTTAAATAAATACATTTTTTTTAAGAGACAAGGTCTCAGTCTATTGCCCAGGATGAAGTGCAGTGGCATGATCATGGTTCACTGCAGCCTTGAACTCCTGGGCTCAAGCAATCTTCCTGTCTTAGCCTCCCTAGTAGCTAGGACTTGAGGCATGCACCGCCATGCCCAGCTCATTTTTTAAATTTATTTTTTGCAAAGACAGGGTCTCCCTATGTTGCCCAGGCTGGTCTCAAACTCCTGGGCTCAATCCTCCCACCTTGGCCTCCAAAAATGCTGGGATTATAGGAATGATCCACTGTTCCCAGCTCTACTTGTGTATTTTATACCTTCAAATAAATTATGGCAGAAAATTAGAAAATATGTGAGAAATAGTATAGACAGATGAAAAATGTGTACCAGAGTGCAATGGTCCCCAACTTTTTTTGGCATCAGAGACTGGTTTCATGGAGGACAACTATTCCACAGACTTGGATGGGAGAGATGGTTTTGGGATGATTCAAGCACATTACATTTATTGTGTAGTCAAACCTCTCTGCTAATGATAATATGTATTTGCAGCCTCTCCCCAGCACTAGCATCACTGTCTCAGCTCCACCTTAGATCATCAGGCATTAGATTCTCATCTAGGTATACAACCTAGATCCCTCACATGCACAGTTTACAGTAGGATTCATGCTCCTATGAGGATCTATGCTGCCGCTGATCTGAGCTTATGAGGTGATGGGAGTGATGGGGAGCTGCTGTGAATACCAATGAAGCCTCACTTGCTCACCCACAGCTCACCTCCTGCTGTGCGGCCCAGTTCCTAACAGGCCATGGACTGGTACTGGTCCCCGGCCCCTGGGGATTGGGGACTGCAGCCATAGTGCATAAGAATATAACAGAGCTGACTAATGTAAATTAAAAAAAAAAAAAAAAGAAGAGAAAAAGTGTACAATAGCTCTAGTTTGGTAAAAGCACACAGATATTATCATTATTGTATCTTTGGCTTTATTAAGCTTATTGAAAATGAATTGGGTAAGAATGCATGCTTTGTCGGCCCTGGGCGAAAATTCTAATGCTGCCATTTATTAACTGTGTGAGTTACTTAACCTTTAAGAGACCAAGTTTTCTCATCTGTCAAACAGACCTGAAAACCTGTTTAATTTTTTTGATACAGTGTAAGTACCAATCTTAGAATGGCTTTTTAGGCCAAGGCAGTCCCAAGTTGTGATGGTAAATAAGACAAACTTGCCTTTGGTATGGCTGTGAGAACATATGCCCTCTCAGCTGGGATTGTGTCAGGAGAAACTGGGGGAAAATGCAAAATCAACCCAGACCCAGAGAACTGTGAAGACAGTTGACCTCGTCTATGATTGTCTTTCTCTTCAAAAAAGGCTGAAGAGTACAGCGTCTTCCCGGCTAAAATATTTGCAACCGTATTACCATATAATTCCACTTTTGTTCAATTTCAATAATGAAGCTAGGGAGAAAATATAGCTGCACAAAATTACCTGCTCCCTGCTCAGATTTGAATATTTAATAGCTCAATCAATGGCAAAGCAATTATAAATGTCTGCAAATAAAAATAATTCCTCATTCCTGGTGTGCAAACTTATGTATCTGCCTCCTTTGCCAGTTACAATAGAAGTTTGAAAAGAGACTTGAGAGCTATTTATCTCCTTCATTGTCCTCCCAGTGTATTGAAATCAGGTATCATTATCTTAGTAAAACATGATTCATTACTGCAGGAATTTGGATATAGTGTCACCAGGTACAAAGCAGTAAGATGCACAAGATTAAGACAGTATACAGGGTGTGTGGCACGTGCAGTTGCACATTTGCACTCATGATGTCCCATGGGCACAGAGTTCTGGTGGAATCACGGTATGTAGGAGTTCAGCAAGACTCAAAGCCAGTACAAGGTAATTGTATTACATCGACCGTGCGTAAGGTGGGGTGGGTGCTGCCAGCCCTGAAAGCCATGGCTTTCTTCTTGTGCTTGGAACCAGAATGTGCTTGGAACACAAAAACAAGGAATGGCATTCTAAGAAATATGAACAACTAAAGAACCCACACCACATCCTCTTTTACTCCTGTTATTTTCCTCTGTTAGTGAACTACCTATGCTGAAACGATGACATAGGAGAAAGGAAAGATAGGGCAACCCTCAGCCCCTTTTTGTTTCAACCCTTCCTTGCTCGTCAGCAAGCTGAAGGTAGACAGTGGTAGTCTAACGTGTGCATGAGTAAGAAGTGACATATTTAATAGAAACCACTGAGTTACTTCTGTGCAGAGTTTCCACTGTTCTGGCAGGAACAAAATACATATGCATGTATGAGTTATGAAATACGAGTTGTGTAATTTCAGTGATTCTGCATATGAATTAAATATTCATATTTTAAAACTGGTATTGCACAACACAAAGATGAATGGTAAAATTCATGATAATAAGTTAAAGTTTTAAGTTTACTTAGAACCTCATTAAGTAGCAAATAAAAAATATGTCAAGTCAAGAGAAACTGTGGAAGAAAGAAAAAAGCTTTATATTTTAAAAACTTTAATGGCACTTTTTTCCTGCCTTTTGAACATGAGCTCACATTTTTATTTTCTAGTGGGCCCTGCAAATTATGTAGCCTAGCTAGTTAATTCCAACGGTTCTAAAAACACCGAGAATGTGATTTAATTTTGCCACTTGGTTATGGCCTTAGTTGAGTTTTTTAAACCCCAGTTTTCTCATCATTTGTTTATTTAACTAATCTATATTTATTCAGCCTCCTGGGTGTACAAAAAAGGACTCTCTACCGTCACGGAGCTTATGTGGTACAGCAGAAGACAGAAATTAGACCAATAAACAAAAAATAAATGCATAATTACATGTTATAAGACCAGCGTGCTTTGAGAAAGAAAGTTGGGGAGGGTGTTGAGACCTAATTTATTTTGGGTGGTGAAATATTTAAATTGAGACATAGAAGATGGGTAGGAGATAACTGGGAAAAAAAACTGAGAAAGGGAGGAAATAAAAATACCTGTCTCACAAGGTTTTTATGAAGAATTATATAATTATATGACATGTATGGAAAACATTAGCACCATATTGGCAATAGAAAATAATGAATACATGACTTGGAAGGCTGATATGACATCATTAGTCACTCTATAAGGGTGACTTTTAGTCTTAACTTCACCATCCATCCATATTAGACAATGTGTGGGTAAATAGTTTTTCTAGAAAGTTCATTATCAACACAGTTGCTCATTTAATGGAATTTAGCTGACCTATCAGTACATGATACAATTCCATTCTATTAATTCTCTCTCCTTGTTTAACCATTTCTCATGCACAGGTATCAGATTCTAATGAATTTACCTAGGAGATCCGTAATTTATGGTCTGAGTCTCTATGTCGTCTGACTCGGTTATGTTTCATTGCATTGTGTAGCATGCTTACCCTTGGGTACAACACCATTTCAATTAAAGAAAGTCAGTGAAGGTATTTCTTTTCTGTCTTTCATTTTCTTTCACTTGTCACTGCTTTTAACTACAGTTACGACAATTTTTAAAAAAATGTCTTTCTGCTCTTCCAGTTGTCACTTTTGTCTCTCCCTTTCTGCCTTTCATGGAATTGGTGTCTCCTGTGTGCCTCTTTTATCTGAAAAAACCTCATGCATCTTCTTGCTTGATGGAGTTTCAGTTCTGAGGTCAGATTAGCTAGTTTCTTGCTGAAGCACAGGCATCTGGGAAAGGCTAGAAAATGTAGAATTATCTGTCGGTGAACTGTTATAGAAGGTGAAGCCAGTCATTGCTGTCACTTGGACTACCCTATCAGTAGCTCTCCTACAGCCTTCATTCCTTGAGCACTCAGAGCCTTCAAGCTGACCTTTTAGGAACAATGTGCCTCTACTTCAGCCTGGCTTGTCATCCCTCTGCAGGGATTCTGAGTGCTTGATCTATCAGAATATCTCATCTACCCCAACCAGAGGCAGATTTACAGGGGAGTAGCAATATGCTCACAGTGCCGTATACATATTTGTTTAATTCTCCAAAGTAAGATAGTATAAGCACTGGAGGTTGGTACTGCTGTCTCTTTCTATTTTCCCTCCCTATTTCCCTCATGGACAGAGAGTGTCGAAGCATTTTGGGATCTGGCTAAGGGGTTAAGCTGGGCATACAGTTAACTTGAGTTTAGTGGGCTACATTTATGTGACTCATGGTCACTTCCCTGAATAGTTGTCCTGGTGTAGGATTATTTCCAGTAAGACATCTCCTACTCTCTATGCTAGTCTCCCCATACCTGACACAAAGGTACAAAGACTAGAATCTGTATCATTCTATAAATGTATTCTAAATCACCTGGCACTTAGAAGTATATAGATTTCCCAGAAGCTAGTCTGTGGAAAATTATTCCAATCATAAGATGTATAAACTGTTAAGCAAAAGATTCAGTTCTAATTAATGCCAAATCAAAGGAGAAGTTCTCTCCTGTCAGTGATAGAATTGATAAAGAAGGGTACTGCTACATTATGCAAATTTTATAAAATCGTAAAGTGGAATTGATCAGAATTCTTGTCTTTTTAGGAAACAAATCTGTAACAAACAATGAGTATGTCTGCTTTATGAATCTCAACTATCAACAAGACAAAAATAAATTTTGATCAACCATGCTAGAGCAGAATTATCTTTCTATTCTCTCTATAGAAAAGATCACAATTATTATGGTTAAAAAAAAGTGGTGAGCACCAAGTATGCAGCCTAAAAATGTAGGAAAAAAAAGTATTACAGATGTATGTTGATCGATTAATTCACAGAAATATTACTTTCTGGATTTTTTGGCATTCATGTTACTTTTCAACTTTCTTAAAATAAACTTTCTTAAAATTGGTTGTGCATCCTTTTATCATTTTTAGATAAGTCATTTTTTCTGTGAAATGCTATATTCATAACTGCTATGGTCTGAATGTGTTCTCTCCAAAATTCAGGTGTTGCCAATGTGATAGTATTAAAAGCTGGGTCCTTTAAGAGGTGATTAGGCTCTAAGGGCTGGTCATATGAGGGCTAGGAGAGCCGGTGAATGGGATTAAGGCCCTTATGAAACAGGCTTTATGCAGCATTTGGCTGGCTTGTCTGTCTGCCTTCCGTCATGTGAGGACACACTGGTCCTCCTCTCCAGAGGATGGAGCCCTCGCTAGACATATAAACCTGCAGGTGCCTTGATCTTGGACTTCCCAGCCTACACAACTGTGAGAAATAAATTTCTGTTCTTTATACAATACCCAGTTTGTGATACGCTGTTATAGCAGCACAAAATGGATTAAGAGAATAACTTATTTATGTTTTTGTCTAAAAGAGGGTTCTCAAAATTATGTAATCTTCAGGCCCCACAAAAGTTATATCCATCCTTTACTCCAACTCCATACACCTTATCATCAGAAAATTAATTGTAAGGTATAACAAGCATTTTGTATGACCCTTTGCACTCATTTTATGTTGAGGTACTAACCCGTGCTATGTACCCATCTAGAGTCTTCTTACAGCCTAACCCTATAAAAAGGACAGTAAATTGTATCATCCCACCCTCTGGTTGTACCGTTGTCCCACTGCTTGGAGTGAAATAGAAGTTAGCCAATAAAGGACCGTTTGTGGGGATAAGAGAGACAGAAGGAGTTCACAGATCCAAGGGTGTTAGGGATGGAATAAGAAAAGAAAGGAGAGAGAAAGGAGCAGAGGCACTAATAGAAGGGGTCACATCACATGGGCAGAGAGAGATCTCAATTCCTTTTCAATTCCCAGTTCCAAATTCTCTCAGTCTTGAGATCCATGGAACTATATGATTATATGTAATCTTTTTTTTTTTTTTTTTTAAGATGCGGTCTCTTGTTCTGTCACTCAGGCTGGAGTGCAGTGGCATGATCATACTTCACTTTACCCTCAAACTCCTGGGTTCAAGTGATCCTCCTGCCTCAGCCTCTTGAGTAGCTAGAACTATAGGCACCTGACACCATGCCTGCCTCATTTTTAAATTTTTTGTAGAGATGGGGTCTCACTATGTTGCCCAGGCTGGACTCAAACTCCTGACCTCAAGTGATCCTCCTGCCTCTTTCTCCCAAAGTGCTGGGATTACAGACATGAGCCACTGTGCCTGGCTCGTAATCTTATTAACACCAATGCTTCACGTCCTTCACTTATTTAATTGAATTTTGAGTGGCTCTCCATTCCTGGCAACAAAGTCCTCTTGATAAATGTCCATTTTATTTGAGGACTCTGGAAAATGATAATTATGATTACTTGAATGCCAGCCCAATTACTGAATACCTAAAACATCTCTAATCTTCACAACATCCCCAGCAGATAGCTATTATTATCAACATTTTACAAGTGAGAAAAGGGCCTCGGAAAAGGAGAGTAACTTGCTAAAGGTCATCTAACCAAAGTGAAGCTGGGTTGGAACTCACCTTAATCTAACTTCAAACTGTGTGTTCTTTCCATTTATCATGCTGCCTGTCGATGTGCAAAGCCAAGAAAATTAATTTCTGCTGATGGAGTTTTATACATGACAGTGAGCACATGACTGTACAGGAAGAAGTCTACAGACCACCCGATTCAAACCCTTGTTTTTACATTAAAGTCATTGAAGTCTTAGAAAAATGTAGCTCAAGTTTCCAGAGCACAGCTAAGAACTTGGGTCTCCAGGCTTCCTTTCATTAAATTTTACCTATCCTGATGATGTGAGAGAATCCCAGACATTGCCTAGTACTGTCATGCTTAAATAAAAAGTATTTGCTTCTGGTAAACACATATCTAATAATTCACATTTTTTATTCCAAAAGAGAACATTAATAGGAAATATTAAAGGAATTAAAATATGACTTCCTTTAAAAAGCATTTAAATTTTATTCTACATGTGCATTCATTTGAAAGGATTTATTCTTTGTATCATTTAGTTTATTTAAAACTAGAAAAGTGACAGTACTTGCTATCATTTATCAAATACCTGATGTGCTTTATGTACATTATTTCAAATCCGTATACAATGTAGTATTTATAGGGACAATGAGACTTAGATAAATTGAGTAATTTACACGATGTCACCCAAATAATAAGGAGCAAAACAGTATTTTTTTTTTTGTTCCATTTATCTCTACATTTTTTTTGTTTTTTGTTTTTATTTCAGCTTATTATGGGGGTACAAAAGTTCTGGTTAGATATATTGCCCACGTCCCTCCCATTCCCCCGAGTCTGAGCTTCAAGTGTGTCCATTCCCCAGACAGTGCACATCGCACTCTTCTTGTAGGTCTTGTTAACTACAAATAGCAAGTATTTTATCAATTTTGTTGAAGTTTTATATACATAAGACTCAAAATGTGAGCATTTAGACATGGTTTGTATTATGCCCTTGTTATTTTGTATTTCCTTGCTTACTATCTGTGAAATGATTATGGCTTGCCATTGAAACCAGTGATCTGGTCAGTAGCTTTTAAATATTCCTTGAACAGAAATCTTGGTACATAACTACTCAGAGGTTGTGAATTTTCTCATTGAGCAGGAATAGCCTTTGAAGAAAAGATTATTATAAGAAAAACAACTCAGCTGACCAGAGCTTTAAGATTTAAAAATCATTTCTGTATTTTAAGCTGGAGTTCAAGGATTTATAAAAGAAGATTTACTTAAGCCTGTAAGAAAAAAAGTATCCTGGAAATACTGAAATACTGAATAATGTATCATCCAAAAATAAGCCTGAATTTATTATGAACTTCTGATATTTTAAAAATGTCTCTTTCTAAAATTGCTCCTTGGCTATGCTATGGTTGATTACACTGATATTGATTTTTGTTCTTCTTGAATAAACAGATAGAGGTTATAAAGGTAATATTCTTTATCTAGACTTTTCCACTCAAGATTCTATTAGAAGGAAAGTAGACAGGACTGGGCAGTGTTTGGCCAATAGCCATTATTATGTGAGATAAAATGAATATAAATTTAGCATAGTGCCTGGCATACAGTAAAAGCTCAATAAGTGTTAGCTATTGCTATTTTTTATTATTGGCCATAGAAAGACACCAGGGAAACCATCAGAAATGTGGATGACTTCCTAAAACGAGCATAGCATTTTGTCAAATGTTTCATGAGACATCCGAGTGTGCGAGGCTAGTTGAGGAAAAGAGCAGCTTTATGCAGCTATGAGATGGGATTTGGTTCTCATCTGGCTTTGTGCCAGCCGTGTCAGAGCCCTTGTCTGTGTGTGATCTGACTGCTGACACCACAGTGTGGCCAGTGCCACCTGCATGGTATCAGCACTTTTCCTCCTGCAAATGCCTTATATCTCTAATAAATATCCAATTTCTCTCTCTGGGATGCACTTTCTTTTCTCCTCTTCTTGCACTGAGGGCCCCCATTCAGGTTCTAGTGCTGTGTCATAACTCTCCTTTTTGAATGTTACAGCAGATGAGCCGGCTCACGTCATTTTTCCACTTGTAGTTATCTAAAAGGAGAAACCAGCAAGGCAAACACTCTCCCAACATAGCCACATTGCTTCCAATTATCTTAACTATAAAGGGTGAAAAAAAATCAGTTCAATATCCAGATAATCATTCTCAGCGAGGGTTCACAACCTCTGAAAGGCAGTTTGCCAAGGTCCCAAGCATCGCCATCTGGAGGGTGGTGGCTAAAGGCTTACTCCTGTCATGAGGTAGCAAGAATGCAAGAGCATTGACCTTGGATAATTCCCAAAGGAAGTTGCTGATGACGGGTAGGTGCAGCTATGATTTTGTTGTTAATTTAATAGGATGTTGGTTGCAATGTTGTTAATTTAATAGGGAGTTGGTTGCAGAGTATCCAGTTAATGTGCCAGTGAAAGCACGTGTGAGAATTTGACTCATCTTCAGATGCTTTCTCTCTTTGACAGCAGCCATTCAAAAGTTTCTAAATGGTGCCGACTTAGCTCTTCCGTCACTGGACCATGGAGGACATCTAGATTACACGTTCCACATTTGAGGCTATTTCTACTCACTTCACGGGTATATTGAAGTTATGTAAACAGAGTGAAGATAATGAATAATCACACAGGTGAACTGATACAACTTCCCAGGCAACTTATTTAGAAAGATGAACCTCCTTCTTGAATAAGAGCAATCAGCTACCCGAATTTTCACCCTAAATTCACCTGGAGCCTACTTTGTTATTTCTTGCTCCACCCTCCTTACCAGGCAGGAGGAGCTTTGGAATCTTTACATCTTCATTGTGAATGGCACCGTATGGCAGAAGTTGCTACTCACATCCCAATAAAGCTAACATATATTCCCTTCAATAACAGAACTAGAACCCTTGTTGTTTAGCTAGGCATTACAGCCATTCACCTAGATACCAGTTCCGCTAGGTATGATCCTCGGCCACATCCTGAGGACAGGGGAGAAATGATGTGGAAAGAGCCTGGGTCTCTGAAGGCACAATATTGGCCTTCTACTTCCTACCTTTATTCTCCCTTTGTGTGAGAGTCAAATATATGTCCATCTTGTTTAAATTACATGGCCAAAAGCAATCTGGATACAGAGCATAACGGATTTTACAGATTTTTTTTCATAATATTCATTAGCTATTGTCTTCTCCTTCATCACTCTTTAGAAACCTATATACTTTTTGCATTCGATAAACAACTATGGAACAAATAAATCTTAACCATTTAAGAACAGCTTGTATTACACCTACAGAACTGAAAAACATTGATTTCAACATTTGTTTTACCTCATGAAGGGCTTTGCCAAGCTGATTAAAATTGTTTTAATTTTAATCAATTTTTCTATTTTTTAAGTGCTCAAAAGTTTGAATGTTGAAATGGGCCATAATGTATTAATTATGATTTATGTCATGGTTGTTAAGAGGCTATCTAAATGGACTATTGACTTCAAATAAAGATTTATCATGTCATAGTCTTATAGGATGGCCACAGATAGAAATATGGCTTTGTAAATTGAACAGACTGTCACTCAGTTGGGATAATGTCTCGCACATGCTTCAATAAGGCATAGTGCTACTAAGGGGGAAAGAGTTAGTATAGGTAAAGATAACCATAGAAGTGTTTTTAAAAGTGTAATTAAACTTATAAGAATTTAGCCATATGAAGTTTTTCCTTTTCTACTGGCTCATTAGTTGCAGTAAATATATACGATCAAACACTGTCATTAAAAATCAAAACCCTCTTCTCACCACTCAGTGTCCATCTACTTTACCTTTCCATTTATCTCTTTTTTCTTAGAGATAAACTTCACAAACTATTACTCTAAACCCACTTATATCCTCATTTGTATGAGGCTTTTCTGACTTAATTTTTCTTGACCAATCTAGGGCATGTGCCACTGTTTTCAACATCATCCCTGAAGCTCTCTGAACTCTCAGCTCCCATGACAGTTCTTGCCCTGGTTCTCTCAACGTAGTGTCCACCCCTTACTCTCATTCACTTCCTCCATTGTCCTGTCTTCCTCCACGCCTAAAATATTGTTTTTCCTGAGGTTCGATCATGAGTTTCTTTCTCTCTTTCACCTTCACATGGATATCAAGGCTTCACATACCAGGTATTTTCTGATGACTAATAATTGTATGTTCTATTTCCTGAAACTCAGAGTTGTGTTTCTCTAATTATTAACAAAACCCACCAATCTAAGGCTGGAATTACCCACCTCAAATGTCAAACTGTCGCTTTCTCCTCCTCCAAGAGCATTCTCTCTTTGGGGGAATGACATCACCATTTTCCTTCTCTCTCTCTCTTTGCTATCAAAAGCCCATTCATCCTTTAAGATTAATAACAAATCCCACTTCTTCTTGGAAATGTTCCTGACCTTCTTGAGAGCTTTTCCTCTTCTGTGTTTCTGCTCCTTGTCCCCATAATGCCCAGGGGATACTTGTGTTTAATATTGTCACTCTGTGTTGTCTTTAATTTACTCATAAAACATCATTTCACTGTTGGTTTCTTTCAAGCAAGGCTTTTGGTTGTTTTTCTCCATATCTTCCAGTCCTACCACAATGACTCATACAAATGAAAAGCCCCAGAAATGCTTTCGAATAAATGAATGAATGTTTTCTCAGCCTTTGCCAATAGTGGCATAATTTGGATACATTATTCATTGATTTAATCCCATTTTTCATTTTCTAGTTTTTAATAGTCTCCCATATCAACTAGTCTCCTCTTTAAAATAAGTTAAATTCCTATTAACTTTAAAGACTTTTTTAGTATAACAGAAATATCTAAGAGTATAGAAAAGAATTTTAGAAGAATCATAGTATTTTCTTATTTTCTCATCTTTTGAGCCTAAGAACAGAACTATTTTCTTGGTGGTAAAGGAGAAATACATATCAGAATCCAATACCAAATTCCCTTTATGGGGCAATTGTCATTAGAAGACCTTTTGAGTCTGACATTAGGATTTACTCTATAATCTCCTCAATTAATGACACAGCCTGGTATATGAGTAGGTACTCACCAAATATTTGTTGAATGATTTTATGCATGGATGACTTCATCCATTATTTCAAGTTGAGATAGTATGTGGATTAGCTTATAGCTCACAGTAATCCTGAGAAGTTGACCCTGACTGAGAGCATAATGCATGCCAGGCATTGTTTCTTTCTGTTTTATATGTATTATCTCACTTAATCCTTATAATAACCTTATAAAGTAAAAATCATCATCATTATCATTATTATTATTTATATTTGACAAATTTGGAAACTAAGCCACAGAGGGTTTTAGAAAATTATCTGGAATTTAACCATTAGCAAGCAGCAGAGCTGAAACGTAAGCCCAGCAATCTGACTGGAGCATGCCTGCTCTTAAGTAATTTGCTATAGCTGCTCTGTGATAGACAAAAGGCCTCCAAATATAGAAGAAGAGTGAATCTATATATCCAAATATGCTTCCCTAAAATATAAGGGTTATGGGTAATTTAAATATTCCTTGACATTTTTTTCCAGAAATAAGTATAGTGATATTTTGAAATCTATGACCACAACTTGATGAACAATAAATAAGGTATCTTTATTACTTTCTAAAATGCCCAGTAACTTTATTTAAGAGCAGTTGATACATAATATTAAAAATAGTTCTTCAATCTCAGGCCCTGTTGAATATATTTTATTGTTTGGTGGCAGGGTACTTCCACTTTAAGTATATGTCACAGCTTTGCTAATTGCTTTTCGTACCATTATGCCGGCATTAGTCCCTCAGTTTCTACTTTTCATTCCCTTGCAGTTGGTCCACTGGGGTAAACTTACTGCTTCCTTACATTTTTGCATTTTATATGCTCTCACGTTTTTAATGAAACCTCTCTAAAGTATAATCTGTATATCACCACATGCATGACTTACATTTTAAAGTATACAGCAAAAATTTATACTCTGCAAAAGCCGTTAAATCCTATTTAGCATATCAGACTAGGGACTCTTTATTTTGAGGTATTTTGGTGTTCTTTTTAAATATCCTTGAGCTCTACTTTAGCTTCTAAAACAAATAATTGAATACAAAATTCCTTACATGCCCAGATAAATCTAAAAGGGAATCTTTGACCCATCTAGGAAGAAAAAATATTAACTTTTAAATCATTGGCATTTGAGATCAACACTGGAAAGATGCTTAGTTAAGTAACCCAAAAATGATCGGTTGCAGTATAAAAAGTTACCCTCTGATGACTTTACCTCATAGTAATTGCATTTGAAAGGAGAAAACACATAAACTCTATCTGTAATTAGAATGCAAACTCACACATTTATCAGTGCTAGGGAAGATTGATCCCCTCAACACACTCCCTTCCTGGGTGAAAAATGATAACACTTTTACTCATTCAGCAGTTCAAAAGCTGTGTGAAATAGAATGTTCTCAATATATTAACAAGAGTCATTATTTGCAAATGTATGGAACTCTAGGTTTTCAAAATATTTAATTACATTTACTTGATAATCTATAATCATTTTACTTACAGTCTTAGTCTGTTTTGTGTTGCTATTACAGAATACTCGAGACCACGTCATTTGTAAACAGTAGGAGTTTATGTGGCCAATGGTTTGGGAGGCTGAGAAGTCTGAGAGCATGGCACTGGCATCTAGTGATGGCATTCGTGCTCCATCATCCCACGGTGGAAGGCAGAGGGGCAACAGAGCGAGAGGGCAAGAGCAAGAGGTGACCAAAGAACTTGCTTGTATAACAACCCCACTCTGGAGATAGCTAACACACTCCCATCATGGCAACAGTAATCCATTTAGGAGGGAAGAGCCCTTATGACCTAATCACCTCTTAGTAAGCCCTGCCTCCCAACACTGTTGCACTGAGGATTAAGTTTCCAAACATGAACTTTGGGGAACACATTGAAACCATATCACTGATCAAGAAGTACAATTGAGGGTTTAGGTTCAGTCCATATATTTTTGTAACATGGTTGACTTTAACATGGAAAAATGACCCAAGAGGTCACAAAATGCTTCCTTAAAGGAATACATGTTGGGTGGGGTCTTTGTAGGCCCCTCCTAATTAGCAACGGGAATGGCTAAACTAAAGTTGGTCCTGGCACTCCTAGCAAAATGCTAATTGCGCCTTCAGCTCAGCCAAAATCTTTTTCCGTTGAGGAAAAAAAATAGTATTTTAATATAGTGAAATGGTTTCCTTTTACTTATTCACTACAACAAAGAATGTTTGTCTGCAATCTGTATGGAAAATAGTAACATACTGGGTTGTCCAAGAAAAGTAAAACTAGCCTTTTCTAAAGATACATTATAATTTGAGTTAGGTAGCTTTATGCAATAGAAATGTTGCTTGGATAATGACATTTCTGGCTGGTTGCCTTGTTCGATGCTCCCAGAAATCATTTCCATTGAGGCTATTAAATAAAAGAATTGATGTGATATGGAACTCAAGTCAGTCATGCCCCTTGTATAAGGATTAGTTGACTCTTTGATTTATTTTGGCATTTCATTTTACACCTCTTTTTGAAATCAACTCATGGCAGTGTGGCCTATCAACTTCTATCTATAAACCACACAGTGTACTTCTACTTTGAGATACTTTATATGTATTCTGATTAGTCTTATATCATCACAAACTTTACTAGAAATAAATGAATCAAGGGCTTTAAATGCAGAGGGTAAGAAGTGGAAGGTTGTGTGTATAAGCAAAAGAAAATGAAATTACCATTTCTACTGTCCTTATCATCATCATCATCATCATCAATAAATGTATTTACTAAGTTCACATACGCACTTGCCATTTTCTGCCTCTTCTCCTTATAGTTTCAGTTGAAGGCATACACATTTGAGAATTATTAAAAACATGTTAAGTCTAGCCTAACTCCTCCCCTTCTTAAAAAGCAGCAGATACTGTGGTAGATTACCAGCTTATACAACAATTCACCGACACTCTTTCACAAAATATGTCTGACATAAGGTGGGAAATCTCATAGTCTCATCAACAGAGAAAATATAAAACAACAAACAGAATATTTTCTATTGTCAAATATTCCTGTCTTTATAATTAAGGACAAACACACTTTTTCTGCATTTGGTTGTTGTTTCTAAAATGAAAGTAGACCAATAAGGCAGACAACTGCCTTAAGAAGAAGTTGTCTATTTTTTTTTGTCAATCTATTTTTTCTGTTTTGATTATTATAAAACAAAATTTATCCTTGAATGTTTTGACAATTGCATCTGCATGGCAAAAGGATGCCTGGGTTGAGAGGTGTACTTTGACCTTTGTAGGCTGTGGGTTTGGCTGTGGCTGGTTGCCAAAGAACTGCCATTTATCTACCAGGAAGGAAGTAACCAACCACAGTGTTCAATGTGCACATTTAAATCTGGAAAATAACTATCCATATCACCCTAAAAAAAAAAAATTATGCTTCATCGTGTGTTCAGCATCATGGAGTACTAAACAATAGGATAACAAATAAATCCCTAAAGGGAACTTGCAAACTTTGTTGGGAAGCAAGGATCCAGTCATCAATCCAGTTTATAATAAGTGATAAAATGTGTGTGTGTTGGGGGATGCAGGGGGTTGGGCTACGAGGGAAAGACTAAGTGCTGTAGTAATTCAGTGGAAGGAAATCAGATTTAAACTGGACCTTGAACATTAGTTAGGGTTTGGGAGAGATGACAGATATACAAACCAGTATTCCAGTCTGGAGCAAAGGTAGAGAAATAGAATAGAACATGGGTGGATTTGGAGAGTGTTGGTAGTCTAGGTCATACACAAAATAGATGTGACTTCTAAGTATGCCCAAGGCTGGGGGGTAACTTCACAGCAGCCAATTTACCAGCATAGAACCAGGGCAAGCATCTCAGAGCACTGTAGACATCATCGTGGGTAGTAATACAAACATGAAATAGAATTATGGTGGTCCTTCTAACTCTCTTTAGATTTAGTCTTTTTCACAGTTGAAGGTTGTAAAATGTTACTATGGAAAAAATATCTATAGTTCTACTGGAACAGAGGGTGGCTTAGTTTGAACTTGTCATTATACAAGGCTTGGCTCACATAGGAAGAGATAATTGTCTTCAAACCTGGGTCTGTATTTAGCCCTTTGCAATGGAAGAAAGGATTTCTAAGTCATGGTTATTTATTTATGAATTGTGCCTGTCTTAATTAAACCCAGGCTTCATACTATACAGGCTATATGCACATGACAATACTTTGTAAAGACCACCTGTACCTACCTATAGGTATCCAACATGAAAGATTGTTTCCTAAAATATCAAGCTGGGATGGACTTGCCCCACCAAGTCCATGTGGATAAAAAGCAGAGCCAAAGTCTTTCAAAGTTTTGGGAAATGTAGACAATTATTGCATTGGGCTGGAGGCACTGGGCACAAATGGGCTCGGGAAAGGAGGCATCGACACGGTGGCCAAGGGTTGGCCAATTCCTACAAAGTTGACAGGAAAGATCCTTTTTGTCTATTTTTGACTTTTTACATTTTTCATCTCCTTTCTGGTCTTTCTCTGCCATATTGTTAATTCTCCTGCCCCAGCATACTAGAAAGGAAAGAGACAGATGCACTGGGGGTCAGAAAGAACTATGTTCTAGCTGTTAATTGTCAGCTGTGTGACTATAACCTCTCTGAGTCTCTGTTTTTAATTCTGTAAAATAGGAATGATAATACTTTTTTGTGAGGATTAACTGAGGTATAGCTAACATGGAGCTAGATCTGCAGTAATCACATATCGGAAGCTGGTTTACTTCCCTACTTCCTTCCTTCCTTCCTCTTCCCACCCCTCATCTCTCCTTTTCTCTATCCTTTTCTTTGCCTCCTTCCTCTCATTTTTTATACATTATCCATTTTAAAATATCTTTTAACCACTTCCCATTTGGTAGGCACTATGTTTGGCAGTAAGAATAAATTGGTGCCTTGAAGAGGAAGAATAATCCCTGCCCTCATCAGCTTACCATCTAATAGGAAAGGTAAAGCAGTACATAAATGAATGTAAAAAATTATATCTTTTAAGTATAAAGCAGAAGTATACGGTGCTATGAGGGTGAACAATAGGATTGTTAATATCTTTTCCTTTTTTTATTTCAGTAAGTATAAAAAGAAAAAATGTGCTGGAGTAGAACTCAGAAAATTCATAGAAAATGTAAATGTTTATGTCTTGGTGGACTGACTGAGCTTGAAAACGTATGAATGTTGGCACTTCTGTACTTTGAGATGCCTGGAATCAGAAAGTTGAATAAAAAAAGGCACAATCTAATATATTTCTACTTCATGTTTTTTTTTTATGCTTTTTTT
The DNA here is from genome assembly GCA_028533085.1 of Varecia variegata. Classification (NCBI taxonomy): domain Eukaryota; kingdom Metazoa; phylum Chordata; class Mammalia; order Primates; family Lemuridae; genus Varecia; species Varecia variegata. The sequence goes on along the minus strand of CM052437.1, from coordinate 160,780,566 downwards.
TGCCCACTTTTTTTTGTGTGTGAGTAGTTGTTTTAGTAGGCTTTCATATGTTTACTATTCCTTTGATTAAATGAATAGTAATTCCTTTATTCCTTTGGGGAAAAATGTACTTGGGAGTTCAAAACAGTGGGTTGCCCAGAAACTTTTAAGTCCAATCACATTACAACCACTCAATAGAAAATAAACCTTCTTCCCTCACAGGAGTTTCATCTTAACGAATTGAGGTGAGGCAGCTTCACAGGACAGAATGCCCTACAGGGGCTGAATCCTCTCTGGGACCCTCTGGCTTGGAGAGAATATAGAACGCAGAGTCTTCATCTACATAAGAGCTCTTGCCACAAAGTGACAGAAATCAGCAGTCCCCAACAGCAGGATACTTTCTTATTGAATAATAATTCTTTTCTTGTTAATCCTAGAAGGGATAGCTTCTTTGCAGGGTGCCTTGGAATCTAGGATAAGATTAACTTTTCATTAAAGGACTATGCCTGGGAAACCTTTTCTTACTCACCCCGTCTGCCAAGGCTGAGGGATTTGGGTCCTGTTGGTGTGTTTATGTCACATAAACATAATCTAGTGTAACATTTTCTCTCATTATAGTAAGTCGTGATTTTAAGGACAAACTTGGAGGAGAAAAATAAAAGATAGCTACCAAAAAAAAAAAGTATAAGAGGATTTAGAATTCTCTAAGCTGCTAGATCTGAACGTTCATTCACAGTATTCATATCGCTTGACCTATTCACAACATTTGACACTACTGACCCCAAGCTCCTCCTCAGAGAATTTTCTTTCTGCATTTGGCTTTAGGGCTCTGCATTCTCCTTCCTTTTCTCCTGCCTAACTGGCTTCTGCTTCTCAGTCTCCTCATCACCTCAACTCCTTTGCACTGAGAGTGATCCAGCACTCAGCACCAGCTCCACTTCCCTGGAGGTCCCCATACTCACGCCGTTGGGGACCATATCCAGTCACTGGCTTCATAACGTTTATACTCAGATGATGCCCAAATGTGATTCTCCAGGTTAGACCTCTTCCTTGGATTCTAGACTCACACATCCAACTTCCTATGTGTCATCTCCATTTGTGTGCAGTAGGCATCTGAAGATTGACATATCTAAAACTCCACTCCTAATATCCCCCTCCAATGCTGTTTTTTTCCTGTCTCCCCTGGTTTAGTTAAAGGTAGCTCCATCCCTTAAGTTGCTCAGGCGAAAAACAAAGTCAACCTAGACTTCTTTCTCTTACATTCACTGTCTAATCTGTTGAAAAACCCATGTCAGCTCAACCTTTGCTGTCCAATGTCTTTCCTACATTTCCTCTGTGAAGACTTAGTTCAAACCACCATCTTCTCTCTCCTGGGTTGTTGTAGTAGCCCCCTGATTGCTCTTCCTGCTTCTGCCTTGTCTCTCAAAGTCTAGTTTAGCCTAGTAGCCAGAGATATCCTGTTAAAACAGATGTTAGAAATATCTTATAGCGGTTACTTCTTTGCTTCAAACCCTCCATTGGCTTCCAATCTCACTGTGGGTACAACCAAAGTCACTGGAATGGTCTACAAGGCCATACACTGTCTGATCTTCAGTCAACTCTCTGTCCCATTATGTATTAATACTAGCACCACTCCCTGGCCTCCTTACTATTCCTCATAGACCCCCGACATGCTCCTGCCTCAGGCCTTTTGTACTTGCCAAGACTTCTCTTTTCCTGGATATCCGAAGGCTCACTTCTCACTGCCTTTAGGTATTTATTTAAATGTTATCTTCTTAGTGTATATTTTTATGACCACATTACTTAAAATTTCAACATCCACACTCTTCCCCAATACTTCTTATCCTCATTCTTGTTTTCTTTTTCTCTATCGCATGCATCTTCCTCTAACACACCATGTATGCTACTTTTTCATTTTGCACATATCTGTCCTCTCTCCCACCAGAATGGAAGATCCATTCCATAAGGGCAAAGGTTTTTGTCTCTTTTATCCACTGCTGCATTCTCATGGCTTAGAATAGTGCTTGGCACACAGAGGTGGTCAATAAATATTTCTCAATTGGTTAAGTATGATTATCAGAAATAAAATTTGTCATTTGTGACTCTAAATGCATCCTCACCCTGCTTGAAGTGTTTCTACTTTATTTCCTACTCCCATCTGCTTGTCTTGCATTGTCCCAATGTCCTGTCCCTCACCAGGTGGGGGCATAAGTAATGATGAAGGGGTCAGTGATGAAAATAGGGTTCTGTCCCTGCATGGTGGTGTAATCTGGTGCCTCTGCTAACTCATTCAGGACACCTGCAAGCACATGACTCTCTCCTCTGCCCTGATGCCACCTATGCAGTGACACCTGGACCTCTCTGGAAGTTATTTGTGGACTTTTTTCCTTATAAGAAGCATTATATGAAAAGGTAATGGAACTGTATTTGTGTGTATGCACATTTTTATTTAAAAAATAACAAAGGAAATTTAAAAGCCATACTAAAGAAAGCATTTTTTCTGTATGCCTTACACTTGCACCATATATTAGTTATTCATGGACAGGTACTAGGGCACATAATCATTTATTGCATGCTTGGCACTGAAAATAAATATTTTCATTTTTTTAATAAAAAATGATCACTGAAAAAAAGAAACATTTCCTAATTCCAGAATCAGGTAGATGAAGTTATGCTATAATTTGTAAGGTGCCAAGGAGAGGATCATAAAGGATCCAGAAGTACCATTGATTTGACTAGAACTACACACCCTTCTGCAGATGGCAAAAAGGGTTTAAGAGATAGGCAATAGTAAATACCCTCTAAGTTATTCCACTAGCCAAGACTGGTACAGAGGATCTAGAAGCCTGTTTCTTAGCTGAAGGATGCTCTCGGGAATTACTTAATGGAGAATATCCCCAAAGTAAAAAAGTTGTTTAGGCTCCTCCCCTCATTTAATTTTCCTCTTCAGTAGATAATATGACCTCTGTTTAAAAGGAGAAAAAAATGGACTGCAAAAGGAACTTGACTTATGCATATTCCACTCTACAAGGAAGCACATTATTGCAATGTTCAAGTACATTACCTAAGTAGTTTTAGAGAGAGGGATGGTGATGATTTATGTCTAAGTTATTATATAAATCATAATTACTAAACCAGAATATTGATCCAGAAATAAAATGAAGGGCAACCTGCATCATAAATTTTATGACTAGGGGTTTGTTATATATATTTCAAGTATATATTAGGTCTAAATTATACAGATAGTGACTTTAAGTTTAGACACATAGTCTTTATAAACAAAAAAAAGCAATCTATGAAATCAGGTTAGTGAGCTGGAAACATTTTAGCTCAAAGAAAAATGAAACACCTATTTCAATGTATGTATCTAACTCCTAAACATTTAAAACAGGAAAACTAAATTTTATTACAGTGTAATTTATTGTGATTAACAATGACAGTCAGAAAGAAAACGATGGCATTGTTCTCTGGTATTCCATATTGTGCTTGTGGAATATTTTTATTTTGTGTCTTGTGTTGCATTATTTGTTGTCCAGAAAGTAAAAATGCAATGTGATATTAGAAGTGAGTATCTGAATTAGGCCCACCACTGTGCATTTTTCTACTCATAGTCCCATTTCTCTTAAGACTCTATAAAACAGTGACACTCTATATATGTTATAACCATGATTAGGCTCTCCAAAGTGTTGAAGAAAGGAGAAGCAGAGGGGGTGCCAGTTGAAAGAGAGAATTGAGCATGTGCAGTTTGCTTTTGAATCTATCAGAGCTACCTCTTCTGCAAAAAACCTTATCTTCATTTTCAGGGTCTGCTTATTGGCATACACGAGGGAGGACTTCCCTTCCTCTTGCTCCGTCTTAGAAATGGAGCTCACTTTTTGACACTCTTAACACCAGGAAAATCATACAAAAGTACATTTTCAGATTGGAAGAGGTTTCTCTAATTTTGTCATCATAACTAGGCTTGAGTCTTGTTCTTTTAACATATTTTTCTTCGAGGATTATGCTATGGAATCAAGATGGAGGAATCATGAAACAAAGACAGAGGATGGGCTGGTGGCTCACGCCTGTAATCCTAGCACTCTGGGAGGCCGAGGCAGGCGGATTGTTTGAGCTCAGGAGTTCGAGACCAGCCTGAGCAAGAGCAAGACCCCGTCTCTACTAAAAATAGAAAGAAATTATCTGGCCAACTAAAAATATACAGAAAAAAAATTAGCTGGGCATGGTGGCGCATGTCTGTAGTCCCAGCTACTTGGGAGGCTAAGGCAGTTGGATTGCTTGAGCCCAGGAGTTTGAGGTTGCTGTAAGCTAGGCTGACGCCATGGCACTCACTCTGGCCCGGGCAACAAAAGCGAGACTCTGTCTCAAAAAAAATAGACTGAGTATGATGGGCATGGTAAGCATTTTCCCTTGGCTCCATCAGACAGGAGTTTGCTGATTAGGTGATCAACATTAACAAGTCAGAGAGAGCTTCATATGGCGTTTCAGAAACTTCAAGGAGATCAGGACAATGAATTAGTCTTTGAGTAATGTAGGGTGTCCAGGGCTTGGGAATATCCCTTCTATAGAGCAGAGTGGCAAATTTCAGACCATGGGTGAATTTGGCTCCCCTCGTGTTTTTGTACAGCTTGAAAGCTAAGAATGGTTCTTAACATTTTAGATGGCTGATACATCAACATGGCATGAAATTAAAATTTCAGTATTTACAAATAATATTTTATTGGAACCCAGACATGTTCATTTGTTTGTATATTTTCTGAGTGCTTGTATGCTACAATAGCAGAGCTGAGTAGTTTTGACAGTATGGACTACAAAGGTGAAAATATTTAATGTCTGATGCTTTACAGAAAAAAGTTTGTGGACCTCTGGCATAGGGCATAATTTACATAATTCTTTCCTAAAATTTACGCTTAAATCATTTGCAATATAAACTTGGGATAATTTTATCTGTGCATAATAGCTTTAGTTTGGGAGCTCTAGCTTTTAAGAAAGCCACATTTACTGGTGTGCTGGACTGAACCTGAGACTCAGGAATGTGTTCACCCAGTTGCAGGAGAGAGTCAGCCCCACAGCCAAACTAGACACTGAGAGCTTTCTATACCTTCTATACTTAATATTTACTTGTCTACCCTTATTTTACTATCAAAAGGACAATTAAATAGCTGAACTTCAATAACAAAAGAGATACTTTTGAAAGAAGGTTCTGTTTTAAAAGGTAAAACTTCAATCCCTATTTCACTAACTATAAGGAGTATATATTTATGTGATCTTATTCTTATATAATCATCTTGACTTGAATATTGCTTATTATGGATTATGGTTTACTATTTAAAAAAATATTTATTTTTAAGTTGACAAAAATTGTGTATATTTATCATGCACAACATGTTTTGGAATATGTGTGCATTGTAGAATGGATAATTAACAAATGCATTACCTCAGATACTTATCATTTAATTTTTGTATTGTGGTCAGAACATTCAACATGAGATTTACCTTCTTAACAGATTTTTAAGTGTACAGTACTGTTAACTGTAGGCACTATGTTGTACAGAAGACCTCTAGATCATCTACCAGAATTGAAACATTATATCGTTCAAAGACCTCCCCACTTGCCCACTCCCCCATGCCCTTGAAACCACTACCCTTTGCTTCTATGAGTTTGGCTATTTTAGAGTCCAGTCGTTGTCAGGGGAGAGGAGGAGAGGGAAGTGGAGTCATGCAGTATTTGTGCTTCTGTGACTGGCTTATTTCACTTGGCATTATATCAGGTTCATCTACGTTGTTGTATATGGCAGGATGTCCTTCTTTTTAAAGGAGGAATAGTAGTTTATTGTATGATTATGGGAATGTAAAATGGTGCAGCCACTACGGAAAACAATATGGAAGTTACTCAAAAAATTAAAATAGAACTACCTTATGATCCAGCAATACCATTTCCAAGTGTGTGTGTGTGTGTGTGTGTGTGTATAAAATATATATATATCTCCCCAAAAGTATTGAAATCAGGATCTCTAAGAGATATCTGCATGTCCATGTTCATCACAGCATTATTCACAATAGCCAAGATACGGAAACAACCTAAATATACATATAAATATACATATGTATATATATATATAAATATACATATGTATGTGTGTGTGTATATATATATATATATATATACACCCCATTTAATCTTTATTTAGAATCCAGATATTTTTATGTGTGGCTCCAGAAGCACAGACATATTCGATATAAAGATCGATATAAAGGGTTATATACCTCAAGGACTAATGTCTGCCTTTTCCAGAGAGAAAGTTTTATAACTGCATTCTGTTTAGTGTAGGTGTGCATGTGTGTGTGGGGGGAGCGTAATCTTTTCAGTGTTGAATCTGTTTTCTGAGATCTAGGAATTTTTGCTTCTCTTCCCTCTAAGAGACTTAGAGTAAGGGCAGAAACAGATTTCCAATGATAGCCCCTGCCCACCAGGGGGACAGGAAGAAAGAAGTTCTCTTCCCATCAGAACAATATTGCTTTTTAGCTATTCTTATTAGGAATAAATTCTAAAATAATTTGCCTTGGTTGGAATGTTCCTCAGAAACTGTTTTTCCAAAGATCCGTCTCCCTCATATAGAACAAAACATATTTTATCAGGATTCAAGTAAAGCTGTGGAGTAGAAATTTAACTGCTTTTGTGACAGCAGGTACAGAGCTGACACAGCCATACTGATGAAGAAACCCAGATGCCATGTGACGAATAACTCATAGAACAGCTGCTGGTTACACCTAAATCTGAATATTTCTGTCTTCAGCTGTGTAATCAGACATTTATCTCAGACTATCAAATTCTGCCAACTGACATTGTGGCCTCTGATATCATCATATCAACGTCCTAGTGCCATAGTGCTCTGCCTGCATTGTCAGATGGATGGCCCTGTACTGTAACCTGATAAGAAGAAAGTATTCGTGAGAACCTGGACAGACGCATGTCCTGGTATGTATATGAGACCATGACATTCTAATGACTCTGAAGAATCCTCAGAGGCTACATGATCTTGGTGCTGTCCTATTAATAACAACCAAGTCTGCAAGGGTGATCGTCTTTGCAGTGGAGGGAGGGAGTTTCATCTCTCTCTTAGCCTTGGTTTTGACATGCACAGAGTTTCTAACTTTGTCAGCACTCATCTGTGTCGTTACTTCTGGGCCTTGCTGTCAACTGCTTCTGAGCCTTAAGTTCTACTTTACAGTCTACCAGAGACTACTCCAAGTAACCACCTAGAGACATGCAAGGTCTACCCAGAGTATGTGTGGCCAGAAGTTGCTTGTATTGCAAAAATCCTCTGACTTTTTAAAATGAAAACTGGTGAAAATAGGTTGAAAAATAGTAACCGATTTACTCTAGTTATCACTAAGAAGGAAATTTACATATCCCATTATAATATTCCAGGAGTGCATCTTGCACTTTTTTTCTTTTGATTAATTTTGGCCTCCTTGAAAATAACTTCTACTTACGTGTACTAGTTTAGGCCATGATGCCTAAGGCACTGATATACAATGTGCTCACTTGAACTTCATGAAACATATTTTAGCAAAGATGAACTTGCTGTTTTTGGAGGCTCCAGGAATAAGGCTACTCCACACTAGCATGTACACAAAGAGTTCAAGCCTTTGTACAGAATTAGGCCTTGTTACGACAGAGGCTTTCCATATAATCAGTAGTATTCCTTTTGCTTTTAAGTGATGATGAACTACTCCATTTTCTTATTACGACTATTTTACTAAATAAAGGCTCTATTTAGAGATGGCCCCTATTATCCCAGTGGCTCAGCTAAGAAGCCAGAGAATCATTATACAAGAAAATAAAAGAAAAAGAAGAAGTTTCCTCCCAGCCACAATGGAGCCATCTATATTTGCTGTACCATCTCGGCCATTACTTCCCTTGCATTTAAGCTCTAAGACCTCAAGTCTGCTGAGTCTCTGAAATGCTATTTCTACTGCTAATTTATTTTTTCTCAAAGAAAAATTGAGCAGATTTAACTTTTTGATCATTCAGTGTATCAGTGATTCCCAGCTTCTATTTTACTAACGTTTCTGTATTATAACTTTTCTTTGTCATAGCTATGTTAATCTGATCTGGCCATTGAGTATAGCATTATCCTCAAATTTTCAGGCTTCTTAATCATTTCTCTCTCTATGTGTAGAATTTCCCAATCATGTTTTCATATTCAATTCGTACGTATATGAAATACCAGTTATAATATTATTTAAAGTCTTTAATTATTCCTTTTGCTAAGAATCTTAGAAAACAGAACTTTTCACATTTGTTTTGGATGTCTGTTTCTTGCACTGACCATGTAAATGCTACCAGCATCTTTTCAATTATTTCTCTTATTGTGGTCCCTTCTGAGTGCTACTGACATCTTTCAACACTGTACACTAAAGCTGCAGTCCCCAACCCCTGGGCCATGGACCCAGGTCACACAGCAGGAGGGGAGGAACAGGTGAGGGAGAGAAGCTTCATCTTTATTTATAGCTGCTCCCCATCGCCTGAATCACCACCTGAGCTCTGCCTCCTGTTAGATCGGTGGTGGCATTAGATTCTCACAGGAGCTCGGACCCTACTGTAAACTGCGCATGCGAGGGATCTAGGTTGCACACTCCTTGTGAGAATCTAATGCCTGATGATCTGAAGTGGAGCTGAGGCAGTGATGCTAGTGCTGGGGAGTGGCTGCAAATACAGATTATTGTTAGCAGAGAGGTTTGGCTGCACAGAGACCATAATAAATCAATTGTTTGCAGACTCATATCAAAACTCCATCAGTGAGTGGCAAGTGGCAATTAAGCTGCATCTGGTGGCAGGATATATAGTGGCAAGTGAGTTGATGTATTTCAGTTGTACAGCTGCATCTGGTGGCAGGTTTTAAGTCAGAATCTAACACTTATTTTAGTCTGCATCTGGCCCCCCGTTATTTTATTTACCACTTCCATCTGTACCTCTTTCCCACATTGCACACTTATCTCAGTTACAGTTTTGGGAAGCCCACAACCTAACCCTAGCAAAAATGAGTAAAAAGCAAACCTCACTGGAGAGGTCTTTGAAAAGGGGGAAAGACCCAATGATGAGACAGCAGAAGACTCTAAGACTTCCAACAAAATGAAAGCTACATTGAAAAGAAAATGTCAACAGTCCTATTAATACTTAAATTACGGGTTCATTGCAACAGGTGATTCACATTGTCCAAGCCCGCTTTGTATAATATCTGGTGACCAGCTATCTAACGAAGCCATGAAATCTTCAAAACTGCTTTGCCACATGGAGACCAAGCACCCTGCATTAAAAGACAAGCTTTTGGAATTTTTCAAAAGAGAAAAACATGAACCCGAAGAACAGAAGTAACTATTGAAGGCCACCCCTTCATCAAATGTGTCTGCACTGAGAGCATCATTCTTAGTGGCTAACCGCATTACTAAAGCTAAGAAACCCTTTACTATTGGTGAAGAGTTGATCTTGCCTCCTGCTAAGGACATTTGTCATGAACTTTTAGGAGAGGCTGCAGTTCAAAAGGTGGCACATGTTCGTCTTTCAGTTAGCACCATAACTAGATGGACTGATGAAATAGCAGAGGATATTGAGGCACAATTGTTAGAGAGGATTAATGAGTCACCATGGTGTGCAACCCAGGTTGATGAGTCTACTGATGTTGACAACAAGGCAACAACTCTTGTTTTTGTGTGATATATTTTCAGGAGGATGTGCATAAGGATACGTTATGTGCACTTTGTTGCCAACCAACACCATGGCTGCAGAACTATTCAAGTCTTTGAATGATTACACGTGAAAGAAAACAATTGGTAATTTTGTGTCAGTATATGCATGGATGGAGGGCTGTCATGACTAAAGGGCTTTCTGGTTTTACTACTAGGGTCAAGGAGGTCATTTCTGAATGTGAGTCTACGCACTGTGTCATCCATAGAGAAATGCTGGCTAGCTGAAAAATGTCATCTGAACTAAACAACGTTTTGCAGGATGTGATTAAAATTATCAACCACATTAAAGTACACGCCCTTAACTCATATCTGTTCACGCAGCTCTGTGAGGAGATGGACGCAGAGCACACACGTCTTCTCTTACACACAGAAGTGAGATGGCTTTCTAAAGATAGATCACTGGCCAGGGTTTTTGAGTTACAAGAGCTGCTCCAGAGATTTCTTTTAGAAAAACAGTCACCACTGGCAGCACATTTCAGTGACACAGAATGGGTCACAAAACGTGACTACTGGTGTAACATATTCAACCTGCTCAACAAACTCAAGCTGTCACTTCGGGGGAGAACAACAACAGTGTTCAAGTTGGCAGATAAAGTGGCTGCATTCAAAGCCAAAGTGGAATTATGGGGGTGACCCGTGAACATTGGAATTTTTGACATGTTTCAAACTTTAGTAGAGATTTTGAAAGAGACTGAGCGAGGGCCTTCTTTCTCCCAGCTGGTGCATGATCACCTATCTCAGCTTTCAGAAGGGTTTGAACATTACTTCCCAACCACAAAAGACCCCTGAACTGGGAAGGGATGGATCCACGATCCATTTGTGAATAAACCAGGGGAATTGACTTTGTGCTAGAAGAGGATCAGCTGCTTGAGATCACAAATGATGGTGGCCTGAAAAGTATGTTTGAGACAACTTCAAATCTCTATATGTTCTGGATTCAAGTCAAGACAGAATACACTGAGATTGCCACAAAAGCACTGACAAGCCTGTTTCCATTTCCAACATCCAATCTTTGTGAAGCAGGGTTTTCTGCAGTGATGGCAACCAAAATGAGAATATGGAGTAGACGGGACATAAGCAACATGCTTAGGGTGTCACTGTCTCCCATCACCCTCAGATGGGACTGTCTAGTTGTAGGAAGACAAGCTCAGGGTAATAAGAAAAATCCCCAACTATTACTTGACACAACAGTCACCTGAGACCCCCACCCCTCACGGAAGACCCACATCAACATAATACTAACCTATCACCTGGCCCATCAACTAATCTATTACCTGGTGCATCAGCATAACACTAAACCTATTACCTGGTGCATCAACTACCCTATTACCCAGTTCATCAACATAATACTAACCTATTACCTGACACATCAACTAACCTATTACCTGGCGGGCATTAGTCACCTGAGACCCCACCCCTCGGACAACCCCAACTTAATAAAAGTGGGAAAAATTGGATAGACGGGGCTCAGAATTTGGTGGCGAGACCCCTGTGAGCCCACTGGCAAATAAACCTTGATTCTCTGACTCTCTGTGTGCTGCTCCGTTTGTCCTCGGGACCACTCGCTGTAACACTTGCTATAACAAGGGCTCCCACTGATTCTGCATTATGGTGAGTTGTATAATTATTTCATTATACATTACAATGTAATAATCATAGAAATAAAGTGCACGATAAATGTAATGCACTTGTCTCATCCTGAAACCATCCCCCTCACCCCCCATCAATAGAAAAATTGTTTTCCATGATGCCAGTCCCTGATGCCAAAAAGGTTGGGAACCGCTGCACTAAAGGGTTTCTGGGACAGTCATCATTATTATTGTGTCCTCTTGCTGATTTGTTTAAGAAATATCAACTAGTAATTTCATAGTAAACTGGAGTACCTCCTTCCTCACCATTTGCAATGTCATTATTAGGAAAAGCGAATAAAAAACCATAGGATTTCTTCATGTATTCATCAAACATACACTGAAGACAAACGCAATCCTTGGTGCTTGATAAAAGGCTTTGCTCAGATCCCTGGAGGGAGGGAGTCATTGCCTCAGTTAGTCTCTTGGCTTTCAGAATTGGTTAAAAGTCGGAATTTTATTGGATTTTTTTAGGTGAAATTTTTACTCATTCTTTTTTTGTGTGTGGCAGATATTGCTAATTTCTTTTTTCCACAGTCATACCCTCTTCTTTCCTAAAGTTCAATTTTGCTCAGGTATATGCTAATACTTTTCTCTGAAAAAAGCTGTTAGAGTAGGAGACTAGGAGACAGGGCTGAGACCAGGTGCAGGGGCTTGTAGATGGGGTGCAGGTGTTAAAGTAAACAACCCTCAGGCAGAAGCTATAATAACTAAGGGGGCTGATAACCACAGGCAAGAACCAGCTTCAACCAGCTTGTCAGCTATCTCTGTCACCTTACATGAACTTCGGCTAATTATACCATCGTTTACATTGCGGTTTTAAAACTTCTCTGCCCTCGAAATCACCATAACAGTTCCAAGACAACCATATAAAATGGGAGGGACCCGATTCTAAGAATTACTACCCAAATTCTTAATAAAAACCAACCCCTTAGCCTTGAATATTCCTCCCTCAATTAGTAAGACTTCAAAAGACCAAAAACTACTTCCTCCTGTTGCAGCTGCTCATTTTGAAGCTGCTGCCTCTCCCCTCTGAGAGTGTACTTTAGCTTTCAATTAAAAATAAAAAAAAAGCTGTTGCTGGCTTGGCTTATGTGGTACATCCTAAAATTCTTTTCCTGACAATCACCAAAAACATGGAAAAACCCCCACTCAGAGCTGTTAACAAAGTGGCATCCAGCCAGCGTTTCATGAGATAAACTGCTATCTTGTCTAAGTCAGTCATGCCAATCCCATTTGTCTTTGGTAATGATTGGTTTAGGGATGGACAGATAAAGCCGTTTTAGCCAATAGGATAGCTGGGGTGTCTGCTAGAAGTCCCTGACACTTGGGAAGACTGACCTTCCTTTTCCATTTGTAAGTTTTTCTATGAACACATCATACTTACGGCTGCTGTAGTTACCTTAAAACCCTGAGTAGGGATATAAACACGTCAAATGATAGCAGGGCAGAAAGGTAGAAAAAGCATTATTAACTCACTGAATCAATTATGAAACTGCCTAACTTCAGAATTTTTGTTAAGAAAGACAATAAATAATTATTTCTTAAAGTACTTCTAACTGGGCCTTGTGTTACATTTAGCTAAAGAATCTTAACTGATGTATGATACAACCATGGTGCCCATTCAAATAATCTCAAGTCATTGCTTCATTTCTGAAGTCTTTTTTAGCTTTAACTGTATAATGTTGTAAAGAAAGAGTGTAGTGTCTTTAAATAATCATTAAAATCACTGATCAGTAGGACCAGTTTACATACTATCAGTGGACAGTGAGGGTCATTTTTGTCTGGTTCCATGGAGTCTTTGTGCTTTTGGTATATACATTGGTGTCTTATAGAAAAAACAATAGATGCTGGTGTGGATGCAGAGAGAAAGAAATGCTTATACACTTTTGGTGGGACAGCAAATTAGTATAACCTCTATGGAAAACAGTATGGCGATTCCTCAAAGAACTAAGAATAGACCTACAATTCAATCCAGCAATCATACTACTGGGTATCTACCCAAAGGAAAAGAAGTCATTTTATTAAAAAGACATCTGCACGCAAATGTTTATTGCAGCTCAATTCACAATTGCAACGATGTGGAATCAACACAAATGCCCATAAATTCATGAGTAGATTAACAAAATGTGGTATATGTATACCATGGAATACTACTCAGCCATGAAGAAGGATGACTTAATGCCTTTTGCAACAATTTGGATGAAACTGGAGACCGTTATCCTAAGTGAAGTACCTAAAACATGGAAAAACAAACACATGTACTCGGTATTAAATTCAAACTAACTGATGAGCACACATGTGCATAGAGGGAAGTAAAACTCAATGGAAATCAAGCAGGAGGGAGAGGGGAAGAGAGGATGGATTTAAACCTACCTAATGGGTACATTGAAAATTGTCTGGGTCATGGGCACACTTTTAACCCTGACTCAAGCATTACAAAAGCAATACATGTAACCAAAAACATTTATAACCCCATAATACTTTGAAATTAAAAAAAAGAACAGCGCTGTTAAGGAATCTTAAAATATTTTGCATTCTTTTTTAATTCCCCGTCCTGGATCTTAATTTACTCTGTATTCTATCAACTAGAAAATGTGACCATTACTGAAAATGTATCTAAAATACTGCCGATTTCTAATTTTTAAATGTCCTGATGTTAATATGTTACTGTGTATTAATATTCTTGTATTTGTTAATATTAGCTTTCATTCTTCCACAAATCTCTAAGGGAAATAATCGATGTAATGAAAACAACCTTCACTTAGAGAAAACATATAGAAACCTTGTGAAATTATGTTTATGTTCCTTAACTTGAAAAAAGGAAAATGACAGAAACTTACTATTGCATTGATGCAATGAATAGGTTCAAGGTATGATAACTTATGTTCTAGAAAAGTTTGAGATTATGTTTTTGGAAATGAGACAATAAACTACAATTAAAGCTAATTTATATTCATTACATTATGTAGGATTTTATATTTGCTTTTCAACAGTATCTTTTCTATTGCACCATTATCTACTCAAAGTTTAACTGTGCCTTTTTGAGAGTTTCATTTAATTATCCTTAAGTTAGTATTAGCTGCCCAGTTAGCCCAATTATGTTATTAAGAAATTTTTAAAAAGCCATTTCATACGGACATTCAGCAAAAGATATTTCCTTGTATTGTATTGAAAATAATCTTCAATTGTTGATATAAAAGCAGGATTCAAATATTCCACCTGTTTTCTCTTAGCAATTCTGCTGATAAACAGGCTTCTTGACATTCTACAATGGAAAATGTGAATAGTTATGATTAAAAGATAGAAATTATGAAGCCCCAAACTCATTTATATATGTAAAAATTTAGTAGAAAGAAGTTTAGTAACTTTCTACTAAACCCATAATGCTTATTCCTTAATTTTGTGGAAGTGGATATAGAATTTATTTATTTGTTACTGATGCATTTTAAATATTTCTAACAGAAATGTCATCAGATGTTGGTGCAGATAACAAGCTGTGCTTACAGAGTGCATATGCTTAGTTAGAGCGTGATCATTCTGCTGCTTTGCAACATCTTCCTCATTCCTCTATCAAAATCTTCCTTACAACAGAATCTGGAATCATTGCAGCTCTAAGGGATTTGAAAATCCCTCTATGCCACCTCAGCCTCCTCTCTCCCCCCACATACTCCTATCCAATGAGAGGGAAACTGAGACTCTGAGAAATCCAAGGCTCTTCAGTCATTTAGTAGCAACAGAGGCCCTCGAACTCCTGATCTCAGCCCAGCACTCTGAAATGAACATCTCTGGTCAGTGTCAATTGTTTAGGGGCCATCCCATGAAAATGCCATTTTGAAATAAGTCTCCTTTGGGGAATTACTTGTTTATATAACTTGAGATGTATTATCGTGGGTAAGTTGTTCAAAAGTTGAAAATAACCTCAGTCCTTGGATATAAACTATAGGATTTCACCATAAAGCACTAACCAGCATGAAATTATTGATAGTTCACCTACGCCAATACATAAGTACCATGTTAACACATCACTCAGGGGCCTCAAGAACATAGGGGACCTGCCCCTTCTAATTTGGGTATTAATTAAGTATATCTGGATATCCTAAACTCAACTTATGTAAATTTAAACTTCTGATCTAGTGACTGAATATTAATTAAATATATCTAGATGCCTTAAACCAATGATCTAAAATTAAACTTATTACTATTCACTGTAAACTTATTTCTTCATTTCTTCATTGCACAAATATTTATCCAGTGCTACTTTGTGTCAAGCAGTGCTCTAAGATGAAGAGATTTTTCATAGCAATGGATAAAACAAATTCCCTTCTCCCAAATAGCTTATATATTATTGGAGTAGACTGAAAATAAGTTAATATGTAACATAATGAAAGGCAGCAATAAGAACTTTGCAAAGGAAGCAGACAGAGTGGTTGGAGAAATGATGGGCCAGAGGAACGATATGGACCAGGTGGCTGGAGAAGGCCACTGTAACATGACATTTGATCAAAGATCCCATTGATGTCACATTTGGTCTGTGTGAATTTGCCTTAGAATCTGTTTTATTCATTCACTATTTGTTATGTGCCCTCAGTTTTAAGGCATGCTGTCTGGTTTTATTTATATGGGGATGAAATAGTTGTTGTTCTCATGGGGTCCACAGTCTAATATCAGAAATATTATAAATATAATAAAATGTGTAGTAATGATTAAAACAAGGCAGACAGTGGTTAAGTGTTGAAGAGAAATATTGATAAAGGGCCAGGGAGTGAGAAGATGGAGAGAAAATAAAGAGAATGGTCTTTTGTTTTAATCTTGTCTTCCTAGACAGCCATTAAGGAGGCAGAGACCATATATTTTCCTCTTGGTATCCCAACTTCTAGCACAATGCCTTCCCTGTTTGTGCCTTCTTTGGGCTATGAAAATTTGTGGTAGATGATGAATATTGTTTCTTAAATCATTTAGTCTCTGCTCTCCTTTAAATTGTCCTGTAGGAGACGACTGTTCTCATGCAAATTAGTCATGTCTAAAACCAAATGCAGCTTTCCCTTTTAATTCTCTTATCTATGTCTACCCAAGTCTAAACCGTCTCCGACTTCTTCCTTTACCTTATTCTATCAGTAACCACACTGTGGAAAGGTAACTCTTTGTGCCTTCCTGTCAATCTATGCAGGTATTAGGGGCACAGAGCAAATGGATGTTTAAATGAGCAAATGAATAAATTAAAGAACCTCTTTCTGGGTACTAAATTTAGCTTTATTTAATTCAGTTATGAAATGGACTTTTCATGACTAAAGGGAAGAGAGAAACAGAGAAAATTTTAAGTTTAAAAAGAAGATTTTAAGAAGAATGTGCAGCTTGGACTCCATGGTTATTTTTATTGGAGCAATAGAACCTCCACTTCTAGTACTTGGTTAGGTAGCCATTTTTTTAAGCAGATTAAAAAAATAATTAAAAGAACCAAAATAATTATGTGCATAAGATATGCTATCTATGCATTTAAATACATGCAGGATTGTCTTCTTTTGTGATCCCTTTCAAATCCCAAGCGTCTCATTTTAAAAGGAATCATTTCAGTTCCTCTTTCAGTCAAAAGATTAAACCATTTTAATTTTCTGAGGGAAGAAGCCCCGAAAGCCACATAGAAGTTTTTAATTCTGCCCTAATATAAGCTGAATTCTCCAAAATGCCTGCCTCTGAGGTAAACAGAATCCATTAAAAAGCAGTTATTAAGCCCTGTGAACAGAAAACAATATTAGAAGCCTAAAAATGATAGCTTTGGGGCAATGAAACTCATTGGAAGTAGTGTACAGAAGCAGTAACAAAAAAAGGAGAGAGATCCTTTAGTATAAAAAAAAAGATTATGATGAAAAATATAACTAATTAGCATTTTCATTGTTTCTTTCAATAAAAATCTCAAGGAACTTTATGGGACAAAGAGGGTGATAAAGTAAAGCCTCAGGGTAGGCTACCAGATGGAATAATATATACACAATGAAAATATAAACAAACATGGAAACTTCACAGTTTATGTAAGCTGTGCAACTGCCTAATCATGTTGTCTGTATATATTCTGTTCCACATTTAGTACTTTCAAAGGGTTTAATGTTTAAGAGCAACATAAATATTTTAGAAAGTACTGTTACAAGTGTAACTCTAAAGTCAAGTACAATTGGGTCAAGACTCAGAAGTTTTTATGTTGTGATCTAAAACACACACACACACACACATCCCCAAAACTGGATTTTTCTATTCACAATAGGCCCGTGTGTGTGTGTGTCTGTGTGTAGTATTAGAGGTATAGGTAAATGAAATACTTATATATAAAATCATACATCTATAGTAGAGGAGTTCCATGGGATAAAAAACATGTGTATATTTTTATAGTACTGGGTTTTATATAATCGAATGCATATAGGGAATTGGAAATACACAATTCTTCCTTAGATGCTGGTATAAATGGAAGTGATGTTCTTACTAAGGTCAGATCCCCCTAATCATCTCAGAGTTTATATTCAAGAATCACAATGATGTTTAAATGTAACAGTGCATGTGTTCTGTTCTGATAAGGCTTATTATTTTCAATAAATGGAGTGAAGGATCAGCCTTAGTCACAATTCATAAAAGCCATCTATTCTACTGACAGCTCAACAAAAATGGCTCACAAATTAATGATTATGTTTCCAATAAAGAATATAGATTGAACATTGATTAAACTATATGGACTACTGATTAGTTTTATAAACCCTAAAATAACACTTGCTATACATATTCTTACTGACCTAGAAATAAGCTCAAATCTCCTTATAAAACATAAGCCTGCATTAAGTAACTTAAGAATTAAAGAACTCATTCATATTGCAATCTTCTTCTACAGAAGCTAGTCTTTGAAGTATCTTAGCATTTTGGAAGCAAAAATAGAAGTATTAACACCACATATAACCATCAGAGGTGATGTCCTAAAGACTGACATTCACCTGATTGATGCTCTTTATGTCTCCAGGAGGAGGGGATCCCATGTTCTATCTTCTGGATATTCAGCTTTCTGTAATTTAAAGTAACATTTAGATCATTTAGATTAGCATTGGAGGGTTTTGTTTGTTTGTTTGTTTGTTTTTTGTCTTTTGACAGAGTCTCGCTGTATTGCCCTGGCTAGAGTGCCGTGGCGTCAGCTCACAGCAATCTCAAACCCCTGGGCTCAAGCGATGCTCCTGCCTCAGCCTCCCAAGTAGCTGAGATGACAGCAGCACACCACCGTGACTGGCTAATTTTTCTTTTTTGCATTGGATCTTTATACACTTCAGTTCTTACCACGTAATAAATGGTCACAGAAACTCAACTCAATAGCAGATCCACTTCTATCCTTAACTATTTCACAAAGACTAGCCGGATATGGAGACTTTGGGACTCACAAATGGTCTGTTCCTCACCTTATTTCCATCACTCTGCCCTGGTTCTCATCCGTTTCTTGGATTATTGGTTTACTCTGCCCTGTAACCGATTCATTCTACTCAGAGACCCTCTGCTGTCAGTCATATAAATATTTTACATTTCTATTTACTCCAGATGTCTTTTTGGTAGCATCGTCTCTACTGCACTCTTTCTAAATTCCACCCAGCCATTTACCTGTGATTCCTGTCTTTATTCAGTTCCAAAGACTTTGTGAGAGTCACCCTCTCCTCTTAATCCTGACAGCCAGATCACTACCAGGCTCTCCAGCTTACTATGATCATGCACTTGCTTGATTTTTCCATAGTAATTATCCATTGGATTTACAGAGATCTTATTTAATTGGGACTCAGCTTCACTAGTTATGATTTTATCTCAGGTTTCTGTCTTTCAACAACACAGCAAATTTGATTACTTCTGATAAGTCCCTTAAAAGAAGGTACCATTATCGGTTTTTATGTAGATTATAGTTACCCATATGCCCTTTTTCATCTTCCTATCCTGCATCATAAAATAGTTGGATTTGTAAGCACTTTGGTCATATACTTTGAAACAGGCCAGAGATGCAAAGGAAAAGAAATGTTGTAAGAAAACAAGCCTGGTTACCATGGAAAATAGATCTACAGTATTTCCCAGGAGAAATGTAAATCATTGATCAGGATTTTTGCTCGCTTCTTAACTCATCTTTGATATCTTGAATTACATCTATCTTAAAATGAATCAGATTATAATAGTCAACACATTATTAAAGAAATATGAATTTGTGGCTAATATAGAATTCCTATTTCTAAAATGAATGAATATGTTTTTAAGCAAGAGTGAGAAAAATACTACACAGGTATCTCTACAACCTAGGAAAACTAACAACCCATATAGTTTAAAGACAACTAGGAACTGAATTTGGTGCAATTAAATTGAGTGATGCAGAGCAGAGCATGGTGGGACTAAGGGATATCTAAACTACAAGTAAACAAAGTGAAATATATCCAAAATAGGATTTCAGTTAATGACAAAAATTCAATTAATTGCAAAAATAAAAGGGAAGAATTAAAAAAAAAAAAGACTCCATATCCTCACTCCACCCCACCCTACAAAGAAAATTCTACATTGGCAAGAGAAAAGGAGCTGGCTAAAACAATGCAATACAGCAACCATTTATTGAGCATCTATAAATGCTAGGCTGTTTCTGGTGCTGAAAATAGGAAAAGGAGTAAGAAGACGCTACATTCAGAGAGATTACAAACTAGTGAAGGGGACAACAGCTATATTGCTCATTACAATATTAATACTGTGATAAATGAGACCACTGAGAGATAACAAAGTATTATGAGAGCACAGTAACCTGAGAGCTTGCTCTTATTCCTGGCATCTATAGCTCTAGCTGCATGCAGATAGGCCTGAGATGGGAATACTTATTCCTGGCATCTATATCTACAGCTGCATGCAGACAGCTGCATGAGATGGAAATAGGTGAGTGGCAGATAGTAAGTCTCTCTATCACATAAGTATGCATTCACTATTAAAAAAACCATAGAAACTCAGTAAAAAATCATAAAGTTAAAAACTCAAGAAGTTAGCAAGCTGCAGTAGTATGAACAGAGTTGAACAATTTGTATTGATTCTAAATAACTAGGTAAGAAAGTTGAATGATTTGATGGGAAACTTATAAGAAAAGAGATAGGAAAAGAAACTCATATTTCCAACAAAACTACAGGTAGGAAAAGTTTCTTTTTATTTTATTTTATTTTTTTTTTTTTTTGAAAAGTTTCATTTTTAACTTCTGTTCAAGGCTGAGATAAGATGAAGTTTTAGTGATTAGTAATTATAAAAATCCAGAGAAAATCAATTGCATTCTAAAGTGATGTACTCTGAGGGCACATTTATTTTGAGATCAATTTTATTATGAAAGTATACTTTCTATTTTGCTTTTTTGATAAAATAAGAATTCTTCCCCACCCACATACACTCCTGGTGGAATATAAGTAAAATATAGTAATAAGTATTTTGAGGGCCTTGGCTTCATAGGCACATGTGATTGACCATGAAACTGGAAGACGTTTATGAAACTAAGAAGATAAACCAATGAATTACCTTTAGGATGTGGCTATATTCTTTTAATAGGAGTTGGGAAAATTTAATAACTGGAGGGATTAGGGTGTTTATCTGAATATATTTGTCTAAGGCCATTAGGGTGAGTCCTAATCCCGTCTGGCTATTGTCAGACTCAGAATATAGCTGTGTCTACTAATGGCTTATCCCTTGGGAAAATCTATATAGAATTTAACATGCCTAAACTTGCACTCATATATTCATTAATTCATTTATTCTTCTATCAATTTATATTTATTGAATTCATACCAGACCCTCAGGACACAAAGACATGGTTTTTCAAAGACTTTAAATCTAGTGCCTTAGACTCACAGGTAAAGAGTCTATTGCAATACTAGTCCAATATGGGACTAATAGACAAAAACCACTTTTGGCTGTCATTGGAGATATGTCTAGGTCAGGCTGGCCTGTGGCAGGTCATTTAAGTATGGCTTCCCACAAGTGTTTTCTGTGTTGACTTTTGAAGGAAAAAATGAAAGGTACGTAAAGAAGGGAAGTTTGTACAAAGGCATGAAGGAAAGAGTATTCAACCTTCAAAAAGTCCATGTGATTCAGGACGCCTGGACCACAGATTGGGAAAGGCAGATGATGCTGGATGCTGTAATTAGGTCATGGAGGGAATTTTATGCCACAATAAGGACTTGGGTTTATTTTCTAGGCTATGAAAAACCACTGAAAAATTTATAGCAAGGGAATGACATAAGGTTTGCATTTTGGTAAGCTCATTCTGGCTATAATAAGACAGGAGATCAGTAAGGAGGCTGATAAAATATTTAAGTGATAAATAATGATATGGAGAGGGAGGATAGATTTGACATTTGTAGAATTAACACTATTTGGTAAACAAATAGGCATGATGGCTAAAGGAATTGAATGTACCAGTAACAATGCTCAGATTTCTGGTTTGGGCAACTAGTGAGCCGCAGGTGCCTACTATCAGTACGGGATGTAAAGAAGAGAAGCAAATTGTGAGGGTAATAAGATTAATTTAATTTTGATCATGTTAAGTTTGGGGAAGTTCAAAAGCATCCAGTTGTGGTTAACTACAATGATTTTATTTTGATGGATCTGGAGCTTATGAGACGGATCCCGTGTTAGTGTGCTAGTGCTGCCATGAAAAAATAGCAGAGACTGGGTGTTTAAACAACAGAAATCTATTTTTCACAACTCTGGGGGCCAGAAGTCCAAGATCAAGGTGTGGGCAGGTTTGGTTTCTTTTGAGGCCTCCTTCCTTGGCTTACAAATGGCTGCCTCATTGCTGTGTCCTTGCGTGATCTTTCTATGCACGCACATCCCTGTTGTCTCTCCGCGTGTTCAAATTTCCTCTTCTTCTTTCTTTTCATATGAAATACTTACGAATTTACGTGTCATCCTTGTTCAGGGGCCAAGCTAATCTTAACCATACCCTTCTGATTTTAGTATATGTGCTGCCAAAGCAAGCACAGATTTCCTCTTATAAGGACACCAGCCAGATGGGATTAAGACTCACCCTGATGGCCTCATTTTCACTTCATCACCTCTTTAAAGGCTCCATCTCCAAATGCAGTCACATTCTAAGGTACTGGGGGTTCACATTTGAATTCACATACGAATTCTGGGAGGACACAAGTCAGCCCATCACCGATGTCATTTGCAGAGAGATCTGACTCATTGACTATAAGTGGTAATTGAAAAAGCATAGTGGTAGATGGTATCACTCAGGGAGAATGTAAAAATTGGGGGGAAATGTGGCCGAGAATGAACCACTGAAATGTTATTGTAGAGACAGAGCGAGGAGTTAACAGAGCCCTGTACTTCAGAGGGGCCAGAGCAGTAGGATACTTAGGAAAGAATTGTGTTACAAAAGCTAACAGAGGCATTTCAACAGGTAGGAGTGGTCAGTTGCTTTAATTACTCTGAAAATATCACCATCATATCTGAAATGTACCCATTGGCTATAACAACAAAGAGCATATTGATAATTTTAGTAAGAGTGGTTTTGGGAGAAGATTTTCAGTGAATGAATTGTGGGAAATGGAAATTTTTCCTTTAAGTCATGTGAACTTTTCCTTTATGAATTTTTTTCTATGTCAGGAAGAAAATGAAGGTGTTTTCAGACTCAAAAATTTTTCTAAGTAAGTCTATGCACGCATTATAATGAAAGAACCATTGAAGAGAAGCAGACTGAACACATTCTAGAACGAGGGGATAATCCATAAAGTGAGGTCCATGGGGAGGCCGCAGGAGATGAAAATAAGAGAACAGGTGTGTATGAGCTTGGAAGCAGATAAGGGACTGCTCTTTGAAGACAAGAGGACCAAAGGTGAGAGGTGTAGGTACAGATAAATTTGCAGATGGTGAGGAGACGGTTGAGGTGGTTTTGGCAAATATGTTTTCTGGAATGAGAAAGGATCAAGCAAATCATGTGATGATGGCTGGGTGATTGTTTTTCTGTCTATGTTTGGTGGAGCTGGAGTGGAGAAGCAGCATGTCAGAATGATGCATGTCGGAGGGTTCTAAGTGGGGCAGACAGGTCAAGGCACAGAAAATGCTGGCAAGACAGTGGTAGAAAGGGTACAACATTGGATATAAGCTGGCGGGAGTAAAATGAAGCTTTGATGGGAATGATAATTTTAGAGTAAACTTGTGAGTTAGGGCACTGGAGAAAGTAATGGAGTCAAGGCAGGTGGTTAAGGAGAAGAGTGACATAACTAGAGGGAAAGAAGGTTTTGATCAGAACTTGGTAAATGGAAATTTAAGAGATCAGAGGGTATATTTTCAAATGATCATTAGTTCCAAGTTGAGGTGATATTAGTGGATTGCTGCAGAGGAGTGGAAGAAATGGTTGTTGGAATCGAGGAAGTCAACCAGTTTTAACTGTTGGATGGGTCATAGACACAGATGTTGAAATCCTCTGGAATTATGGTAAGATCTGGTGTACAGAGGAGTCTCCTGTGTATGAGAGGGGTGGGAAGGAGAAGAGGCCAGAGAACATCCGTGGCTGAATGGCTTGGCTGCCTGAGAAGTCACTTGGTTGCTGTGGCACAGTGAGTTGGTTTGCTTATTTAATGCAAGAACTCTCCATTGAGTGGCTCCTGTGTCTAGCTCTCTGGGAGATCATCAGTGGCATTTATGGAGAATTTTATGGCTAGCATACTTGGTAAACAAATTCAAAAGGAAACTATCCTTATCTCACTAAAAAATGAAAAAAAAGCAACATACACAAACAAGTAAGGAAATTGGAATGGGGAAATTTATGTAGGTGGAAGATGGTTGAAAGTTCAGACAAACATAATTATAGTCTAGCTCAAGGACTGGCAATCTTTTCAGAGGTGATAACACCAATGTTCTCTTCACAACTGATTTAGAATTTGAGACCACAGGAAAGCTGGAGGGAGGCTAGGGCACAGTTTTGTAGTGAATTTCTGATTTCACTCAGGATAAATCAGACTTGGGAAATCTGATGGTAGCTCTTGACAGCAGCAGGAATGGGATCTAGTTAGCAACAAACCTGTGCGCCTATGACAGGCTGAAAACATGCCTCTTCTCCATCTTTGGAAGGTTGCCAATGTCTGCTTTACCATTATCCAAAAAACGATATATAAAAATAAAAAATAACTATCAATTTGCAGAAAATATGAATGGTAAAGATTAGCACATATGCTACATCTTTATATTTGGCTCTCAGGATTGATCTGGAATATGATGTCCAGGAAATGCTATATAATTATGGAAAATGATACACTTGTCTGGATAGAAAAGCAAGTTGGAGAAATGTTTTAGTCAAAATGCAGAATAATTCATCACTTTCTGAGTTCAAGAAGACTGTGGCCCTGCAAACATCCTTATATATAATTAACATATCTTTATCTATATAGGCAGTAGACTCATCTTTTAAAACAGATGCCATTAAAGTGTATGTGAACTTTTCCCCTAGCCTTTTATTACAGTTGTTGTCATTACATGTGTCAGGGTATGTAAATTTAAAGCATAAAAATGTACCAGACTGGTTACTATGGAAAAAGCATGACTCATAAGAATTTTAGCACCGGTTAAGATCTGAAGGTTTTCTCCCAGCCTCTTATCACTGCCAGAGACTTCACAATTCATGGAAGCCACCAGTAAGATGACTTTGCCTCTGGCAGTTGCTATTTCTATATCCTATAATTCGGGAAGCTTAGGGTTTGGGAAATCATTAAACTTTTTCTTGTCCTTTTCAAGTTGGAGACAGCAATTGTAGACAGCCTTCCAGTGGGCTATCTTTTTGTGTCTCCTCACCTGTGGAGAAGTCTGCTCACTGAGATATGGAGTTAAACAGTTTCTGTTTCCTTATATCCAGAGCACTGAGTCAAAAAAAAAAATGGTAGAAACCATATTTCACCATCTATTATTTTCTCTTCTAATTCTACCGAATTATGTAAATTCCACTGGTGATAATATACTAGCAGGTTAAAAAAAATCATAAGGTTACTTCAGAAGACAAATAAATACAAACCCTATATATTCAAACTCTGTTTGCATGACAATTTGGGTGACCTTGGAGAAGGATGTGGATGAAACTCATGATATTTATTTGTACTCTAGAGGGAATTTTACTCTTAGACAATTTATTACTACTTGGACCTCAGTTTTAAACATGTGAAATAATGAGGCTAGACCATCATTTTTTTTTCCCTCTGGAAGAAAAGATAGCTGAGCAACTCTGTTTCTTAAGTCCTATTTACTTGGTTCTACGAAGATCCATTTTGAATGTCTTAATATTTTACAATTATTATGCTTTCTCTAAAAGGAAAGAACTTTACCAATCCATTTATACACTGAAGTATAAAGAATAGACTGTTAAAATTCTTCCTTGAGAAGAGCTGTTTAGAAACAGGCTCATCTATAAAACACTTTTAAAAGGAACTGATCAAATTTTGCAACTGGTCCTAGATAACAAAGAAAAATGCCAATGTAGTGAAAGATAAAAATGAAATGATTTGGTAGCTCTATCATCATAAATATCAACGAGCACTGTAATTTTAATGTTGCTGAAATTGGCACTAGGGCATTATTGATTTTCTGTATCATCTAATGGTTTCCTGCAAATATCTTTTATAAAAGTGCATTATATGTCTTCTTAATAATCTTTTCTTGAGTCATATACTATCAAATCCTGCAGAGTACTATTCATTCAGCAGTAAGTTAAAGTCATTAAACATATTTCTATTACATTTTTATTAGACTTGAACTAATATCCTGAAACCAATGCAATGTAATTTTACTATTCGACCAAGCACCTTGATTGTTTTGTGTTTAAGAACATTTTTAAAAATCAGAAAAATTTTCTAAAAGGACAATTAGAATTTATTAGAACTTTATTCTGCATTTTTAACGTGGGGATAATTATTTTAAAGGCCTGCTGTTAAAATGACTTTCTTTTCTCAGCAAACCCCTCCTCTCTTTTTCCTCAATGCTTTCACTTGGGCAAAAAAGATATTCTCAGCTCATGACCTATGTGAAATGTGTTTTAATTTTGTTCAATTCCCAGTTGCTTTACATCTTGACACAGAAGAATTACTGCATCACACAGTGTTAGAAAGATAGGAGATAGAAGATAATTACTGAACTTTATGTTACCATCGATGTGTGAAATTTTTCAAGGAAGAAAATCCATTCATTTTGATAATATAGGCACATCGGTTAAATGCACAACCTTGTCCCATGAAAAATTTATTCTTAACACATTTTTTTCTCTAGTAAGCCATTATTTGAGAGTGCTTCAGTGAATTTTGATTTTATTTTGGAGTTATGAGATGCACATATTTTAATGTGTATATGCTTCCTCTGGGTTGTTACTCAGGTATAGTAATAAACTTTTTAGTTAATGGGATATGTAAATGCCCTCTTTTTTTCTGCTTCCAGTTGGGGCTGTCAGTATGCAATTGAGTTCACTTGGGTATTACATCCCTGAGAAGAGGATTTGTGTTTCTTGGGAGGGAAAGAAGCCAAGATCAGAGGAGAGTTGACATGTCTGGCCCAGCTCTATCTTTGTTACCTTTTTATTTTTACTGTCTTCCTTTTCTGAAGTTTAATTAAGAGACAAGTTTGGGCAAATTCATGTCTGCTGAGTAGAGATAGAAACGGGATTACTTCGAGAAGGTTACATGTATTTGTTTGAAGAACTCTATTTTTTTTAGATGAAAAGAGAAATATGAGAGTGTTTCTCATGCTCTCCAATATTTCTTAAGACCACTCTTAGAAGCTGAATATGGGGCTATAGTCTCATTAATCTAATCCAATGTGGTGCTTCTTGGATTCTTATGACATACATGCATTGATCTGACCCAGTATGCTGCTCCTTAGGTTTTCACATACATACAGTGTGGAGTTCACATTTTTC
>CM052437.1:160716561-160752793 GCA_028533085.1 Varecia variegata | reverse complement strand
TAAAAATGTAAAAGTTAAAAATATGCTTTGCTGTTGTTCCTAAGGTTTCATTTATCATAGCAAAATCATCATAAAATTGGAGGATTTTCATGAGTTGTCATCTTTTTAATTATTCCATTGTTTCATAAAATTAAAAAATAAAGATCACACAAGTAGGGGGCATAAAAATCACTGCATTATTATTATTTTGCTCTCTTTACCACTGACTGGTGAAATTTCATCATAAATTGATCTCGGTTGTAACCTCTCCTTTTTGTTAATCTGGTTTGATGTGGCGTGAAAGTGGATTCTGGTAGTAAGAAAAGTACTAAGTGTTTATTTCTCTAAGACAAGTACTTATAAAATACTTCATGAAAATAGAAGAAGAAATTAAATTACTTCTAACCTACCATCACATGGTACAAATATACCCTTTCAAATCATACTACACGTCAAACACATGGGGTTTGGAGAGCTTCAAAGGATGCCGATTATCAATAATAGTTCTAGTTATATTCCTGGGTAGTGACCCTTACAAACAAACAAGTGTGGGGCTTCTGTTTAAACCTTATCCTAATCTGAAAGCATTCAGATAAATCAGTCAGTGTGTTGGCAATCATTTAGTGAGTTAAAAGTCATTGGACTCTACTGAAGAAAATGAGTAGGTATCAGAAATCGGATCAGTTACAGACATTTATTCTACCCTTAGCTTCTCATTTTGAATCTCTTTTTATGGTTCATTTGTTTTAGTGGATGATTTGGTGCATATGGCGCATTTTATTTAGGTGGTGGAGTTACTTGAAGTAAGAAAGGTGTGGAGAATTTGAAGGATAATTTTGTCATTATTTAGGCACCAATAAAACCCCAAAGAATAAATATTTCTATTTCATATGTAAGCTCAGTTTGCCTCCCCTCATACATCATGAATAGCACATAGATTTTGTTTTCTTTATAAAGCACGGCTCTTGCAGGGACATGCAATAGAGAAATCCATTGGGTAGAATTGTGTCAGAAAGAATGAAATGTAATCATATCATTGAAAGATTGTTCATTCGGGAGATGTGCTGGGATACAGATATGGTTTAGTTATACAACACTTTCAGATAATAAAAGTGATAATTGTTATAATGAGACTTTTACCTGATTAAAAACAACACTATTGTAAATGCTTGGAGGCATTTAGAAGAAGATCATAATGTTTATTCAATTAAATTTTAGTAAACATGTATGTATGGAGTATCTACCAACTCTCTTTTTGGCAGACACTGTGTAGTAACACAAGAATGAACACTGTAGGGGAGGCAAAATTTTACCTCTATCCTCTTAGGATTTTTTAGCTGGGGCTGAGAATTAAACAGACCTAAGACAGATTGACAGGACAAAAGCATCCACATTTACTTAATGTAAGTTTTATGTGACATGGGAGCCCTCATATGGAAATGAGGACCCAAAGAAGTGGTAAAACCTGAATATTTTTATAACAGGTTGAACAGAGGCAATTGTGGAAAAGTCACTAAAGTATGTATGGAGGCTAAAGGAGGATTAGAATTACTTTAACAAGTTCTATTTGTATAGAATTCTCTCTGTCTCAACTTCCCATCCTTCATGATAGGAATGTTACTGTCACTGTGCTATAAGGGAGGACGTCTTCCATCTAGGGGTTTCATCTCCTGCTTTCAGAAAGAAAAAGCGGAGGGTCATGGAACCCTTCTTGTATCTCCTGTTTTTTTAAGTTCCTATGGCTCAAAATAATCCTTATGCCAAAGTGGCATAATTTGGGGTCACATATTTGCCACCCTTTAACACTCTGTAGGCACTGTCCTAACAGTGGGCGAGAGCTTAAAGTCTACTCACAGAGTAGGTTGTCATTACGAGAACCTTCATCATGTTATTTAATTTTCTCAGGTATCTGTTTAGTGCCGTCCATTGAAAGCTCAAGTGTATCTCATAGACTCTCCTTTCTTCTTTAACTGAGGTGTGTTCATCCTCTAAGCTTCAGGAGCCTGTGACTGTGAGTATCATTACTAAAAATACCTCAGGGCTTTGTGTTTTAAAAACATAACAGCGAAACTGCTTCCTGACTGCAAAGTGTTGGAAGAAGAAAAGTTTTTGTCTCAGCTTCTAGGAGCAATACAGATGACCCATTTGGAGGATTAGAAGAATCAACTATGCTCCACTTCTCCTACCCACATCATTATTTAGGTTGAGATACTTTGAGCTTACTCACTTTTATTAACTGTATTAAAGTTTAAAAGGCTCATCTAAACATCATTTGAGAAATTTTCCCATATAAAATAGGATTTAAAGAAAGTTATGCTTAACACTCTTTCTAATACCCTTCTCAGTTTCTAGGAAAAGACCTACTGGATGGTTCCTTTTTAAATACTGAGGTATGGGGTGTGGGGGGAAAGCTATGCAATAGAAATATTAATATATTTCTTACAGATAAATCATTAAATCAAGTCTAAGAGCACTGTGCTCCTGATTGAAACTATAGAGCATATTATAACACAATATATTCTTCCTAAAAATCTTTAATGACTTTATACTAACGCCATTGATACTTTCGTGTGCAAACAAGCCATGATTCGTATAATGATCTGTGCTTACATGTTTGAATAAAGTAGTTTTTCAAGGCCATTCTGGCAGCCCTATCCTAATCAATAATAATGGCATGGTTTATGTTTTTATAGCAAATTAAGGCTAGACAAACTTAACATAAAGTTACATCTACTGAAATTCAAGCAACTAGAAAGAAATGAGGTCATAATATATAGGGAAAATAAATGATCCATTCTTAATTGAAGATTCCTTTCAATATTTACTTTTGTTTTACTTGGAGAAAAGACATTTTCCTTAATAGGAAGCTTTCTTTACATGATTATTATTTCTCTTTTGAAAATTAAAAAAGAAAGGATGTATACATTTAAGTGAGAAGACAGAATGTACAATCATCACTGCTTTTAATTGAAAGAAAGTCTTCAAAACTGATGATGAGAGTCAAAACTTGCTTTCTTCTTGGACATTAGTTATCAAGGTTAAAAACAATTGATAGAATCTAAGTAATATATTGTAAAGTAGCAGTATGTCATGCCCACATGTTGCAGTAGGAGGAAGATGTCCACAAGAAAAAATTATGTTCCTTGTAACAAAATATGTCCACCATACCCACCCATAATATCTCACCCACACCAAAACTACAGAATCTGTGAAGGGTGATGGTTTTTCTTACTGGTTTCTGTATCAATTAGAAAATCTAAAAGTAGTCTTTCTTGCTATATTTTCCTTGTAGAAATTGCATTTGACCCTAGAAGAACTCGAGTTTGGACTGCACAGGTTCACTTATGTGAGGAATTTTTCAACCAAATGTGGTGATCAAAAATACACATTTGACAGATGTGAAACCCATCTGTAAGGAGTGCCGACTTTTCCTATAGGCAGGTTCTGCCAGGTTCCTCAGGGCCGACCACGGGACTTAAGTATATGTGGATTTTGGCATACACCGAGGTCCTGGAACCAATCCCCTGGAGTATACCGAGGGACCACTGTAGTCTTGTCTTTAAATATAAATGACTCATTGGATTGACATAAAAGGAAAGTTGCAAATTTATTTACTATTTTCCTCTCATGGCATGCAATCAACACTAGAACTTCTTAATCAAAAAAGACTTTCACAATTGCAAAGTAAATGTATGAGGCAACCATGCATTTGCCAGTCATTTTTTGCCATTGTATCTACAGAATTTAAGTACGCTGCATAATTCCATACACAAATACTTCCTTCCAGACAGTGCCTCTGATACTGCCATCTTTGTTAGATTAAGGTCTCTGGTCAGGGAGACCACATGGCTGAGTCATCTTGTAGCAGAAGTTGTGACTCAAGTCAAGGTTAACAAAGAGTTTGGAAGAGGGCACTCTCCCCTTCAGCTTTATTGTGAGATATATGGTAGCCCAGATTCATTTATTCTAGAGGTATAGCTGAAAAACATACTATCTATACATCGTTGCACAAATGAAGACATGTAAGGGCCAGAGGGAAACTATGAAGTCTCTCAAGTTTGAATGGTCCCTCTCTGCTTCCTTTCCCTCCATTGGTGACATATTTGTATCTTCTCCCTTTGCACTCTTGATCCCGGAGTTTTAGGCACCCAGGACTTTCCTGTTTTTTAAATCCCTAATACTAACGAAAATTACTTATTCAGTTAGTCATGTATTGAGGATTATTACATACAAATTTAAGAAATTTCCAATCACTGTATATCCTTTACCTCTCTCCCTGGTGTTTAAATTTGAAGGAAGTTTTGCTCATCTCTGTATTTCTCAGTACCCAACACAGTCCTGCTGGTACAGATCCATCTCACAGCGTCTCCCAGGCGTTCCCTAACTGTTGAATGAATGTGTTAGTGTGTAAGGAGCGCACCTCCAGGGAAAGCGTTCTAGTGACTTGTAACACAGTATTTCACTGTGAGGAGGTAAAATGATAATGATCTGTGGTCTTCAACCCCTGGTGGTGGACAAGTAACACAAGGTTACCCCCGGTGGCTTCTTAGAGACTGGGCCATGGAGCTCTGTGTCCCGCATACATGGAAAAATTGTCTTCCATGAAACTTAGGAAGTGGATCGGGTTTGGGGGTGTGCAGTGGGCACACCAGGAGGTGAGCAGTGGGCTAGTTCGGGAAGCTTCATCTGTATTTAGGACGCTCCCCATCGCTCACATCACCGCCTGAGCTCCGCCTCCCCCGCGGAAAAATCGTCTTCCATGAAACCAGTCCCTGGTGCCCAAAAGGTTGGGGGCCACTGATTGTAATAATGATTAAGACAGTGAATGCTGGAGTAAAGGAAACACCAGTCCCTGGCATACTGGGGCTAGTAGCCTGTTTGGAGGTAAAGAATAGGGAACTTTTTATTTTAATGTTTGAGTGTTAGAGTGTATGATGGTGCTGCTGATGTGGATGAAGACTTAATTTTCACAGTGTTATGGAAAACAGTCATAGCTGAAAATAAACCCCAGAAAACTGATCAAGTAAAGGGAGAAAAATTAAAAGCAAACAAGTTTGGTTCTTTAAAATAATGCTTATTTCAATCACATTTGTGAACCGCTTGCCATTTATGCCTAAACCTTGTGTTACCCAATAGACATATATATCATATATATTTACCATATTAATCTGATTAAAGAAATGAAATATTTCATCTGTTTTCATATTTCGGGGCTTATTTTACATGTTGGTCTGCATCTAACCCATGAAAGAGTACGAATACAGGGATTTTTCTAAATGTTAGAGATATAGCAGGAGCAAGACAGACTCAATTTCTCAATCATTTGGAGCTTACAACTATCACTATTAACTCTTGCTCTTAGAAAATTTTACCTCTTGTCTGAAATATGAACCCATGTATTAATACTAATTTTCTTCATGTGAAGTAGCTTAGATGTATTGATCAAATTCTAGTAGGAATGTAGATTAGGTATTAGGTTCACCAGTGTGTAGGCCAGTTAACTTCTTTTAGTTCTATAACAAGTTTATGTATAAATATTAGCAAGATCCTTCAGAAGGTGTTTTATTGGTCAAGAATGAATGCAATAATATAAGTCTGCATAAATCTGTTCACTATTGAAACCAGCCACGAGGCAAAGCACATGCCCATAGGACATAAATTAAGAGCAAAATCTTCTACCTACCAAGTCAGCCCAGCTATAGACCCGAATGAGAGCCGATCCCATAATAGCAGAGAAAATTTGATATGTTTATCAATGCCTGTTTTCACATATTATGAGCAAAAATCATCTGCCTGTTTCTAATAAGATACTTCAAATTATTTTCTACTGTTTTTGACTCAGTTTTTCAAAATGGCTTTTGTAAATTAGAGATTAACAATGTTCCCAGAATTAGCAGTAAAAATTCACGAAACTGAATTCCATTTCTATGCATGTTTAGTTCCATAACAATGTCTCTTCTTGCCACATGGCTATAGTTTTTTATTTCTCTTACATGAAAAACTCTCCAAAAACAGAATGATTTTTTTTTCCCTCTGAGCAAGCTCTGTTTTAAAGGTATTTCCCTCTGTCTTTTTGGCAAAAAAGTTTTCTTGGGATGTGAGCTTGCTGCATTTGCATGTGTGGCCCAGAGGCCTCATAGTCTCAGCTGGATAGGTCTCTTGGAAAGAGAAGTAGCTAACATATCACATTTTATGATGAGGCTGCCAGATTGTTGTTCCCCTTTATACACCTCCTAGTCGTTCTGCACGAGGGACTCCCTAGGGTGAGTGCGAGAGATAAATGAGGTGTTGAGGGGAATAACAATTTTGCACAAGGTGAAAGGATAAAGGAAAAGTGAAAAACATTCCTGCCCAGCCACAGGATAAGTCATATTAATTAGTCTGCGTATGACACAACTCCACAAGTGGAAATGAAATTTATGAAAAGAGAATCATAAAATGGATACACCTCATAGATAAATATCACTTGAATGCTACACTTCACAGCTTTTCCACATTGTATAAAATTACTTCATTATTCATGACCTTATTAAAACACATTATAGATACACTTGGATATAAATTCTAAATACTTAATCTCAGTAAGCTCTGTGCATTTAAAAATATAATAAAAAAATCCATTTCTACCATTTCAGATTTAGACATTTGCTTTAAAGTGACAAGTTGTGAAAGGAAATAGTCTCCTATGGTTCATTTGGTAAAATACCTATGAGTCAAGTCTAGTCCACAGTAAAGAGGCAGTGTAGTGCATAGTCTAAAATCATGAACATAAGTTTGACTTAAAATGTATCCTTAAGTATTTTCTGCATGTTTTACCTCCTGAAGTTTGCTTGGTTTAGGATACTAAAAAAATTTTATATTTATAAATATATAATATTACAACTAATGGCCAGGAAAGTTAAGCCAGCCGTGAAAAGACATACGTGCTAGTATGGAACTACTTTTAGCATTAAATACGTAATATAGATAACCCATAAATGAATAAAGAAGAGGTGGTAGACTATTAAAAATGTCTCCATTTTGTTAAAATATGTCTATAAAAGCATGAACTAAATATAATTTTAAACAAATGATGAAATAAGAATGTTTGCAGTTTGACTATATGCA
This sequence comes from Varecia variegata, assembly GCA_028533085.1. Classification (NCBI taxonomy): domain Eukaryota; kingdom Metazoa; phylum Chordata; class Mammalia; order Primates; family Lemuridae; genus Varecia; species Varecia variegata. Next base: position 160,745,707 of record CM052437.1, on the reverse strand, counting down.
ATCAAGGCATGATTTTTCTTCTTTAATTTTGTTCTATTTGATTAGATTGAATAAATATATAACTGTAGACAGATAATTATTATTGTAGGCAAATAATAGTACTGGCATTTTAGTATTTTTACAACTAGAATGAAGATATTCACACTAAAGAGGCAATTTTTTCTTCCTATTTAAAATTTTTTAAATTTTATTGCAGACTATTACAGGGTACAAATGTTTGGGTTACATAAATTGCTTTTGTACCGTTTGAGTCAAAGTTGTAAGTGTGCCTGTCAGCCAGATGGTGTGCACTGTATCCGCTAGGTGTGAATTTACCATCCCCTCTCCCCCTGCTTGATTTCCGGTGAGTGTTATTTCCATATGTATACATAAGTGTTGATCAATTAGTTCCAATTTAATGGTGAGTACATGTGGTGTTTGTTTTTCCATTCTTGTGATATTTCACTTTGAAAAATGGTCTCCAGTTCCATCCAGGTTAATACAAGAGGTATTAGTTCACCATTTTTTATAGCTGAGTAATACTCCATGGCATACAAATTCCACATTTTATTAATCCACTTATGTATTGATGGGCACTTGGGTTATTTCCACATCTTTGCAATTGTGAATTGTGCTGCTGTAAACATTTGAGCGCAGATGTCTTTTTTATACAATGCCTTTTTTTCCTTTGGGTAAATACCCAGTAGTGGGATTGCTGGATCAAATGGTAGGTCCACTTTTAGTTCTTTGAGGTATCTCCATACTCCTTTCCATAGAGGTTGTACTAGTTTTCAGTCCCACCAACAGTGTATGAGTGTTCCTATCTCTCTACATCCATGCCAACATTTGTTATTCTGGGACTTTTTGATAAAAGCCATTCTTGCTGGAGTTAAGTGACATCTCATTGTGGCTTTGATTTGCATTTCCCTGATGATTAGAGATGTTGAGCATTTTTTTCATGCTTTTTGGCCATCAGTCTATCACATTTTGAAAAGTTTCCATTCATGTGTTTTGCCCACTTTTTAATGGAGTTGTTTGATTTTTTCCTTGCTGATTTGCTTGAGTTCTTTGTATTAATAGATTCTGGTTATTAGGCCTTTATTGGATGTATAGCATGCAAATATTTTCTCCCATTCTGTAGGTTTCTTTTTGCTTTAATGATTATTTCCTTGGCTGTGCAGAAGTTTTTTTTAATTTGATCAGGTACCATTTATTTATTTTTGTTGTTGCTGTGATAGCTTCTTCATAAATTCTTTGCCTAGGCCAATGTCTATAAGAGTTTTTCCAACATTTTCTTCTAGAATTCTTATAGTTTCATGCCATAGGTTTAAGTTTGTTATGCTTCATGAGTTAATTTTTTTGAGTGGTGAGAGGTACAGATCCTGTTTCAGTCTTCTACAATGTGGCTATCCATTTCTCTCAGCACCATTTATTGTTTTTTTTTTTTTATTTCAGCATATTACAGGGGTACAAGTTTTTAGGTTACATATATTGCCTTTGCCCCACTCGAGTCAGAGCTTCAAGCATGTCCATCTCACAGACGGTGCACACCACACCCATTAAGTGTGAATATACCCATCCCTTCCTCCCCCCTCCCACCTGCCCTACACCCAATGAATGTTACTACTATATGTGCACTTAAGTGTTGATCAGTTAATACCAATTTGATGGTGAGGACATGTGGTGCTTGTTTTTCCATTCTTGTGATACTTCACTTAGTAGAATGGTCTCCAGCTCTACCCAGGATAATACAAGAGGCCAGCACCATTTATTGAATAGGGATTCTTTTCCCCAATATATGTTTTTTTGAGTATACAGTGCAGTAGTGTTATCTTTCTTGGTTTTTAAAGGTGTTTTCACAAATGTCTGTGAGAAAACTAGTAGGTTATAAGCAATTTAGAGTCAAGTTTTAAATGGACTTTGTTTATGTGTGTTTTTCTAGAAATACTTGAGCATGAGCATTTACTGAAAAGCTCAATGTTCCTTTAAGAAATGTGTTTTTGCTATTAATATATTCTCCTTAAAATATTGTATATAAATAATTTTATCCACAAACTAGAGTTCTATTTCTTTAAGATATGCCTATATCAGCATTGTTTCTCTTGTGTGATGAAAGGAGTAATCACTACAGTATAATAATTATCTTTTTTTTTTTCTGAAGGAGTAATTAGGAATGCAACCCTGAATAAGTAATGGTGTGTAAATTACTGCTGGCATCCCAAAGATCCAGTAGCTCACACATTCTTATTTTCAAAAGTTTTTCCTTTGATTATTATGCCTTATTTATGTTATCAAATATAGGATTCATCTTTTTTTTATAGCTGATGCTGCCTCTTTTGGAGTAAAGTAATTGAAGTTTACTTACTAGGGGAAAAATAATTCAAAGAATTTAAAACACATTCTCCCTTTAGAAAAAATTCAAACTTTTCTTTACATAAATATGAAAAGGAATTAATATGTATAACCCTTGTGAATTAAAGGAAAAGCTTTCCTATAAGGTAATTATTACAAATACGGTTGAAGAGGATATTCTGTGTTTTAGGGATTTTTTTTAAGATTTACTTAATTCATTTTTGAATAGGTAATTCATACATGTTAATATCATGTTCAAAAAGATCACAGGTGTATATATCAAGTGAATATTTGTATTTATCTCCTTCCCCAGCACCTTCATGACTATTTCTTGTATATATTTTCAGGGTTAATTTATTCATATTCAAGATTATGTGACTGCATTTGTGTGTATCCATATTCATAGCTATGCTTATATATATAAATAAATAAAAATATCCATATCTTTATCCAATAATGATTGTGTACAACACATGTAATTGTGCACTTTGCTGTTTCACTTGGCATTATATTAATATATATTACACTGTCTGATTGTTTTTAACCATTGCATATTATTCCCTTGTATGTAATTGTTTGAACATACATTACATATACAAATTTTTCAAATAATTGGTAACCCAGTCCCCTATCTTGTTGAACATGTATTTGTTTTTTAATCTTTTACTATTATGATCACTAAAATAAGTATCGTCATACATATGTTACTTCACAAATGGTTAGTTTGTCTGCAGGATACATTTCTAGAATTAGTATTGCTGAATCAAAGATTATGTGAATCGTAAATTATGACTGATATTTCCAAATTACTATCCATAGAAATTGCACCATTTAACACGCCGGCCGGCAATGGATACAAGTGTCTATTACTCCTCACATTCACAAACAGTGCTTTATGTTGAAAGTACTGTATGTCTCCAGTCAGATATCTGCCTAATTAAATATGTCTATTAATGTAATATTTGGCATCTTGTAAAACATATTTCTTTTCTTATTGACAGTATCAAATATCCTGCATTCTTGGAGTCATCCTAGGAAGAAACAATCAAGCACAACTTGCTATTAAAACTGCTGATGAACAGTATAAGATTTCAAACACTTTTGCCTTCTTTATAATAAAACAATACAAGAGGGCATTATCATAACTGCTAATAATAAACATTTGTTAAGTGATAACAATATATGAAGCACCATAGACAGAACACAAAATTGGACCTGTTCTGAGTACAGTTAAGCTTCAATTTAAAAGTTGTGTAGGAAGAATACTCACAAGAACCAGCCTTCAAATTTCCCTGTGGACAAACAAGCCTGCTGCTTGTTAACTCTCCCCAAGCAAAGTTAATGACTCCCTCTTCCATATTTCCATAGTGCTTTGTTTACCTTTTACCTCTTCTCCCTGTGTATCATGCTTATCCACTGACCTCTCAGCAACCCCTCTGGACTGTAAGACCTTGAGGTTAGGAACTCAAATTCTTGTACATCCTCAGTATTTATAATAGCGTAATGCTTGCTGCATAGTAAGTGTATAACTATTGTTTGCCTTGTGAATAGACAGATGCTGAGCAACATCTCTTTTTATCCTCACAATAAACCTATGATGTAGATAATATTATTGCTCCTTTACAGATGAGCCAACTGGCATATATAAAAGACTACTTGCTCCAGGTCACACAGTTGCAGAGGCAGGATTGAAGTCCTAAGACTTTCTAACACCAAACTCACGCTTTAGAAGAAAGGCAAGACACTGCCTCTTTGGAACAAATGAACTAATAAAGCCATGTCTCGGGCACAATCTAGATCACTGAGTGGCCCTTCGTCTTAGTCCTGAAGAGTAACTGATACTTGGTTCCAGATCTTTCCTTTATAAAGCTGTGTCTATTGCACTATTCCTGAGGGTTCTATTCCATGAAGGATCGTAAAGAGGGTCAGTTCCCCCAGCCATCTCAGTTCTTGCTGTCACCAAAAATTCATCTACACGCTAAAAGTTTTTCTACTAGTCACTAAAAGAAAGAACACAGAAGTAAAATTTGTAATAACAAAATGAGAACATTACAAAGCTTCTGGAACACTTAAAAGTTGTGATTTTTGAAAATGTATCTAGATATCTCAGTTTCTTCTACTAAGACTAATTCATGCTTAATTTCTTTTTTGCAGCAGAAAGAGCTGACATTAGAGTCAAGATGGAAAATAGTTTTGAAGTGGTGAGCCTTCCAAATACCAACCTTAAAGGGTGGCTCAAGGGACACCATAGAGCTAGTTCATCTCCGCTTATCCCAAATGTGATCTTATTAAGATTATTTTCAGAAATGTCTTTATAGTTCTCAAGTCCCAGGTGGACTTCTAATTAGTTATCTCTGCTGTCACAGTCTCTACTTTATAAGTTAACACTGGGTCCTTCCATTGTCTTCTCCTTTCAAATTTTTTTTTTTTTTGATTGATGGGCAATATGTACACCTGGGGCCAAGAGGCATGAGGGCATCTAGAGCATAATCACTTTGTCTTTCCACCCTTCAGTTCTTCTCTTTCCTACTCTGATCCATGTCCCACTAGACTGTACTATCTGGGACAGAAGAACCTTGGATTAACTGGAAGGTGGAGAGGCAATTTTTCTTACACTAAGATTAGCAGATTTCCCATAGCTTCAATAAGCTGAATTGAAGCATTTTGTTCACCAAATATAAGTAGAGTTATGGGTATATTAATAAAGTCAGAAAGGTGCAAGGTGTTCATGGGGACCAGATGTTTTCCTTTTGGACAGAATTAAAGAAGATATTTATTTTAAGGTGGAGGAAAATATAGCTTGAATATTGTCTTAAAATGATTTATGAACTCAAATTTAAAATTTAGAAAAATAAAATGGGATACCAATGAGAAGCAGAATAGTGTAGATTTATTCATTCATTAATTCAATGTGAACTTTTTGAACACCTACAGTGTACCCAGCAGTTTAGTGGAGATCCAGCAGTAAACAAATCAGACAAAAATCTCTGCCTTCTTGGAGTTTATTTTCTCCTGGATGGAAGAAGATCTAAGCTAGAAAGTACGTGGACCAGATTCTATTCCTAACTTCAAAACTGCCTATTTGAAATTTAGGCAAAGCACTTAACCTATGTCTTTAACTTCGTTTTCAAACCTTGGATTTATCCTACTTACCTTCCACATTTTTTTTTCTTTTTACAAAAAGCAATTGTGAAAGCAATATACGAAGTCTGTCAAGCTATACCAAAGTAACAAAATGATATTTATAGGTCTGTAAATCATCTCTCTGAGGTATCTGAATCAACTATTGATTCTGAATTCTTACATGTATTGGTTATCCATATTAGCAGAACTAGATCAAAATGTCCACTTGAGTGATCATCAGCATAATTAAAAAGCCACATCAACTGTGCAGTGCACTGGTCCCCTCTCCCCATAAAAGTGTGACATGGCCACAGGTGAACTAGACCAGAATTTCACAGTTAAAAAAACCTTGAATAAGTTCTATGGACCAAGAAAGCTTAAAAAATATTTATGACCCAAAGAAATCAGATGGTTTTCATTACTGTTTTAAAATTCACACTCAATACATGAAACCTTAGTCAAGAAGAATTTTGGTGAACTATTTTCCTTTATTTGATTTTTATGAACTCATAAACATGAGATGCATTCCGTCTAAGTCCAGTGTTGATTAATTTCATTTATTTCTCAATGAAATATCTTTGCCCTTTGGAGAAAAGATAGTTTATTAGATCTCTTTCTCCCTCCCTCTTTCTCTCTAGAACTATTAAAGTAGGCATTCTTGGACTCTTCTGTTGTTTATCTTTTGAACATTATTGTCTTACTTATCTTAGAAGATATTTTCTTCACTGCAATGAATTTCAATTTTAACTGTATCCATTTTATAAAAAAACACCATAGAATTAAAAAAAATCCCATCAGTGCTAATGTGTGAGTAATGATGCATTTCTCACATAATAGCACAGACCAAAATGAAAAAAAAAATTATAAGATTAAATATCTGGATTGTAATTGAGAAAAGAAGTCTTATTTTGAGATCTAGTCCCAAATTCTTCCAGTAATTAGTTATGCGTCCTTGGGAGAGTCTCTTAATAATTCTAGGCTCATTTTCCTCAACATTTAAATGAGGGGTTAGGATTAGTTTGTCTTTAAGATCTTTTCTTCCTGTGTCAATGAGTCTATGAATCTAATTGTTTTTTATAAGAGGTAGATTTCAATGTGCTATGTAATAACTTCATTAATGTGATTAGATGGATCATTAATTTTTACATACATTAATATTAAGTGCTCTAATAAAAATTGACTTTTGAAAAATTAGAATATAGTTTACAGTGACTTTGTAGCATGACTAAGAGTAAGTAAGCTATAGGGAGCATGCTAGCCATTTAGAAGAAATGGTCTTCCAGTTGGAAGACAAGGGTGAGTTATGCTATTGGGTTGCTGTAGTTGATTGCATATGTAGTGTGCATGGAAGTTAATTCTTCAAGGCTTTCAGACCTGCTGATCTACATGAAATTTTTGCTATTTAAAAAGGCTGAAGGAAAATATCAAATTTGAAGGTTAAAATCAATCAAAAGTCATTAGTATATACTGGAGGCACAGAGGTAACACAGTGGCCCATTGCCTTCCCTTTTGTAGTGAGGTGTCTTTTTCATTTTTCTGCCATCTAAGCTCCTCTTGGCTCCTGCCTGCTCCTTCCTCTTGCTTTGCCTCACCTGCTCCTTTCAGGATCCCTCATTGTTCTCTCTGTGCCTCATTAACTGTGTTCTTGTTTTTTACATTCGTACTTGCCTTCTTACACTCTTCTTTTCTATTTTGATGTCTTTCTGTTCGCATGTATTACTTCACTTTTGTTCTCTTTCTCTTCCACTTCCTACCCTGGCATCCCATAGTTGAGTCCTCGTTTCTGTTTATGACCTTTTTCATTCCTCTTCTGTCTTCTCTTTTGACCTGCACTATACCAACTCATTCATTCCAACCTGTGATAATCATTACCTTTACTTATTTCTCCTCTTATTCATAAATACTTATTGCACCTCCACAATGTGTCATCTGGTGTTTCTGTCTCTCTCCATGGGGATGAAATATTAGAGAACAAAAGAGATAGTTCGGAAGGGAAGAAGAAAAAAATTTTATCATATCCCTTTCTAGAAGTAGATATCTTTCATCTACTTATTCATTCCATGAAAAAAGCAACTAACTGCCATTGCTAATATTGCTGTACTTCGACATGCCTGGCAAAGCAAGGCAAGACTACTATACATATCTATATGTAACAAAAGAACCATATTTATGTCTACATGCATACACAAGTCTATATGCCATATACATGGGAATAAAATCTATGTATTCTGTTCAGGGTTGCCACTAAATTTATTTAAAGTTGTGAGTAGGTTCCTAAGTTAAATGAGCATAAAACTATAAATATATGCATACGTGTATGCAGAGTTGAATGTTAAAACTAATGAAAATTTACAACAAAGTTAATTTGGCAGATAGTTAATGAAGTACATTAACAGTATTGTACTAAACAGTAATTAGGCAAAAACAGTAAGCCATTCATGTAATGAAAATAATTAGCCTTTCTTTTTCCAGCCAAATTTGTCAATAAACTCTTGCTGTCTCAACTTGACTAGAAACAAAAAAGCCTTATTTTCAATATGGCAACAAACTAGCTTAATTAGATTATGATATTAATGTGTTTGTAAAGGGAGGGGAAGGTGAGAGGGGTCTTGGAGTATAGGACACACACAGGACAAATAGTTTTATTAATCATAAAGATAATGACATGAGGTCCATGGGTTGTCATGGAATGGCAATGTATATCTGTATATCGGGGCAGTCCACAGAGATCTATCCCCACTTTTCCTAAAAGTCCTAAAAGTTGTGATTTAATTCTTTGAAAGTACTGTTCCCGTATCTCTGGCCAGCCACAGAGGACTGAGTTCAAGCACAGGCAGGGAAGTCAGGCAGCCTGGTGCTAGTCCAGTGAAAGCAAACTCTGTGCACTGAAGGTTAATATGTTGTTCAACTTAAGGCAAATCATGATCATAGACTTTTGAATTCAAATATAGTCAATCAATGAGGAGAGTACTCTGCACAAGGGTAGGGCTGAAAAATAATAATAATAAAAGATAAACGATACTAGAAGACAAATTCAAGACTTGGTAGCATAGAGATTAATACTTCATGATGCTTCAGGTGAAACAAATACTCTCAACCTAATATGTTTTTCAGAGAACTCTTCATCATTTAGGTTAAGTTGCTTAAAACACTGTGTATCTGAGAAATGGATCTGAAAGTTTAAAGGAAAAAATGGCTCTTGGAGTTGTTTTTCCTTAAGTTCTGAGTAAATAAAACACATCTGAGTAAATAAAATCAAGGGGCAAGTTTAAAAAACAAAGGGAGTCTTCTATGTCAGTTAGCAGAAAATGTACTTTTTAAATTGTCTCTCTAAAGGGATATGTTTTGTACTAATTCACTATCAACTCTCTCTGCTGAGATGAAAAACACAATTATTTCATTCTTTTCCCCACTGGTGAGGTATCAGTAAACTACCTTATATTTGGTTTCAAATAGCTTCTTTATTTAGAATAGAAACTAATCTTTACAACTCTTTTTCTTATTCTTCTATTTTCCTAAAATGAAAGCCACGTGGCCAATTCATATAATCTTAGAGTGGAAAAGGCTTTTCACTGCATGCTGCCATTGGCAAAAACCACAAACACACATAAATATGAGAGTTGAGATGGAAAAGAAATCATTGTAAACAAAATTTAAAAATAAATATCTAATTTTAAATAAATCACAATCAACAAAATCGCTAATAGAAAAAATAATTTTTAAAAAAGATGTCACGGGACATGATTACTTCAAGGAGTTGAAACAAATCTAAGCTATTGGGAAAAGAGAAAAGAAGGAGCTATCCATGAGGAAAGAAAGGAACTAGGAAGGAGGCTGGCCGTTGGGAACAAGGATGCCAATGCCAGACCATGGTCATTGTGGGAGTGAATGTTTCTCAAACTTCTCTTCATTGCTCATTCAGAAACAGAGACTCATTTATTGGGCCATGTTTAATGGGCCACACATGGCTGTGGGAAGAAAACCTTGGGACAGATTGTCATAGTGTATTGTCAGGTTCACAAAATAATTCTGGAGGACTTCAGTTTAATTTCATAGGGCCACATTTTTATCCTTCTGAAGAGAAATGATGTCATGGCCTGGATCATTACAAAAAATAACAAAGCCACATCCTGCTGGTGGGTGCTTACTTAGTGGTATTTATTTTCTCACCTTGATTAAGGTTGAGGGCTTCCAATTCTTCCTAAAAGAGAGGGAAAACACTACTTGCTAAGTGTCTGCTTAGTTCATGGCTTTAACTAAATGAATGCCATGATATTTTGTCACTAGACACATAACCCTATATTAGCATGCCATTTATGACGTGTCCAGCTGATAGGCAGGCTGTTACAGGGGCCCAGGGCTACAGTTCTCTTCAGTCTTTTCATTTCTTTGTGAGGACTGGAACTACTTCTGAATTTATATCTGTTTTAATAAACCAATTTACTGAGTCATTTAACAACATATAACAAATGCCCTCTGAATGTAGATCATTGCAGTAGACACGAAGAGACATTAAAAGTAGACATAAGACATGTACAAAGTTTACAGAGAAGCAGAACAGAAAAACTTCATAGGGAAAAAAAAACCCAGCAACACAAAAAATAGAATAACTATGAATTCATGCAATAAATATTCATTGTCTATCATGGTTCAGATACTGTTAACAACTGCAGATACAAATGTAGCCAAAATAGACTCTGATTCTATCCTATGTATTTAGACAGGATTAAATCCCCAGCCAACAAACACAAGTATGAATGTTTAGAAGAATTATCAACAAAAGTTATTTCCATTCCAGGATATATTAGGAGGAGGGATAAATGTTAAACACATAAATAACTTCTGTAGGATGCCTTGGTCTTAAGTAAACATATTCTTAATTAATGTCGAAAGGTAGGACCTGGCTTCTGATAGTAATGAGCCTTTACCAATAGACAGAACTTGAAACATCATGAAATTATTAATAGAATTAATGACTCTTTGTGGGAATGGCAAAAATTTCCCACCCACAAGGAGCATTTAAACTAGTCAAAGAGACACAAGTGGATGCTGTCATCTTGACCAAAACCAAAAATCTTTGCTAGTGATTTCTTTGCTATATTTTATGATGGCATAATTTAGTATTATAGAAATTAAATATGGCCATTTCCTAGTACTTTGTTCTTTTCTAGGAAGTTGGACATTGATTTTTAAATCATTTATCCTAGCAGTTTCCTTGGTATAGTGAAGAGGTCTATCATATATAGCATCAACCTTTCTAGATACATCAGATTTTATTTGGTAGTATAATCTGGCTGAAGTATCTGGGCCTCCAAAATGCAACTGAGTTCTAGTATGAGACTAATACATTTTCCAGGAGAGTTGAAAACAGGAATGTCCCTGAAATAGATGGCTCTCCCGTATATAATGGCCATCTGACACTCTTATCATATTCTTTTTCCCTCTATATAATATTCTAAAATTCCTTTCCTAGCCCTTAAATATTACCCTAAACTCTCAAACCTAGTAAATTGTATCCCTGTAGAAATTTCATTCAGTTTCTTAAGAACTAGGATTATAAGTCATCTAAGCTTCAAATATATCTTATTTTTATAAAAATATATACTTTCACCAAAGTTCATTTTCAGATGGTTTGGGGTGAGGTAACATTAGGAAATAAACCTAGATTACTTATGTTTTTCCCAATAATATGCCCTGAAAATAGCTAATAATAACATACAAAATTATTATTATTATATTAATATATTATAAAATATTTTTATTATAAATATTCTTTGAATTCACATATATAAAGATGAATATGCCATGTAAATATTGTCTTTTTTTGAGAGCAGGTAGCAATTATTTTTCTGTTTCACTCATGTTGAAAACATTTTAAATGCTCCCAAAGGGATTCTTGTACAAATGAAATATTTTGTAATGTGCTGTGTATATATAATACAGAATAGAACATATATTTAAAATCATTTTTTGGAAATAAATTATTGTGATCATTATCTATCAGTCTTCCAAGCAAGGATTGATCTTTCAAAGAACTTTGGCTTCTAATATGGTGAAATGGCTTCTCCAAAGTCTGAAATAGTGTGTCACTTGTTTCCTAAAATCCCTAATAGACATTCAAAATAAAACACTATATGGTTTAAGATATGAAATTCTATTACTTTTATCAAATCATTCACACTTTGGCAACAGAGCTTGTTTTTGCAATTGAGAATTACGTATTTCTAGGTTAGCTGTTTTGAAAAATATATGGAAGTTTTCAATACTATATGATAAATTTAATATCATAAATTAGAATATTTCTTATTCTATGTTGACATGCAGAAATTGCAGCCTATCATGTATAGCCTACTATTACATTTTATTCTTACTACATTGGTACCAGTCATGATATTAAAACTGCATTCTTCAAGGCTAATATTCTTACTTCCTTACTTGGACACAAAGAAATACTTATATGTGGACTACTAAATGGCTGTAAAAATAGCACCCTAGTCTGTCAAAGTTTCCAGTATTTTCTAGTTTGAATTTGTCATTCATTTAATTAGCAAACATTTTTTCACACTTACTGTGTGCAAAGTTCAGTATCGTCGCACCTGGAAGGATTTTTGTGACAAATCCTATGGAACAACATGCTCTGGAAGCTGGAAGGTGCCATACAATGGAAGTTATTGTTGTAGAGCTGAAATTTTTCTTATAGAATCCTGATACATGTTGTGGAAAAAAAACATGAAATTTGGTATCACAAAACATAATCAAAGTCCTAGTTGTTGTGCTTTTTAGATGTGAAATCTTGGCAAATCACTTAATCTGTTTGAGACTCAGTGTTTTAATCTGCAATGTTTGCTTCGCAGAGAAATACTTATGTTAAATGAGAAAATGTTTGTGAAAATGCTTTGTAAACCCTGAGGTAGTTTATAAATGTTCATTATTCTTATAAAACTTGCTTCCTGCCTTAAAGAGGTGGAACATCTAACAGAAGAGGGGGAAAAAAACTCTTTATATTGCACTGAAACATATATCTTAAAAGTATTTAATTATATTTATATAGGATATTTTATATAATGAGCAATTAATCTACATGTTGAATGTAATGTAAAGGACAGATCTGAATATAGATTCCTCTTTGAGGGCGACATCAATACCTTTGATTCTGGGATGTATTTGTGACATAAAAGAACTGGTGATAGCTTTCATAAGGATACAGAGAAAATAAAGCACTATAAAAGCAGGATTTCAATAGCAAACATCCAGAAATATTTTAATTAGATTCTTATTCAATAATATTTTTGTTATATGAATTTAAACTAGGCATCAAAATCCCAGTAACCATAAGAACAAGGAAGTTCTAAGAGCTCTAATCTTGTTAGGGAATGACAATGGCTGGTTTCTCGGGCTACATGTTAGTAGGCGGATTTGAAAGTGCTGTGCTTTTCTTCCATTCATTCTTTTTATTTTTCATTATCTTTTATGCCTCATAACACAGAACACTGGTTATTCTTTCCAGGAAATTTTTATAATTGGATTTTTAAGTATCCAATGTGCAAAATATGAAAAAGAAAGAAAGAAAATGCTCAGAAAAGTTTTAATAAGTTTCTCATTTTAAAAGGAATATCCAGTGTTTAAAAGCCCAATCAGTGATGTAATAATGTATTAATGGTTCCTATACTTCATTTCATGTCATTGCATGGATATTAAGCAACGACACTTTGAAGTTTTATCCATCGGCCCATTGCATCTGGGGGGCATTTCTCCTGGGGTTCTTCTCCAGGCTCACACTGAAGTCCAATTAAAGTCAGTGGGAGCTAGGCACCCAGAGGGCAAGAGAGGCAGAAACTTGGAGAAAATGTCCGTTACCAATGTGATTTACACAAGGTCACAGAATAGTTTGGTCTCTAAAAGCATGCCAGTTGGGGGAAGGCTTGGCTGGAAATCTTCTTGCCTGCCTGTCTCCAGGGACTCTGGAGGGCACAGGGCCTTTTAAAATAGCCATTTCAGAAAGATCATCTTTTTTCATTTTCCCCATGTGTTCTCCTCTGGTTCAACATTACAGGATTAGCTGGGGGCTGCCAAAATGACAGCCCCTGAATGAGCTGGTGCCAGATCTACGCAGAGTCTAGGTAATTGGATCTGCTGGGTTAACTAAAGCAGCTGGCCTAAATGAAGGCTTGAGGACTTCAATCAGATTCTGTTTTAATTCTCCAGATAATTAGATAGCCTATGTTAGTTGTAAAAATAGCATTCGTCAGCTATCTCTCTTTCCCTTGTCTTCCTTCTATTAGAAATCTATCCCATGTAGCACAAAAATGCAAATTGTGCTACTAATGTGATCCTCAGCAAGATCTCCCCAATGGCTGGACAGTATTGTACAGAGCAAGAAGCCAAAGGAAGGACTTACACCATGAACTATTTAAAAGTAACCAGATTCACAGAACGACTAACATAACATTATTTCTCTTATAAGACATTTTTGAATAATTTGGGTTAGAACTTTAGCCTGTTCTTTATGGAAATACACATTTATGCAAATATAAATCATTTAAATATATGGAACTATATTATGTTGATAAACAAGATTTACAATGCCTTTTATGTTTATGATGTATTTTCATGTAACACAACCCTTTAATGAAAGGGTTCAAGAAGTCTATTGACATTTACTTTTCTTCTTACCATATATTTATTAAGCCCGAATATAACATTCACATTAACATCAAACACAGGTAAAATATGAAATTGCTGGTGAGGAATGATGACATATTTTAGTACTTTGATGGTGGTGCCAACATTTCATTTAGGGTATTTATATATGTCATCTAAAAAGTACAATAAATTTCAGTGAAGGCTCAATATATTACAAGACTTTTCATCAACACACTCCACAGGGCAGGCTAAAACCACAGAGGGGAGGAAGAAATACTGCTGAATAATCAATCTTTGAAAGCATTCAATGTTATTAAAAAAGCTACATTTAAAATATCCATAAGTCTAAAAAATGAACGTGTCTGAAGTAGTGTGATGCATATGTGTAAATATGAGAGTGATACAAAACATTTACCTTTCCTTCTATTTTTCAGTATTGAGATTATTAGGTAAACACAATTATTTTTTAAAAATACAATGGGATATTAGTGATGCTAAGGCTTTAACACAAACTCTACCCCCAGAGGGTAGAAAAATCTCTTTGTGTGAAGCTTTTGTTCGTTTCCAGCCACTGTGCTTGGAAAATTCCCCACGTAGCTCAAACACATAACAAGGCAAACAGACACACTTTTCAGCTTTAAGAATGGGTGAGTTGGATTAAACAAATTCATTACTATTATATGCTACTGAAGGTTGCAATGAAGTTTGCCTGCATTGCTCCTATCCTAAGTTTGAACTGACTTTATATGTCTAGTATTTCTGCATGATAGACAAGTATTGACATGAATCTATAAAAAACCGCTATGCCCATCCTGTGTTAAGTGAGCAACAGCAATGAGAAGAAAAGGGAAGTGCAGCTTTTTCTGAGGAGGTGGAGTTGCACTGCTGTCTGCTAGAACTGGGAGTACCATATTTTAAAATGAAGGGACAGAGGCCCATGGTTTTGCGCCCTCTATCCTTTGGAAGAAATCATTATATTCACTATAAAAGATGAGCCATGCTATTTCTTAAGCTTTGTTCTCTGTACTTAAAAATGTATCATATTGAAAGAAGTTTCCTAGCATACCATAGTAAAAGAAGACCTCCTGATTCTCTGCCAGAGCTCTTCTTTTTCACTTTCGCTTGTTGTGGGAATAAAGTCAGAAAAATTGATAGAATTTTCTATCTTCTACTGCCAAAAAGGAGACCTTTTCCCCAAATCGATGCCATCAAAGCTGCTGTAGTCTTTTCCTCCAGGCTTTATTCAGTAACACCAAGGTATGTGCACTCCAGCATTTGAAATTCTTTCTGGTATATATGAAGCACTAAAGGAAACCATTCTATAAAATTCATTTTGGGCAAATGAGCTTTAAAACACTCTCAGCAGAATATCACCAAAGAGGAATTTGGCAAAGTGATGACCTATATATTTTTGGTTTCCTTTTATAAGTCTCATTCTCTCTCTCTCTCTCTCTCTACACACACACACACACACACACACGTGCACACACACACATGCACACACCCCACAGCTCTCTCTGCCAATGATGGGCATGACTTTGAATAATCTATACGTCGTTAACTTTTAATGGTCTTTTTCATTTCCATATAGGTGCGAAGCACCTGCTGAGTGACAATACTCTTTTGATTTCCAGAGAGAACTTTCCATCTTGAAGTGGAGAGGAAGGTATATAAACCTGCTTAGTATGTATGCACTATTTACAAATGGGACATATTGTTCCCAAAATCTTAGAGAAGAAATCATTTGTCATCAAACTGAAAACCATACATATAGCATCTCCACTCCTCTCCTGAGGTATATTATTCTATTCTATTCAAGGGACTATTTTAGGATCCACATGAAGTTTAACCTTTGAGAGAATAAACTTAAAAGTTGGTAAAGTAAATATCTAATTATTAGGCAGAGCATCCAAATCCCTCCCCAAATGGCAGGGAAAATCCTAATTTTTTGCAAATTAGTTTCCACGATATCTATTATGAAGCTGGCTGCATCCCTAGAAGTGCACTTGGGGGTTATCTCAAACTTATGACACCAAACACATCATTCCTCAGTTGGCTTGTGGTTCAGTGTGTCTTAGAGATACTAAATTCCAGGAACCTTGAATAGAGTACGAGGCATAGAACTCCACACTGCAGATATTTTATAACTCTCCATTACTTTGTTTTGGACTTCACAGAGGCAGTAAAGTCTAAGAAATTTTTTTTTACCAGCACAAGTCTAAGAAATTCTGAGGGGAGACCTGAATCCTAAATTTACCTGCCAAACTTTTTGCTCTGACCCTGACTTTACTGCAGTCACTGTATTTCCCCTGTGCCATTTAAGCCAATATAATCTAAGATCTCAATTTTAATGCATTTTTTTGTTTGTCCTTACTGTTTCCTTTATCAGTTGTGTTTGTATTTTTGCAGAGTGGTTATCTTCCAGTGTTGGCTTCTGTATACTTTATTTTGGCTTTAAGGTAGGCATTCCTTTGGGTCTTCATTTTCAAACTCTCAGCAAAATTCACTCAAGAGCTAATCTCTTCAAACTCGGTAGTAGAACTCTATGATGTTTATCATACTTGCCAGACTATTGATAGGGATTAAGACACTTCAAGCTCTTAAATCACTTTAAGAAATTTGAAGAACACATTTCCCAATTCTGACTTAGTAAAAATTCACCATGTATGGATTTCTTTTTCACACAAATAGTGATTTAATCAAGTTAATCTACTTATCCACATATAAAATAGGCACTGGAACAGCTAGAGAAATTGTGGCCTTAGGTTAATACTTATATCAGAAATGGATAGAAATGATAAAGGCAATTGAAGTTCTTGAGGAAAAAACAGAAGTGCATAGAAATGAAATCTTTTCTGTGTTTCTATAGTATCGTTGACGTCAATGAAAGAATTACACTAGAGTCATTTCATGCTCCTTAAGTAGATGATTGCATTTCGCAATAGCTGAAAAATGAAAAATTTTTGAAGAAGAAAAGTTTAATAAGAATAATACTTCTCAAATCCATTATCTATTTTAAGTCTGGTTACAACCCTATGCCTTGGCAGGGTAGGGATTAGTATCACCCACATATTGCGAACTTAAAAATGTTTTGGATTTATCCAGCAAGTAAGAAGCAGAGGAGGAACTTGATCTTTAGATTTAATGCCTTGGCTTTTAAAATTATCTTCACCAGCTTCTTATTTAATTCCACCCTCCTTTAGAAATTTGTGAAAAAAAAAATTCTAGATCGCAGGTTATGGAGACTCAATGTGAGAACTCCAGAGACTCATCAAAATATAGCAAACATTTTTTTTTGGCACTTACTATGTTTGGAAATGTGACTTAACTCTGAATCAAATCTAGTTACCCACTTAGTCTAGTGACTCTACGTTTCTGAAGGGCAGACACCCCTTCTTACTCATCTTTGGCTCAGTGTAGAGCAAAGAACTGGCACAGAGCAGGTACACAATGGATGCCTGTTGAGTAAAATTACACATGGATCTTGAGTCTGGATGAATTTCCTTCTCTCCAGTTTGTCTACATAGTGGAGCCATAAAGTTGGAATTCGTAAGGACCAATTTTCCTGTTCATAGTCCTGCAAGTCCTTAAGTGTAAAGTATTTGGTTGCTGATTTATCAGAGGATGTATAAGAACAGTGTATCACAGATGAAGAGCTATGACATTACTTGGTAGATTGTAGAGGAGAAACCTGCCAATTTAGGTATCCTGCAAAATACTCATGCCTCAATATGTTTTTGTTTAACCTAAATGATGTTCTTAGTAGTTTACTTCACAGATCTTCACAGACAGTTTTTCAGTGCTTACTTTTACATCACTGAGACATTTTGCTAAGACTCATGTAGTTACATTAATATGTAGGCAAAGCTTCGAATATGTGGGAACCTAATCTCTTCATAGTGAAAAAAGTACAGCTCCATTTGGTAATGAGTAGAATATTGGCAAACACAGCAAAAAATTCTAGTTAATCACAAATTGTAACCACTCTCTAGTTGACATGTGCCTGCTGTGTTAATTGCTTCATTACTTAATTATGCAAAAAATAATAGCATCCACAGCAAACATAGCCCATGAAGCATTATTAAAATACAAAGAAACATTCTCTAGACTCTTCAGCACAAACATAAATATTTCATAATAAGGAAGTGCTCTTATTATAATAGTAATGAAAATTTTGCAGCTAACTTGAATTCTTCCTTTAAGTAAACCTCCATAATGCTTTTACACACCATGACCTCTGCTGTTTATGATTAGAATCATGGCTCTTGCCCTGACACCTACACCAAAGAGTAATTTTTTTAATTAGGGCATTGTTTTATATCCCTTCTCTAACACATAATTTTTATCACCATATATCTGTTAAATAAAAGAATAAATGTATAATCCAGTGAATAAATGAACAAACAAATAAACCCATCGATTTAGAGTATAGCTTTGGAATCAGAGAGAGGTCCCAGGAACGACTTTATAAGATAGTAAACACAAGATAGCAGCTTCTAGAGCAGGAAGGCCACAGTTGTGTTTCAGCTGTTAACTTTAGGGCCTATGGTCCAGGGATTTATGTTCATATAAATGTTCCTAGCCCTGGGCAAACAAATGAATATTGTCATTTGAAATCTTCCTATTACATGGAAAACTCTTGAAGAGTTTAAGACTCACCCAAAGAATTCCCAGTTTCATTACTTTTCTACTTTTTTTAAAATCAAACTCAGTTATTATAATAATGTAAAAGTAGGCACTGAAGAACTGTCTGGAAAGATCTGTGAAGTAGACTACTAAGAACATCATTTAGTCTAAACAAAAACATATTGAGGGATAAGTATTTTGCAGGATACTTCAATTGGCAGTGATCAAATTGGACAATAGAAAGATGGTAGGCAAGGGAAAACGTGAGGAGTTAGTGCAAGTGTCAGATGAAAATTGATGGTAGCAGTAGGATACATTTGACAGACATGGGGATGGACAGGATGTGGCAAGCGAGTTGAGGGAGGATCTCACCTAGTGTTCTAGATTGAGTACCCTAGTATGGTGGTGCCAATTCCTGTGCTAGGGAACACGTAGAATGGAGTAGTTTGGTGTTGGTCTATTTAGTATGAAATGTGTTTGAGACATTCAAATAGAGACAATAAGTAAGCAGTTGGTAAGACTTTCTGGTACTGTCAAATAATACTATCTAATCCTTATATAGAATTTTTGTGCGTTCACAGAATTTCTCACATAAACCTACATACAGAACTTTGATGTAGGAAGGCCTTATAATAAGCATTATTATTCAATAAATATTTATTACGTGTTGAATATCTTCAAACAACTAAGGCTCAAAGAGTTGAAGTATGTTTCTGGCCCAAGGTTGGAATACAAGCCTAGAATTTATGGCTCCAAATTTTATTATTCTATAGATTAGATTAGTATCATACAGTTTAGAATGAAAAGATTCTACAAATGCCTGTTAGATCATGGTGATGTTGGATAGTACTTAGAACTTCTGACATTATCTTCTGACCATATCTTTCATGTGTCTGATTAAATTTGTTTTTCTTATACTCAGTAGCTTCAAAATATATGCCAGATGCTCAGATTGAAAATCCTTGCTATTCTCCCCAATTTAAAATTTAACATAGTCTCTAAACAACATAAGATCCTGGGATCTTATGTTGTTAGACTACATTAAATGAAAAATTTGCCATATTATAAGAAGTCATGAGTTACTACTAAGCTTTCTCATTTATATACCACAGGATGCATTCGGAGGAGCAAAATAGTTTAGAACATGTGCTACATTCTAATTGTGGGTTCACAGTTTGCAAATAATTTTGATAAGGTACCTAACCTTTCTTAACTCCAGTTTCCTCATCTGTAAAATGGGAAATAATAACACTCATGGGTTTTCTGGGTATAAGTCAATGAGATAATTCTGATCAATGTGTGATTAAATTTGGCTTTCATTCTTATCTGGATGGTTCAACATGGGTTGTTCTTTATTGGCACAGGAAATAGCATGCTTTTTTCTTCCAGATGTTCATTGCTCCTTCTTGATCACCCATTAAGTGCTGGTCTTAAACTTGGTTTCCTTCCCTACAAATACATTGTAGATTCAGTTTGTGCCTCCATGTTGTAGTCCATGATTGAAATGTGATTTTCACTGCATTGATAAATAGCCTCTTCAAATGGACTAATCTCTTCGGACCTACCTGCCAAGTTTGCCTAAATAGAAACTTTATATCCAGTAGCACTGTTCTCTTTTAAATAGCCCTAGTGAAAGAGCAATCAGTTTTAAAAGCAGTAGGGAATAAATTGGCTATTAGTCTCCAGTGAAAGACAGACATCTTTAGCCCTACCTCGTCTGGATTCTTACTTCCTCTGAGAAGGAAAAGAGACATTCCTCTCAATACTTCAAACGGCAATAATTCGAGATTTTACATATGTGATTAACAATGAGCAATCAAGCCTGTAAATGTGCTGTTAACAGTGGAATTATTTCTCTTGTAGCTCGGCCAACAAAGGAAGAATTGCTACAGATTTTAAAGCCTTTCCTTATGCCAAGACTGGAGGTTCACCTTAATTCAGTGAGAGAACGTGAGTCCTGGCCAGTCCAGACTCTGCTTGTCTCTTTGCAAATAGACTCTATACAGCTAATGAGGTAGATGTTGACCTATCTAACATAGAGTCCCTTTAAGCTCAAAAGCTACCTCTAAAGGTAGCAGAGCAAGATTTTAACCCCAGCTCTTCACTGTGTGACCTGAGACAAGCTGCCTAACTTCTCCATGCCCGTTTCCTCATCTGTGAAATGGTAAATAACACCTGTGGCATTGTGAGAGTTTAGTGCATTAATTCACGTATAGTATCTATTATTTAAAGAGCAATAACTAAGTCATGGTTATTATTATTTAGTAAAATCAAATGAATAAAATAAAACAGACATCGTGTAGGAAATTTTGGCCAAGTATAACTTTTTTTCTCATCTTGTTATGAAAAATGAAGACCACCATATATCCGTGATGGTCTAGATACATTCAGAATGTTTCCCTCATTCTCCAAATAACTCCAGAGAGAGTCATTTCTTGTTCTCTAAGTTGTGTACTTCACTTCTCTGAAGAAAGTAGTAACTATAATTTACAAGTTGTTGTCTCTGGCTTTAAAAATTCATTTACTTTAACTACTTTCAATTTCTTAGATGCAAGGTGTATACAAATGCAAGACAGAATTATTTATTTTCTGGAATTGTGCCCTTGTTTCCCACTGTTCAGCATGTGTGCATATATACTGCTAAAATTACATCCTAATGATAGCAAATTGCAGAATTATGAGATATTCTGTAGCATCTTTTTTGTTGAAATAGAAAATGAAGAAACTTTAATAGCAGATGCAGCAATATGAATACAATTTACTGGAATTGCTCTTCTCTAATCATATACAAACCATGTTATGTCCTGGAGAGGTTATAAAAATATATAGAAATCTATTTATCCTCCAAGGGAATTGAGTTCTTAGTTAGAGCAATGACAAGAACCCGAAATCGAGTTGGGGGCCCTGACATCATGAATTGAGATAGTATCCTAATGATTTCAGTTTGTGCAGCCACAAGATACTGAATACAGGTATAAATGGAGGACAATGCTTTCCACATAGAGTATTTATCATTTTAGTCTTTCTTTGTTATTCTTTAGTAGGAACTTTTCAAAATGGAATTTTTACATTTGTATGAGAATTTGTAATCCTCATTTCTAGGTTAAATTGAGAACAATGAACTATTTGTACTGGATGCTTTTATAACAAGCTGATAAAATAAATTGTACATATATAAAACTACTCCACGTTTTCTATTTATGGATTATAAAAGCAAATCTATGCAATAGAATACATAGTTCAAACAATACTCATTCTTCTTTTATATTATACAGAATCCTAACTTTATAAAATAGTTAAATATGCTGTTTTAGAAAGCATTGCATCAAATAGAATATGCAATTTTGTTTCTCGCCAGAGGAAAACTCTATTGTTGATTTGTTTGTGTATCCTCCTAAAAGTGAAAAATGCTCATTTAAAAGCTTGCATTTTAATGTGGTCTTTCACATTTGCCTTATTTTAAGACTTTGCAAAGCAATGAGTTCCAAAAACTTTATTTTTAAAATAGGTTATTATTTTAATAATTTTAGACACTAATTTTGATTTTAAAGATCAGTGAGCTTCATATTGAAATTCTGTGACTATCTGAACTAGGGGCCACTTCATACAGTAAATTCATGTTTTAGGTCAGGATAAATACAATCGCATCTCAGAAAAATATTTGAATTGATAATTACGATAATGACTCAGTAGATAAAGATTGTAATAACATTATTTAAGCTTGCAAAAGCAGTATTTTTTGATACTTATGTTTGATTTAATGCCACATGGACTAAGAAAGACCAAAATATTACCTGGATAAAATTTTCAGACATTTCTCAAGATAATAGGTGTTCATTTCCTTTGCTATTTCAACAGCTTTGGAAGCAGTTGTTAGAAATACATTTAATCTCTTTTAAACTGCAGCTCCTTAAGGCTGATGTGATCACTAAACCAAAGATTTTCTAATTTACAGATTTAGTTAGCAGATGCAGTTAGCACTATTCTCATAACATTAACAGGCACATATACCTAATTTCAATTTCTTCTTTAAAAGATTGTTGTAGTCTGCTTCTGGCAAGAATAAATTTCATATTAACACAAACAACAAATGAAAATGCAAATCTTTAACTTAGATGTTTTAAAACTCGTGTGACTTATCCTAGAAAGCCATATTGTGAAAAGTATATGACTCAATAGCCTTTAAGCAAGATACTGCAATTCTGTCACTCTTCCAACAGTTTGGGAATTCCCTAATGATACAGACAATAAAAATAAATTTTATTGGAATTACATGGATGTTTTATTTGCTATCCTTTCCTAATAGTTCCTTTATCAAAATTAATAACAAGTTATGAAATAGTTATGTTTGATTTTTATATCTTTAGCTTCCTGCTCATTGTCCTCAACTCAAAAGAGGAGACTGATTCAAAATCTCTGTCTTAATTATTTTGAGTCTTTGTTTATTTCCTTATAATGCATTGGTGTCTTATAATCTGTTTTTTCTCCTTTCCATAGTTTTGTATATTCATTGCCATCAGTGCTTCTTAGATTTTTTTTTTTAAGGCTGTTATATTTTCTTGCAGCTGAAGATTCTTGGAACCAGCATCGCATTTTTTATATCAAACCTTCTGGTCTAACATATTTTTTTTAATTTTTAAAATTAATTATTATAGATTAATTGATGTCTTAACTTCAGTTTCCTTAAGGCCTCTCCAGAAAAGGTGATGGCAATAGTAATTACTATGTGTCTGCAAATCAATTAATGGTTTCATCCTTGATTTATAATAAGTTAATAGATGGTTCTAATATTATATATAACCTATTATAAATGCACCTGAATTTATATATTTATAATTTATTTATTTTATATATAATCCTTATAAATGCTATTTACAATTCTATAAGCATGAAAATCTTGATTAAACTTTTGGACCATTGCCATAATCTTCTTGACATAAACTGTGGTGTAGACCAAAACATATCATTTTAATTCAATAGAAGAGGCTAACTCATCAGAAAGCCTATAAATGTGATTTCTAGAAGGACATCAACAAATGAATTAAATTAAAAAATAGTTCTTTTAGGACTGAAAAAAAACTATAGTGGGTAACATTTAATAGGAACTTTACTTTTCAAAATAGGCATTTATTTGAAAAATTGACATAATTTGAATGTAATCATACAACTAATTGTAACTTCTTTTTATGAATCCAATGGTAACCCTTTAAGTCAGATAGCTCTTTGATAAAATGAACAAACATTTCTCATTTATCCATTTTAAAAATGATAATATTGAGCATAGGATAGTATTATATGTTCATTTGCCTTTCTCTTCAGCTAGATGAAAAGCTCTTGAAGGGCAGATTTGTCTTTCTTCTCTGTATTCGTATGACAGGAACAATGCCGGACACATGACAGATGCTTAATAAGGGTTTGTGGAAATGGTGAATTCAATTTCCAGTTTCATCTAGGTTCCTAATGTACTGAGTACTTATTTGAAGTTACATTAAAATATAATAGCCTTGTGGTGTATGATGAACATTGTACTGTGCACAAATGGGAGAGGATGTTGACTAACTCTAGATGAAATATTAGACAAATTTAAAGAGATCCAGACTGCCTGGTGCACTTCATAGTGCTGGAAGGGAACTTAGGAATCGTGAAAAAATGGGCATGAGGATTTCTTTAGGAATTTCTTTGCAGTGATGTATTTCTTTAGCATACTACACTTTTCAAAGCATATTTACTATGAGCTTCATTTGAACTTCCAAACATTGTCTTCTACAGGGAAGAAACTATAATCTCCCTTCTAAAAATAGGAAGAGAAAGGCAATGCTTTGCCCAAGATCATACAGCAAATCAGATTTGAATCTTGAATATAATTGCATCTTAATGTTCAATGCAGAATATTGCAACATTTATTTTCGAATTAATTCTAATATTCCAGAAGAGATCAGTGCCATTAATTATTGACTGATCTGGAGATGTGCCATTTTTGCTACTATTGGTGGAATTAATAGTGTTGATTAATGGTGGTACTTATATTACAACCACACGCCCATGATCTCATTGCAAAACTCATTAATCTCAGGAATCATCTAGGTTAGTACCAACTAACTATGATCACTCTTTTATCCCACTTTACATTAGAAATATATGTACTAAAATACACAATGATAGTTAGCATTTACTTTTATGAATCATTTCTACATCTCAAAAGAGTATATGATACTTCAAAGAAGAGGCTATGCCTTCTCTTGTATGTATTCTTGTTTGGAATGTTTAATGACAAAATGGGTTTTCAACAAATATTTATATTGGATATCTAAAACATTAACTTACTCTTCTTGCAATCTGGTTTTCTATGTAGAAACAAAAATGGACCAAGCAAATTTAAAAAGTATTTATTTATGAAGCAATAAAGAAGAAAATGCAAGAAAAGTAAATGATTAAATATTAATGCAGACCACACATTCTTAATAGTAATCTTAAATTTAAAGCAAATGCTGTACATAGTATAAACATTGTTAGAATAATTGAAAATAGGTTCCTGCTTTAGATTGCAAAATGTCACAAAATTTAGAGTATGCCATTGTCCTTTCATATATCCTTCCCTACATATTTAAAATTACTTTCTCCCCAGGCAGTTATATAAAGGTAGTTTAAAACTTCACTTTGTCAATTTGCAAAGTTAGGACAAACATCAAGAATTTATCCTCGTTAATGATAGTGAGGTATGAAATCCATATCACCAAAGAATCAGAAGTTTTTCAAGTTTCTTATTTTTGTTGTTATTTTTTCTCTGGCATATTCATGATTCCCTCAACTTTCTCATAAGAAAGTCATTCTCATGAATTTTTAAGGGATATTTTACAGTTCAAAAAGCTGAGAAACATTTCTGAATGTGTCTTAGTTCAATAACCTTTTGAATTTTTCCATGATTTCTATTGAATTTTCCCTAAGTAATGTAAATATTTTTATCCTACATATACAATATGAATTAATGGGCCCTTAAATTAAGACTTTCCTATTAGAACTAAGTGAATTACTGCATCTATTAGAAAAGGAAGGGCAAGAAATCAAATGAAATAATGGATATTGTATAGGAAACACTGCAACATAAGTATGAATCCTATAATGAAGATCTAAAATAATATTCTTATTTCACATTGAATTAAAATTAAAATTATGTGGTAGCAGAAAATATTTTTGCAAAGCTTAGAGAAAAATCTAGAGATGTGAAAATTAGAATGGAGACTGCGTGCAATGTCTAATGAGATCATTACATTTTTCTGTTAATAGCAGTTGCCTTGCTTTGCTATTTTACTATGTTTTTAAAATATTTTCTGCCAATTACTTACTCTGCTTCACTGGTTCTAAGTGATGCAATATACTAAATCACTTGATCTTAGACATCACTTTTGAGGGCTACTCCTCCGTTAATTTTATGGCAGCTATATACTATAGTTAGATGTTAATACCATGCAATATGGGCCAAGTCTCATTCTATTTCCCCCCCAGCAATGAATCACATCATAGGAAAAACTGCAATTAGAAACTTTGAGATATTCAATAGTGAGTGATCTTTCTCAGCTGTGAACTTCATAAATTTATGATCAAATCTGTGTCAATTCTTTTAAAATATAATCAAAACTGCTTTCTAAAAACATTACTGTTTGTTCCATCATTGATTATATTATTAGATAATCCCATGTTCTACTTTTACATTTTTATTTATTATGGAAGCTATCTAATTGGTTTACTTTTATCTTCCCCAACACCATGGGTTGCTAATAATTTCATGTTTTAATTGTTTAATTGCAATATTATCAGATATAAAAAATAATTACAATATGTGCTAAATATGCATCTTTCAAATGCATGCAGTAAGTAAAGTTGCTAGAGATCTGAAAAGTCTGGAGATGGCTAAATCGAAGAAAGCTATACCATATTAATGTGTTCTATTGGTAGAAGAATCTATGAACAAATTTATCGTGAGACCAAAATATACTGACATTTCTCTTTAATTGTTTTCAGGCTTACTTAGAATGTGATTTAATATAACAAAGGGAGGGATATGTAAGTATGCCTTATATTTGGTGTCAAATCCTGGAAGCTTAATTGAATATACAGTTAGAAGCTAATGTTAGGACCTTATTGGACCACCCATCTCCCATTTTTCTCTTCCCCATCAACCATTTTATACACCACCATCCAGAGTAACTTTTCTAGACACATAATAATCAGTTCACAGACTCTGGATAAAATCTTTCTACATTTGTTCATTGCTTGTCAGACAAACATTGGCATCAACCAACATTTTCAAGCGTATTTTTAATCTAACATAAATATCATGGTTTAGGCACACTGGCTGTACAAATCCCCAAACAATCCTTATGCATTGCTCCATCCATAATTTAGCTTAAATTCTTTTACAAGTTTAGAATTTCTCTCCCTCCACTTCAACCATTCACATTCATATTTTTTCAATTCTTCAGGACCTGAGTAAATACTCATAACATAGAGCTTTCTGTTGCTCCTCTCTCTGAGTATATTAAAATATGGTTTCTGTCATCAATTTTACAATTTACATCATGTGTTTCATGTTATATTTTTAATTCAAGAAATATTACTGAATATCTTACAAATGCAAGGTATCATGCTAAGTGCTGTAGGGCCTTGGTCCTCAAGTGTGCTCAGAGGAACCAGAAACATAGATGAAAATGCACAATCTCGGAACCTCATCTAGACCTACTGAGCCATAATGGAATCTTCATGGTCAAAAGATCCCTAGGTGATTAAAGTTGGAGAAGCCCTACTTCGGAGGACATGAACATGAGCAAATAAATCTTCATATTTGCCTTCATACAGTTCACCAACTAAGAGCAGAGAATTTAGTAATCAAGGCAGAGGTCATGAGAGATGTATAAATAAAGTTTAGGGAGTGGAGGATGCTGAAGAGAGAAAAGATCACCACCAAATGTGATTATAACTATTAATGCCATGACATATCACTGATAATAGTATTAATAAAATTATCTGCTGATTCTAGTGCATGTACTTGGTCCAGTGTTAGGCCTTTAACATGCCTTGTTTCCAGCCTTCACACAGACCATGGTACATAGTTGCTAGTATCCTCATTTTGTATATCAGAAAAACAGAGAACAAAAGGTTGAACGCTAGCCAACTCGTGTCCAGGTCGGGATTGAAACCCATGTCTATTATCTCTGTTTTTAAACTTTTTGACATTCCCTCATCCAAAGTTGTAATTTATATCATTACCCATATATTATATTTCCCTTGACTATGTGAAATTTCTGCTGAACTTGAGTGCAAAGCCTTTTAACTCTTGAGTCCTACTTTATGATTCTTTGATTCTTGTACAGAGCTGACTGAATGCACTAAATAAATGTTTCATTGATATCTGAAAATTAATAATTCCACAAAGGAGAATTTTTTAAGTTTTGGTAGTATAGGACATATAGTGGTTTGGCTTAACCACAATGTTTAGATATAAAGGAAAGAGGTCTAAAATGTGTGTGTGTGTGTGTGCATGTGTATGTGTGAGTGTGTGTGTGTGTGTGTGTGTGTGTGTGTGTGTAAGGAAAAGGATGAATTATTTTAAAGCTTGAGAGAATATAGTAACGACATTAGGTTGAGAGTTCCATGATTCTGCTGTAACCCTCTGAATATAGTGGGAAGTTGGGACAGATATATTTTATATATTTATTTATTTGTTTACTTATCAACAAAAATTATAAGATGGTATATATAATAATTTTACATGATTAATTACTTTAATTACCTAATAATCCTAGGGCAAATAATCTGGAGGTAAAAACTCCAATTCATTGGTCCCATAGAAAACCTATCATATTTATTTAGAAGTAGCATTAGCCTCCCTCTCTTAAAAGAAAATCCTGTGAATGCAAATATATGTCTATGTCTTCATGCATCTCTGAACTTCGAAGTTGGTATCTTAATAATTAAACCATTCTTGTAGAGAAGTTTAACATATGTTGAGTTCTTTTAAAACAAACTCAGACACATCAGTTCTAGCTTGTCTAAAATCCCATATAACATGGTAATACACCATTTGCTTAAGCACAGGATTATTTATTTTGGAAACAGTGCCATTTTTCTTTTTCTTTTAATCTCATTCAACATACATACTGTATTGTAAGACTTTCCATCATAATTTGGTCAGGTCATAATGAATTAATGAAAAAAGAAAAGAGCCTTTGGCCGGGCGCGGTGGCTCACGCCTGTAATCCTAGCACTTGGGAGGCCGAGGCGGGCGGATTGTTTGAGCTCAGGAGTTCGAGACCAGCCTGAGCAAGAGCGAGACCCCGTCTCTACTAAAAATAGAAAGAAATTATCTGGCCAACTAAAAATATATATAGAAAAAAAAAATTAGCCGGGCATGGTGGCGCATGCCTGT
>CM052437.1:160636761-160716061 GCA_028533085.1 Varecia variegata | reverse complement strand
CGGTGGCTCACGCCTGTAATCCTAGCACTTGGGAGGCCGAGGCGGGCGGATTGTTTGAGCTCAGGAGTTCGAGACCAGCCTGAGCAAGAGCGAGACCCCGTCTCTACTAAAAATAGAAAGAAATTATCTGGCCAACTAAAAATATATATAGAAAAAAAAAATTAGCCGGGCATGGTGGCGCATGCCTGTAGTCCCAGCTCCTCGGGAGGCTGAGGCAGGAGGATCGCTTGAGCCCAGGAGTTTGAGGTTGCTGTGAGCTAGGCTGACGCCACGGCACTCACTCTAGCCCGGGCAACAGAACGAGACTCTGTCTCCAAAAATAAAATAAAATAAAATAAGAAAAGAGCCTTTGAGAAACAAGGCTAGTTTCATTCTAAAAAACATAAGGACCTCCTTTTACTTTTTATATAGTTGAATGCCATTTTTCACAGATGTATCGGGGGCACCTGGATTCTTTCAAAAAGAATAAAAGAGGAAGAAACTCCATTCACAGCACTCCTAGACTTTCTGCCTTTATCAGTCAATGACAGTTGTAAATGGAGACACTGAAATTTGCTCCTTTAATCTTGTTTTCTTCTTGCACAGACAATGTTTTCTATTTTTTTCTTTTTATTCAGTCTTAGCATGTATTTTTCTATCACCAACTGTCTATATGTTTTGAGTTGTTTATACTTGATGACAACCAAAATTTATCAACTCTATTTTTATTAGAAAAAAACAACTGAGTATTTAATGTTACCATTATTTTATTTTAAAAAATTTTGTCATGTCATGATGAATAGAACTAAAATTGAAAAAATTACTTGATTGAAAAGCTCACTTCACTGTCAGTGTTGTTTAATTTTCCCCCCAGGATAGCTCAAATGTTTATCACAGACTTCAGAATGGATTGCCCCGTAATTGAGAGCTCCTGGGTTAAACAACACAGACAGGTGTATCATCCCCAGAGTGTGCTGCAAAAATTGGTACCTCATCCTCCAATGTGTTTAACAAAAGCACAAATGAAAGGCTATGGGGTGGGCTGGGAGAACAGGATAGAGGGTCTGGGGAACAAGACACCTTAGCAGTATGCTAAAAATCACTTTTCTATTTCACCCAAGAAGAATTGAAGTTTGCCCAGGATCCAGACCTTTGCCTACTAGGAATTTTACTTGCCCAGGATCATCCAACTTATTTGGATCAAGACATTATTACTTAGCACATCAAGTATTCTTCTTATCAGTGGAGAGAATTAGCCTAATTCTTAAAATCATGAGTCTTTCCAAATTGCTGGGCAATACATTGATAAAAATTTACTAATTTTTCCCAAGAAATTTAAAATATTTCAGGGGAAAATGCCTGGTAGGAGGCTTGACTCTCCTGTGTGGAAAAAAAAAAAAAAAAAACCACTTTTCATCATGTTTAGTGTTCTTAGACTTAGTTTTGTTTCTTTACTTATTCACAATATATTAACTGGACTCTTACTGCATGCAGGTACTGTGCAAGAGACAGAGCAGTGAACAACATACACATGGTCCCTGCCCTCAGTGTTTACTCTGAATTCCAAATTATATTCTTGGATTAGACATTACGGATTGTAAATGAATGAAAATGGCTGACTGCTCTTAAGAGAGGTTTTTTTTTTTTTTTGCAGTTAGATTTCTATCACTTTTCGTATCAGAGAATGAATGGCAGCATTTAAATGAAAAACTCATAATACTACATTTTAAATATTACCTAATTGAAATTATTTACTTTTCATATTTAGTAGATATTTTTCACTTATAAAATTATTCTGAAGATCTCATTTTAGGTAACATAAACATTTTTCATGTAATTGGACAGGAAATATTAATTTTAAAGACATTAGAAGGATACTCATATTGCCTAAATATTAGCTTTGTGAATAAAGCAATCACTTGAGTATCTTATTTGTAAAACAAATCCTTTTCAGCCTCTTCTTTCCCACTGTCTTGCCTAGGGCTTATACAAACCTTGCTTTTATACTTCAGTTTTATAAGTTCATAATTAGATGATCACTTTTCAAAAAATCAGAAGCCAAGAATAGTCATGACAATAAGAAAAAATAAAATTAAAGCTTCCTGGCAGCTAGCTAATGCTCTTTAAAGAACCATGTTATGTGACTATATTCTGGTTGTTTAGTTTCTGTTGCCATTGTTACAAATTCTATTTTATGCCTGTAAATTATATTTTCTAAGTTTGCATGCACAAAACACTATTTATTACACCAGTAGTTGGTTTTCTAGTATCTTAAATTCCTACATGAATAGCTAGCTACATCATCTCACCTATTCACATAGCATATCTAAAGTTACAAATGTTGAATATTTATGTTTCAAAGCTTATTAAAGATGTTTACCTTCATGTAACATCCATTCATTGTTAGGCTAGATATTAGAATAAAAATTTTAGTCATGTTTTCATTTTCTAGCATAACAATTTCATTCTTCATTTAACAAACATTTAAGATAAGCCTAAACATTAAAATTTCCAAACACTCCTTGGAAGATAAAGTAAATAAATAATGACTTTCAACTTCTTGAATTCATTAGGAAAATCTTTCTAAAAATCTCTAATGTGAGTACACAGGACATCAAAAAGAAAAAGACTTTGCTTATGTGTTGTTTTAACTGATGTGTTTAGCTTGAAATATAGCAAAATGTTGTTGAATAAAGTTAGTAACTGAAAAGGCCTTTCCTAGTTTAGTGTAAATCAATCACTAATGTGATAATTAGAGAAAATATACACCAGGAGGCAGGCAATAAAACCTTACATTTTTCCTAAAATAATTTTATGTCCTTTCCTTGTGAAACAATGGCAGTCAAAGAAAACCACTAAATGTTAATTACATTAATAATTGAAAAACTTCTATAAGAAGTAAGACTTTTATAATGAAGGACCATAAAGTTAGTGCAGCTGTAATTCAGTTTAGGAACTCCATGACAAACTACCCTTTTTGAAGAAACATTATTTTAGGAAGAAGACAATTAGATTAATATCATTGGGATGAGAGTTTAAATAGTGTCCACATTATCTACAGACTTTTTAGGCTTTTGTGAAGAGTCTTTGGTATCTAAAATTCAAATAGAAAATATTTTTTTTATGTAGGCATGGAATTATGTTTTATAGGAGAGTCACTTGACTCATTGAACTCATATTTTGATTCTGGTTCCAAGTTAAGAAATTAGATAAATTGGTTTAAAGCAGTTTCATTACAAAAATCTGGAACACATATTCATTACAATTTCACTATAAGTCATCAGGCTGGAACACAAAGTTTGGCCTAGAACTGGTATTTTGGGTGTCATTCGGAAGAATGTAATGTTTAGAAGCACCTCACTAGTCATGTTTCACGTGTAACTTGCTCCAAGATCACAGCCTAAGAAACTCTGGAATATAAATCATCCATGTAGCACACCTGGAATCTGGATGCATACTTTTTGTCTCCTGAACTTGACATTTATGTTACTGATGGGGTTAATATGCAATGATTAATGTGATCACTTGGGTTAGTTTATTTTCATGACTGTGACCCCTATGATCAGTTTTATGCACAAATGTGGCTGTTGTGCTCAGATTTTTGGGAAATCAAGGAAACAGGGTGGAACTAAGGACATGAAGGGCTAAGAAGACAATCAGGCAGTAGGGTCTGAAGGATGCTCAAGTGTGACCCATCTTGATAAGTGCAAGTTACATTGTGACCTAGCACATGCACACATGCATCTGGAACAAAATTTCACAAAATCTTTACCTTTATTTACCCTAACTAAATGAGATGCAAAATATATTCTATTCTATTTGCTTTCTTTAAAAATATCATTGGTCCCTACAAAGTAAGTAGATTTCACTGCACTAGTGGGTCATAATCTGTAGCTGGAGAAAAAAGTGACTAGTCTCAGTGAGTTGTGCTTAATATGGAGTACATGGATGGGTTTGAAGAGTTTGTTAACGCCATGAAATAATTCGAGGAGATGATTCATTTCCATCAGATTCTCAGATGGATTCATGACATCCCTTCACGATAGTAAAATCTAAATACTCAGAGCTATTTACAGTTAGAACAGTACAGAGTAGGTGCATATTATAGTAACACCTTTATATGTGTTACCTCATTTAATCCTCACAACAGCCTTTACAAATTGTATCTCAGTTTTCTAGTTGAGGAAATTAATGCTCAATGTGAGAAAATAATTTTTCCATAGATTACCTAGTAAGTTAATGGCAAGTAGGATTTTAATACATGCAGTTTGGCTCCAAAACTGTATTTTTAAGCCTGTGAAATCCAGTAAACTAATTTCCTTCCTTCCATTCATCCAACAAAAAGATGTATTCGTGTCCTGCCCTGTGCCGTATACACAACCTATAAAAATATCTAATACTGCTCTGATAGCCTTCTTAGTCTAGTGAGAAATAAACAGAAGTCAAGGCTGAGGACATTTCCAAACCATAAGAGTCAGAAAAGCAGAAATAGACATAAGTTGACCATGAAACTCCCTGAAAATGGTTCCTTTAGAAGAGGGTCCATGTAGTTTGACTCAGTTTCAGATCAACCATGAAACTATATTAGAAAACCCAAGCCCAGGAGAAGTAATTATTTGCTACATTTTGCTCTTTCCTATTTTCTTCTACAATAGTAGAGCAGTAAAGAAGGTGATTTATGGAGAACTGAATTCTGGTAACCACAGGCAGGATTTACAGGAGAAATGCTGAACAAAACAGCAATAAACAACATAGAGACAATGCTGGGTATTGGGAAGAAACAGCAGTGCTTTAGGTCATTCTGATGTTTGTCTCTTGAAATGGGGTTGCCCCTTATCAAATAAGGA
The DNA here is from genome assembly GCA_028533085.1 of Varecia variegata. Lineage (NCBI taxonomy): Eukaryota > Metazoa > Chordata > Mammalia > Primates > Lemuridae > Varecia > Varecia variegata. The sequence goes on along the minus strand of CM052437.1, from coordinate 160,711,235 downwards.
TGCATCCCAGGAAGGCTAGAACAAGTGTCAGCCTCCAGGAGGACAAAGGGCATATTGCCTTGGAAAAGAGAATGTTTCTTGTCATTTATTTGTCCTTTAAAAGAATAATACGGTTGACCTCATGACTAATATTATCTTCCAGGGTTAGGCTGGTGAACACTTTATACATAAGAATGTCTTATAATTAGACCATTTGTCCTTTGAAAACTGATACTCTCAGTGGAGTTTACAAAGTATCTGCCAGTTCAAATGGTTCATAAAGGACCTTAGAGCCAGGTTCCAGTGGAGGACTGTGAATGACAATGCCATAACTTGTGATTCTGGTGTGTTCTTCTGTTTGCTGATTGGTGAAGCAAAAACAAAGAACAACATTTCCAGGAAGCATTGTGGTGTCATTGAAAGAAGAGGAATTTGATTCAATGCTATAAGTCCTTGTATTGTTATTGATGCTATGTAGTTGCATGACCTTGTTTAAAAAATACCACTCAATGGACGGGCATGGTGGCTCACACTTGTAATCCTAGCACTCTGGGTGGCTGAGGCAGGAGGATTGCTTGAGCTCATGAGGTCAAGACAAGCCTGAGCAAGAGCAAGACACCATCTCTACTAAAAATAGATAAATTAGCCAGCGTCATGGCATGCACCTGTAGTCCTAGTTACTCAGGTGCTAAGGCAGGAGGATCACTTGAGCTCAGGAGTTTGAGGTTGCAGTGAGCTATGATGATGCCACTGTACTCTACAGGGCAACGGAGTGAGACTCTGTCTCAAAAATAAAAAAAAAAAAATTAAAATTACCACTCAAATTTTCAGTGTCTCCACTTCTTTCTCTTTAGATGAAGGCTGGTTTAGACTATCTTACGTGTCCCATCTAACTTTGAATTCTTTGAGTCTACGTTAAATGCATTTAAATTGTTACTGTATGATGTTTGAAAAGAAAATCTCCTGGGATAACACAGTAAGCCTAGTACTTATCAAACTTTTCCACTAAGTTTTCCCCTAGGCAGAAAATGGTAAATATCTCCGAGAAATTTCTTTGAAGTCTCTTGTTTTATCTTAAAAATTATGCAAATGTTGCATTTTACTCCATAAGGTATCCTTGTTCATTTCAATACAAAGTAATGCTTATAATTACTTAACATTAGGAAAATATCAATGCAAAACATTTGTACCATATTTATCCTGTGATGTTGAATATCTCCTGGCACACATCAGGTTAGTAAATGAAGTTTCAATCCAGTGCTTATTGCATTTTAATAGGGTTTAGCTGGGGAACATATAAGTAGGGAAGGAACACATAAAGAGGAGGAGGTGTTGAGAGGGGAAATCCAGAAGATTGTTGGCAAAGGAATTGAATGAAGCAGCAGAGTTCTACAACTTCAAATAAAACTAGATGAGGTAGATTTTTAGTTCTGTAGACTTTATGATAGCTGAAGGGCAGCTGAGGTCAAATCAAGCAAACCTCAAAATGATTCTCCATTGAAGTTCTTTGTGCCAACCATTTAAGGCATGGAGCTTTATGTCATCTTTTAAATTATTCCAACAAAGGGTAAAATGCTTGGTTAGATTCTGCTGCAAGTATAGGAGGAACAAATTTAAAAAAATGCTTTGCTAGTTGCTTATCTAAAAATCATTTTATATATAAATAATTTGAAGACTCCAACAATAATAGTAGCCCGCATTTCATATAATAGTTTTATCAAAACAATCTCAAGACCTTTGGCAAAAAAAGTTATTAAATAATATGTATATGTACTAGGATATAAAATGTGGAATTCAACTGTGGTTAGTATTTTTGTAAGGAAGTAGGAGCTGCCTTTTAGAAATTTTAATAATCAAGAAAATATAGAGGGGATTGTGTTCTCCTAAAAATGACAGAGGACCTCATAAGGAAAATGAAGGACCTGCCTCTCCAGCCAGAATTTCTCCCTACATCAGGGATGAGTTGCATAATGGTATAATGCAAGTAACAGTTCAAGAAATACAAATTTGTTCATTCTAGAGGAGAAAAAGAAACAAATGCTGAATTACAACCCTCTTTAATTGTGGTTGCAATCTTCTTTCTTGGGGCTTTTGTTATTGAATTATCTATAGGTAGGGAGTTAGGCCAACTGACCTTTTGAGTTTCTATAGTATGCTGTCTTTCTGAATCACTGTGTAATAGCCACTGGATGTCCCATAATCCCAGATCATACTAGAAAAAAACTAAAGATGAGTTTTCTACTATACAAAGTACTGAATATACTTCTACCAAATTATATGGCTATCTTTGTGCTTTTTCTGAATTCATACATTATTATATTAATATAATGAGCAGTTCATTTGGAATTTCTTTTATGTTACTATTTGAATTTATAGAATGATGAATGAAACAAGGTCGGGGACTCACATTCAACCCTTTTCCAATTAATCAATAGAAATTCAATTATTTTATCATATTCCTTAAAATGCCTTAAAAAGTAACTAGATGAGACCTATGTAATTATAGTATTCATGAATTTATCAATTTTCTTAGTAGAATTAAAAATTATAAGGGCTAATAACCAAAAATCATTAAGTATACAATAAGAAGTGCCTTATTCTTTTAGGAACTAAACTCCATGATTGAAATGCATATTTCTTAAGACTTATGCTTTGCCAGTGAATTTTGGATACCTGGATTTTAGTGTGTACATGTGGAAAATAACCTGAGTATTTGATGCAACATTATAAAAAAGACAAAAACTTAATTATTTGAAAAGTAATGTGAAAAAATTATAAAACAAATAAGCATATCTCACATGAAATGCTGTAAAACAGACATGGTTGTTTTATCTTTCATCATTTATTTAGTGCCTCGGCAGCACACCTTGTGTGTTATTTCCTTCACTGCTGAATGATTCTTAATTACTTCATTTAATGGGAAACACTACTTTACATAAAAGGAGAGTGTTGTGAGGAGACAGAGCTATGTAACTAAAGTGCAATGTTAGCTCTTTATTTCATGAACTGTAAGTTTAAATGCGTGGGCACAGGGGATTTGAAAGATGAGTTATGGTATTTTCTTCAGATCTAGTTCTCGTTCAAATTCAGCCTGAGTTGTTTACCAGGCCTTTATATACAAATTCAGGGACGAATTAGCAATGGTGCAATAGCTCTCTGTCTGCTCATTTAGTAGCAAGCAATTCACAAACGACATATCTTGGGTAAAGAATGCTACGGGCTAAATGTTCTAGAGGGCCGATTGGGAGAGCTGGAAGAACCAAGTCTCTGCCTTCATTTTGGATGAGGTACATTTCAGAGTTTGGAGAACCCAGAATGAGTGTGCTTAAACACATTTTTTCTGGTAAACAGAAAATTCGACAGAGCTGTTACTGCGGAGTACTTACTACCCGTGGAGTCTAAACACCACGGGCCAAAGATTTCTTCCTATGAAACATCCATTTCTCTTCTAACATCTGTTAGTGGTTTTTGTAGAGAAGCACAGGCAAGCACCCTGTGATGATTCCAGGGTTTTGTAACCTTTTATGATATTTTAAATATCATTAAAAGGAAGTCTTAAAAGGTCATTTTATCAGGAGACTCTCACCCTGGAATGAAGTCCATTTTTCACTTTATTGTGGAGAACAGAAAATGAAATCTTTTTATATTGGTATCTCTCAGGGTTTAGTCTCTGCATCCTGATTCATGTGTTCCTTTCTAATCTTACCAATTCAATCAGGGTTTTCTGGACACAGACTACAGTTTTAAGAACAATCTTCTCCACTCCTATTGTTGCACCCTTCACCTCAACTCTAAGCAAATAAAAATCACAAAACCTATTCATATCCTGTCAGCAAAAGTACATTTCTATGCTAACCTACACCCTCTGAAAATGTAGGGCACCAAATCACAAATCTTACATGGCTGGGCCAGATTAAGTCTGTGGACCGCTACAGATTCCCTTTGAAAGGTCATGTCCCACCATCTGAGCTTTCTTTATGATTCAGTTTCTTAACACGAAGTTTTGCATTCATAACAAAACTGTTTGTGGCTTCACATTTTAGAAAAACACAAAAATGATACATTGGCAAATAAAATATGTAATAAACAATATCCCCAAACCGGGGGTGTATTTTTAATAACAAAGCATAGAGGAACCCAGATATTTGTCATCAGGGTAGTCTTGTCTATTACCAACTTTCACTGAATGGCACAGTTGGGTACTTCCAGAGAGCTTCTGTAGGCTGCAGGACATTGTATAGAGTATGCAATTATCCTCCCTTAACAACAGAGGTAAAACTTAGATGACTTGAGATTTCTTTGGGATAGCAAGATGGGTGTTTTCAGAACTGATGTGAGAAACAGCTTTTGGTGGATCTGAGGCTGGAGTTTTTCTAAGAACAACAGCTCAGTGGGTGAAGCAAACAAAGGGGCAGACTGCATTTAGAATCCTGAAAATACACATTAGTCTACATTGGCAAGGAATGAAAGCAAGGTAAGCAGATGAGCAGCACCCTGTTAACGACCCCCTTTAGGATGAAGAGATGCATTTTTTTTTTAGAAGTGAGAATGCAGCTTCTTTAAAAATGATATAACTGAGAATAACTATACAAAGCTCTGCAAGTAATTAGGTTCTACATGAATAATGACTGCACGGTGTAGTTATTCTGTGTTTACTTCAGGGCAGGTAATTTATTTGTTTCCTCTGAGGCCTTGTCTCTCAAGCAGAGTCTGCAGCCCAGCAGTACAGGCGTCCCATGAAAACTGGATAGAAATTCAGAATCTCAGGTCCCGCCCCACACTGGAATCAGAACCTGCATTTTATTGAGACCCCCAAATGACTCATATGCATATTAGAATCAGACAAACAGTAGTCCAGGAGATTCTCTATTTCTCCTTCATTTTGGAAAGAGGGTGGTTAAACCCCACCACCCCACATAAAATACTTGGTTCTAGCACTGGGAGCTTCTCAGTTATGGAGGAGGGATATCTGGCTTCTTATCCTTAAAATGTTTCCATGATGGGTCCACAGTCCCCAGGGAGCCCAAGAAGTATAAAGTATGGCTGGTTCGTCCAAGAGGTGTCACAGAGGCCTGCCTCACCTACTTTTACCCTCTTTCCTGCAGCTTCAAGTTAAGGGCAATATAGTTTGTCCCACATGCTATTGAGTATTTGTGGTTTTCAAGGAGTAAATATGATAACACATGTGAAAGCACTCGGCATGTAGTAGGCACTCACATAGATATTTATTATTTGTGGAATAATTACTATTCTCTTTCCAAATCATTGAAAAATAGCACTGTATGTCTACACACTCAGTACTTCTGCTTAAACGAGCAGGATGTGGATCAGTTTGTAGCAAAGCCTCAGTAACTGTGACAGCCAAGAAATATTTAGTAAGTTCCCAAGGCTACTCCAAAATAGTGTGAATGGTTATGCCAGCGTTGACAGAGTGCTGTGCAACCCTCTCCCTCTCATCAACAAAGTGAAAATTATGGCTAATAATTTCAGTTAATCTATGCTCAAAGATATCATAGGGGAAATAGAGGGTTTTTTTTTTTATAATATGACCTTAGTCTCCCTCAGTTTAGTAAGCTATGAACATTATCAAGGAAGTGACTCAGTAGCAACTGTATTACTGCATTTTTAACTGTGCAGAAAAAATTCGGAATATTATGAACTACTTTGCACTACCAGCAGAGTATTGTGAAAGACGATTAACCTGATGAAAAGCAAGGTTATATCCCAGCCTAAGTAGAGAAAAATCCCACAAAGAGCCAGATTTCCTTGTGTTACAGACAACTGAGCCGTGTAAAGGTGACCCCTTTAGAGGGCACATCATTTAACTGGTCAGTTACTTGGTGTTTCTGTGTGTTTGTTTTGTTTCCGTTTATTGTTTTTAAGAAGCCAATTTAATTATGAATGCCAACCCAGTGTTTGGAAGACTGGCGATTAACTGTGCACTATCAGCCTCTAGTCCAATCTTTGAAGGAATTTTTCAACTTCAGATGTTTTGAGGAGTTAGTTGGTGGCTATATTTAACTCTAACTGTCCGAGAGTACTAGTCCTCCTGGAGCTGTAGTTGAGTAAAGAGGGGACTGGAAACCATGTAACTCTATAGAGTTGGGTGTAAAGAATAAATGATTGCAGGAATCCCAAACAGCTGAAGTAGGACGTCAAAGGAAAACAAGGAAAAAGTACTTCGAATATTATACTGAAGTTCAGCATTGAACTTCTGGAAACAATAATGAGAGACAAAATAATCTTTTGTTCTGGGATCAGAGATACTATTAATATAAATATGGCTGCAAAAACTGAAGGAATGTGCCATAACCAAGGACCCTGTGAACAGACAATGGAAATGCTCTTCCTCCATCTTGAATATTCTAATTCTAGTCATACTATATGTAGAAAACATGTCACAGCCTCTCTGTAGCCTCCTCTACTTATTCTCCAAGGAAAGAGCAATCTTCCTTTACCCTTTTTTGAAATCCCATTGTCTATATCCCTTTTCTGATGTGTACCAAGTTTAATTTGTATTTTAGTTTCATATGTCTTATTTATCACATTAAGAATAATCTGTATTTATTAATTTTGTATCTATCAAAAAGGCTGTCAAAATGCCTTAAACATAAAACTGACTGAAGAATCATTTGATAAAATAAGTATAATAAATGACTATTTAGCTGTAATAAAGAAGTAATTAGAAATAAACAATACTATGGTTTATGAGAGATTGGGTAGCACCAGGAAATATAATTGGGAATTTGCAGACTTCTTACCCTACAAATGTTTTAAATAGAATGTGCAGGAATATTCAATGTTATCATTAAAATTGCATTAATGGTGTGAAATCAGTGGGGATGGCAGACTGGTCATCTGAAAAACATTCCTTCATCAAAGCAATGAGAACTCCAACCAAAAATGTCCAGATCCACTTTTTCAGAAGTCTGGAAATTAACCAAAGGTTTGCAACAATCTGGGAGCATTTATTCAAAAAAAAAAAAAAAAAAAAAAAGAAATGTCTAAATCTCTATAAGAAAAATGATCTTTGTGGTGTTTTAACTTGACCTGTCTCCATTCAAAACCAATAGTCCTGTAACCAGAATGAAAGCCAGCATCCTAGCAAGAATGCGGGGTTAGTTTAATATATGAAAACCAATCACTGTAATATACAATATCAATAATCCTTATGAAAAATAAGTTGTAATATTCTACCCACATCAAAGGTACACTGGAATGATTAAGAGGTCACATTCATGAATGTTTTCCTTTTTAAAATTCTAAGATGAAAAATTATGTACTATAAAAAAGATATTTTTCTTGTTACATTACTTAACATAGCACTGAAAAATATTCAGTCTGTTTTCTACAATGATTAAAGCATAACTATATAAATAAAAATAAATCAAACTTTTGCATATTCAAGACAAGAGAGTGCAAGGAGCACCTGTTTCCATTTTAATTGCCAGAGAGAAAACTGAATCTAAATTGGATTCTCTAAAAGAAGAGACATCACCTTAGTTTAAAATTACCAAGGAAAAAAGTCCAAAAAGGTAGGACTCCCTTATTAAAGCTGACTTACAGAGTAATAGTAATCACTAACATTTTAGAATTTGTTAAATGTGTCAAGCTCTGCACTTCCTGTTTTAAATTACATTTAATTTCTATATGATTCTATTAGCTGTGGTTCAAGGGATCATTTCTATTTTATAGCTAAGGAAACTGAAGTTTAATAAGATTGGGGACATACAGGAAACAAGTGGTGAGATTCAGTCTTAATTCTAGGACTATTTAATTATAAACCCCATGTATTATACCAACTTCCCACTATTTAAAAAAAAAATTCTTAAAACTTAAGAAGAACCTGTGTAGAACAAAGGGTATTGTTTGGATTGCATTTATTTTCAATGCCATCTTTGCCAGTAGAGATGAAAATCACTATGGTGAGCTTCTTGCAAAAACACATTTTCATATGTCAGGGACCATAGAAACTTTTAATGTTGGAGTTTGTGGTGGGTCTGGAGAAGGCCAGGTATGATGTCTGGCTCTACTTAAAGAATCAGGGGAGGAGGTCAAAGCCAGAGATGTTTAATAAATGCATGGTCAGAATTTGAACCTATCTCATTGCTGACCTCTGGTTCTTTATATGGCACCATGCTGCTTCTTACAGGATTGCAAAACAGATAATGCAATCCAACACAGGACTGGGCACCAGCCCAGACCCTAACTGTGTACACAGAGTATGAGTATAGACGGGACTTAAGACATCATCAACCAAATCCTCAGAAAAGTGGAAAGCCTGACTCCTGGGAATGATCTGGTCTGGGACTCTGACACACGTGGCTCCTACTTAAGAAATCAGAAAAAGTGTTCCTTAGAGGGGCACCTCTCATAGATTTTTTCCAGGTTGAGGATATATAACAATTGCTTCCATGTGTATTATTATATTTGAACTCTATAGCAATCCATGAAATAGCAAATCAGGTTCTATTATGATTTAATTTTATAAATGAAGAGATGAAGAATAAGATTTTAAGTAACTTCTAATAGGTCACATGTCAATGAGTGAGATAAGGTCGATCTTTTAATTTTTAATTAAAAGATCATTTTAATTCCATCTGTAGTGTTCTTTCTGTTATGCCAGTCTCCACATGTAGACTACATAATTTCTTTCCAGGAACTTTTGTGCTATATTAAAGTATTTTCATCTAGTTTAATAATAATTGAATCTCTCAGACAATTTGTGTTGAATGTTTTCTCATCTTTGTCCCAGGAGCAGAAAGAAACATTTCAATAGATTTCTAAGAACAAATATTTACTCTCACAAACTGCTGCTGTATCTGAGTCATCTGAGTCTTTATTTCTATCTTCTCTACTTCATTTTAAGAATTTGTTTTAAATGTTTCCATAGAAACAACTGGAGAAGAAAGTGATGAGCTATGTAACATTCTCAGTGGACGTCTTTCTGAATTTTGGACATTCATTTCTCAAGAGATTTAAGGTGGTTATATTTTGAGGCAGAATGAATTTCTAAAGGGGATTCTCTTCACATTTCTCCTGAATGTTTTAGATCATAAATGCATATTCTATAATTTTAATGAAAAATCCCCAAGACTGTAAAACATCCTAGTTTTATTATTGTAGCTGAAAGGGGATGCTCTCATCTATGTTGCCTGCATGAATTTCTCTCTCTGCTCAGTATCTCCATAACTTACATCCTAATGCTGAGGTTGGGTCATAGAATACTGACACCACATATCGCTGTCCACGCATATTGAATAGATGATTACAGGAAGCCCATGCAGCTGGAGTGGGGTGACAAAGAGGAAGACAAGCAAGAAAAATGCACACTAAAACTCAGTGGTGTATTTGTGGGAAAAAAAGAGATGAGAGATTAATCCCAATACCAGAGATTCTTCCACACTTGATGATCATTGAGAACCAACATTTCTCATAATAACACATTTAACACCCATGAATTTTCTGAAATGAAGAAATCTGTTAAATGTAGAAGATGTTGGAATTTTCCCTCATTGCTATTTACATGACTTTATTATTTACACCTGTACCCCAAAGGCTTGGCGTGCAGGCAATCATTCTGTCAGTAGGTATGAGCACTGCAGCTTTTGTTCAGTGCATAGGGAAAAGCAATAACTAATGCTGTCTGCTGCTGCAGGTCTTACATTATATACTTTTATCTTCACTGGACAGTTTTATATTTGAAAATTTCCCTTACCCACCTCTTCAAGCTGATCAAATTGCAAAAATCACTGAATGGAATTCTATATTGGCCTCACAGGTGAGCAAGTGGATCTATAAATTAGCTAAGTGAGAAGGAGTTATATATTCTAATGGACACTACAGTTCAGTGTTGGTGAGGAATTTTAATGCTTTCAGTGGACCATCACAGGTAAATTTTTTTATGGGGAAAGGTAGAAAGGATTGGTTTGGGTGGTTTTGTGGTTCTAAAGGATAGTTGCAATGAACAATTGTTGAATCATATGTTGCAAGCTTAACATGTTATATAATATACAACATTACATAGAATTAGACTTCTTTAGCTGTCACCTGCACTTCCTGAAGAGAAGTGGGTGCTAAGCACCAGGCTACATCTCCCTTTGCTATCCACAGATTGACTCTTGTTAACAGTGGCCAGTTTCCACAACCATTGTCCTACATGTTAGTGTCAGCTGTGTCTTTGAAACACTTTGAAACACTTATGACTAACATATGAACTTCAAGAAGGTAAACACTGTGTTTCATTTATCTTTGTATTTTCAGCACCTTGCACAAGAGTTTGTACAGAAAAACAAAACGAATTGTATAAAGTGCTTTTTTGATTAAATGTTACCAAAAACATATTTATCTGATTTATCAGATAAAAAGAATCTTAATGAAAATATACAAATACAAAAAGTTAAATAAAATTGGACCAACATTAGGGAATTTTACATAATGGAGTATTTATATTTTTATCAGTAAAAAAATGATACATTACTCATTGATTCATTCAGTTCTTCTGTTAACAAACATTCATTGAGATAATATATAAACCAAATTAAGGTATTTTCCCATATCTTCATCTTATACCAAACTTTGGAAATCATGTAAGAAGTTATTTAGAATTAGGAACAAAGGAAATTTACAACAGATTTTCGAAATCTCTAATAAATGATGGCAAATGATGTCTTAGTAAAAGCAATGATGCTCATCTGGTAATTAGACAAATAATTGTTCATCCACTCTCTTTTGAAAAATCAATTTACAATTCACTTTCACAGTCCGATGGTTTTCTTTTGAATGAATACTTATTAGATTATCTGAAATTAAAAGCTAATGAAGTTTGAGGTTCATTTGGAAATGTGGCATTCTGAAATATCTAGTATTCTTGTTCACAGAAGTTGGATTTCAGTAGAACTCATTCCAATGAGATACATTTGAACATTTCACATGTCTAGTAACTCTAAGAGGTGCTGGAACTATGTTTAATTTTACTATTCTAAAATTTGAACTTGAAAGAGAACTAAATTATCAATACATTAGTGCTGGGATGAACTTTGTTAGAGTTTATTAAGACTCACTGTATACATGTATACTGTATACATGTATACTGTATACATGTGATGGTGTATGGAGTGGAATTGAATGGTTAGAGTTTGATTTCATCCCATAAATATATAGTGTGTAAACCTCTGGAAAGGTTTTCACTTTAGACAAATACTTGTTCAGATCTTCTGTTCATTTAGGCATGAAGCTTTCATGCTGTGATTATCCAATATGGACTCTTAAAAAGTTTTTTAAGTGAAGAAATCCAGTTTTAATAGACTAAGGAAGAAAAAAAAATATGATAGTCTCCATAGATGACAGGGAAAAATTACAAAATTCACATCCTTCATGATAAAAACTTTCAGCTACGTAGGAATAGAAGGTAATTTTCTTAATGTAGAAAAGGGGCATATACAGAAAACCCAGAGGTAACATCATAATTAATTGTGAAAGACTAACTTTCCTCCTATAATCAGAAACAAGGCAAGGCTATCTGTTCTCACCACTCCTACTCATCATTTTACGGGAGGCCAGTGAAATGAGGTAAGGGGAAAAAAAGGCATAAAGAACAGAAATGAAGAAATAAAATAGTCACTGTTTACAGAGATATGATTATCTACATAGATAATGCCAAAAATCTACATAAAAGATATTAGAACTAGTGAGTTTAACAAAACAACAAAATGAAAATTAAACATGCAAAATTAATTTTATTTCTATATATTAGCAAGGAAGAATTGGAAATTGAAAATAAAACTACTAATATAGCACCAATATATGAAATGCATAAATTTAAATGTAACAAAATGTGAAAGATTTGTATGCTGAAAACAATGATGAAGAAACCAACAACAAACAAACAAAAAGATCTACATAAATGGAGAAATATACTGACTTCATGAATTGGGAGACTCAATATTGTTAAAATGCCCATTCTCCCCAAATTTATCAACTGATTCAATGTAATACTAGTAAAAATGTCAGCAGAATTTTCTTTTGCAGAAATAAATAAGTTTATTCCAAAATTTATTTGGATAGGAAAATAATCCAGAACAGCTAAAATATTGAAGAAGAAAAGGAATGCTAGAGGACTCATCTTCTTTCAAGACTTACTATGAAGCTACAGTTTCCAAGACAGTGATGTTGGCAAAACAATAGACAAATATATTAATGGAACCAACAATAAGTTTAGAAATAGATCCACACATATATGTTCAAACGATTTTCTACAAAAGTGTAAAGGGAATTTAATGGAGAAATGATAATCTTTTGAACTAATGGTGCTGGAACTATTTTCACATTTCAAAAAAGTGATTTCCAATCCATACCTCACACCATATACAAAAATTAACTCAAAATAAACCAGAGACCTAAATGTAAAACCTAAAACTATAAAGTTTGTAAAACAAAACATAGAGAAATATAACCTTGGATAGTAAAAGATTTCATAAATACGATAAGTAAATGATCAATTAATAGAATAGAAACTTTCATAAATTGGTGAAATGATAATCTAACAATACAAATATGGGGCTGCCACTTAAGTACATTAAACTTATCTAGCAGTAAGATATTTCCATTATTCAATAGTAAAAGAAACTTCCTTTTACAGTTAGAGCTTATATTCCCACTAATGCTCCTGATTTCTTATACAAAAATAAATAATATTAAACTTTAAGGCATAAAGTTTGACTTTTCCTCAATGGAACCACTTAATTGTTCTTCAATGGAACAATTAATTGTTCTTAATCATGCTTCTTAATTTTTGTTCTTAATTTTTTTTCCAGATAGTTCCTGAAGGAAAAAGAAATATAAATAAATTAAGCAGAACTGAATGTGCCAATGTAGTCATTTGGGGTTGATGAGAGGAACAGGTTTTTAAGGGGAGGCTAAATGCTTTTCTGGAGGCAATTTATAGACTCTGCAAACAAATCTCCCACTTCAAGCCCAAATAGTCTTTTTGACTTAAAGAAGAGTCCCATAGGGACAGAAGGCTGATGCTTCCATGCCTAAATCACAGATTTAGACTGTGGCAATATCACAGAATACCTTCTAAGATGATATGTCAACTCAGGAAACAAGACTGATAAGGCCCTGAATTTCCTGAAATTTATTAGTATTTATTAGTATTTATATTTCCCCCAAATAGCCTTCGTCAGGAGAAAATTTAAAACAAAAAGAATGGTGGGTTTGGGACATACTCCCAGGATCTTTAGGAGGTAGATCATCTAGGTTGTCTCATTTTCCCAAAAGATGTTTCCTAGATCTTTGTTAGCTGTGGTGTAATCAGAATTTCAGAGCCTTTTAAGGTCCAGGAAGTGCTGCTCACCCAAGGGTGTAAGGCCCAGTAAGGAATGCACTCTAATTAATGATTCTGAATTTCATTGAGAAAATCTAAACAACATATGTGTTTTTCTTTGCCTGATAGAGAGCATTTGTATTAGCTGACTTTCCAGCCCAATATGTCTTAGATTATTTTAATTTATGAGTCTTAACTGATGATAAATCTTATGGCATCCGTGAAATCTTTTCTTTAAACTAAATACATCAAAAGTTAAACCCATTTCTCTTCCCTATAAATCTCTCTTGGTAATATATTTTTTGTTAAAGGTATACCCTTCTTCTCTTTGTTTGGGCTAGAGTCCTTGATCTTTGACTCCTCCCTGACTCTTATCCATCTCCCTTCTTGTTTCTTCCACATCCAGTCAGACATCAAATGCTCTCATTTCTCTCTCTTTTCTAATCCCTTTCTGATTCCACCACGGCTGCCATTCTAGCTCAGATCCTTATCATTCTTTCCTGTAGATTATTGCAGGAACCTAACTGATCTCCCTCATTCCAGTCTGTCCTTCCCTTTCTAACCTGAGAAGAAATGTACAATAGTAATTCAGTTTAAGTTTTCCAGGAATAGACAGCCTATCTTTGGACTTCAGTCATGGATAAACTACTTAGCGTCTCTAAGTCTCAGTTTTCTGAGTTTCCTGTGAAGTCCTCAGCATAGTGCCTGGTATATAGAATTGCTAAAAGCATGCTAACTATGATGTTTTACCTCTCTCTCAGTTCTTAACACAATGTAGGATAATCCTATGTGCATTTGTTTTATCTTTCCGTGTAGACCATGAACTTCTTTGGGGTAGACACTGGATCTTACTAATTTTTGAATATGCAGCAATTGCACAGAAACTAACAGCATAGTAAACATGGTAGTATGCAATAAATATTTACCAGGTAGTATTACATGGACTTTATTTACCAACCATCTGTGAATATTTTTCTCAATGCTGATTCAGATTCCTAACAATATTTATCTGGAAAGAGCGTAAGCTTTGATGTCAAACACACAGAGTTCAATATCTGGCTTTGACACATACAATTGGTGGGACTTTATGGAGATTTGGAACCTTTCTGTGCCTCCTTCCTTTAACATTATTCATGCATGAATAACACGTTGGCAATAATTTGGCCAATATTTAATTCATTTCAAAAAGCCCCAAATTTAATATAATTATAAAAGAATTCTTCAAAAAATTGGATATATCCTGCCTTACATTCTTGAGAAAAAAAAATGATACTAAGTAAATAAAAGAAGGACAAAGTTGCATTGTCTGGAAAAATTCATTTAACATCATAATAATGAAGAGGGTGAAAATTTTAGGTTCTGATTTCATAAAAATTAACAAAAAGGCAAACATAAGGTCTACATGAACAAAGTCATCCATTCATTCATTCATTCAGATTCCTCCCTTGATCCTCCCTCCTTGGCTCTCAATCTTTTCTTCCCCTCTCCCTACCTCCCTTCCTCCTTTTCTTCTTTCCTTCCTTTCTTTTGTCCCTTCCTTCCTTCCAGATCATATTATTTGAGTGTCTTTTATGTGCTAGGTACTATTGGCAGAACGCTCTGCCTTTTGAGGAACTCACAGAGTTTTAAGAAAAACTCAGTCGATCATTTTGAAGTTCAGTTATTTTTACATCGTGGCCTCTCAAAAACAGGATTTAAAAATATCACTGAGATTGTCTGAGTTTAGCTATCTGTAAACCCAGTGTAGTATTTGAGATATTGGCAATGACAGCATGAATTCTTTAAAAGTTCTAATTTCCTTATGGGTTTTAGTGGGACTGAAGTGGGCATGTGTTAAGCTTGGGGTGGAAAAGACTAAGGCAACATCTCTCCCCAGAGCTGTGCTGTGTATTTCTGACACACCAATCTCCAGGCTATTTATTGAATGTTTAAGAACTTCTTTGACTGCCTTTGAATGTTTGGGGCAATGAAGTAGGTGTTCTTCTATAGGTAAAAAAGGGCTGAGGTGTAAACTGTGGTTTCCTAATGCTAGTCTGTATGCTGGGTGCTATGGACTGAAGGTTTGTGTCCCTCCAAAATTCATATGTTGAAATCCTAACCCTCAATGTGATGGTGTTATGAAATGAGGTCTTTGGGTGGTAATTTAGGTTATTACTATAGAATAGAACCCTAATGAATAGGATTAGTGCTCATGTAAAAGAGACACCAGAGAGCTCTCTAGTCCTCTTCCACCATCTGAGGACACAATAACAAGTTGATGGTCAGCAACGTGGAAGAGGCCCTCACCAGAAGCCAAACATACCAGCACCCTGATCTTGGACTGTCAGCCTCCAGAATGGTGAGAAATAAATGTTTGTCAAGTCACCCAGTCTATGGTAATTTGTTAAAGCAGCTTGAACTGACATAGACACTGGGGTTGTACTATCTGCCTAGGAATTAATTTAATAACTATATGTTGTGCTTTTAGTAGATGACTTTACTGCAAGAATTTCATTAAATCTATTCTTAGAGAGCTTTACATTTGGTTGGTTAGACATCTATTTCAAAAAGAGTTTACTCAGTGATCCTGATATTCAGTGAGGTTGGGAAACCCCCAAGACTACCCTTATGTATCAGAGTTCCAAGAGCTCTGCCCCTTGGCTTATCTGGTTGTGAGAGATAGTGTGAGTCACAGAGATGCACGTCAAGGCCGGCAGCTTGGCCGAGGCCGGTACTGGTGTGGGCCGCAATGGTGTGGACAATGGTGGTCAATGGGCTATCTGAGCAGAGGTACCGCATTGTTTTGATAATATGACAGAAGACATTCCTTCTCCCCCCTTGAGGAATAATTGGGCTGAAAGGCCAAATTTCAGGCAAAGGCTTGCTTTCCTTCTAATGAAGTGGGCAAAGGATTAGAGAACCAACTGTTGATCTCTGTGGTGTAACATTTGGACTTTGGGTGTGGATAATGGGCTGGTTACACCTTTTGCTTATTTATGCCTGGTCATTTATATGTTTTCTGGCATCCTTCCATTTTGAAATTCAATAAATCTATTGCAATAGAACAATCATTAACAAGGCCTGTGTAGGGAGATCTCTTGCTGCCAAAATTGTTTGGATGAGTTGTTCTTACCTGACTAATGGTGAGAAGGTTTGTGGCTAGGAGGTTGCTCTCCTATCACAGTCAGCTGTTTGGCCTGGACGTAATAACAGTGGAAAGTCACAGGGAGTTTATATTTGAAACGATTCTGTGATATTCTTCTTCTTCTTCAGTATATATAGGGGCAGTGCCTATGGACCTCATTTGGTAGGGAAATTTACTTAGCTCCTTGAATGTGCATTTGGAAGTCAATTCTGCCTGGCGAATCAATCAAGAGGTTGTTCTACCTCAAACCAAGCACTTAGGAACAATGAAGATGTAAATTTGTATGTGATTGGATCAGCTGTCACGTACTGCATCTTATTTGGGTTCCAATGCCTGCTCTGAGAAGAAATATTTGATAGGTAAGGGTTTTTCTTTCATTCTGTCTTAGTGCTTAGCTAAACTAAATAGGATTTTCACAGTCTTTTCGGAACAATTTTGTATTTGTTCTTATAGAGTCAAACTGTTTTGCTGGCATTTGAGTTGGCCGTTTTTTGGTGAACATTTTAACAAAAACTGTTTGCTTATAATATTTGATATTTCTCAGTGAGTATTGACAATGGATATATCTCTCTACTCTCCCAGAAAATATGAGCATCAAGGGTGTTTATTAGGATTGTGTTGTAATCCCAGCAGGCATTTTTTTCTCCTTTTAAAATTCTTAAATATCTCCATAGGATACATTTGTTAAAAATGAATACCAGTGAAAAACTTTTGAGTAGCACTGTGAGCACACTAAGTGTGTATCTTAATTTTCCTCCGATCGAAACGAAGCAAGATAGACTGATATTTACTAGTCTTTACAGTGTGTATAACTTTTTCCAACCAAATCAAATGTGCAGTAAGGAGCTTTGTGAACAAAGGCTGGGACAGACGTGCTGATGCCTGCTGAAAAAAGGTACATGTGCCTTTTTAACTTTAGAAGAAACTCTGTTGACTTTTTCAAAAGTTGTGCAATTCATTATAACTATGATAGATTGATAGAACATCCCACTCTATTTGCTTCTTTATGTAAGAAGGGAACCATGGCTCTGTTGTTACAGGAGGGGGTTTGTCAGAATTGTTGCATGAAGCCGAATTTTATACCTTGTACAGTACAATCATGTCAGTGGCGGCCTTATAACAGGCCACTGGCTACAGACACTTCCCTTAAAGTAAAAGTGGGTGACTATGATACCTAGAATGGCAATTTTTATATTAAAACTTTTTCCATTACATTTTAATGAGTGCTTAGAATCTCATCAATTCTTATTTATAAAATCTTGTCAGCCACCAGTTGCTATTCTTTAAAACCATTTATGCATAGTGTGTATATTCTCACATAATGAAATGGATTTTCATTTTGTAATGCCTATTAACTTTAAGGAATTAATATTAATCATAATGGCTAAGATTTATTGCACTTCACACATAGTGGCAAGTATCACACTAAGGGTTTTACTTGCATTATCTCATTTATTCCTCTCAACCGCTCTGGGAGAAGGAGCGACAGGCAGGCTCAGAAACTTGCCCGAGATGGTGTAGCTAATAGATGGTGAAGGGAGACTAAATAAAGACTGAATAAATTTATATTGCTTGAGAGCTCTTTTACCACAGGTTAAAAGTATAAGGTTGAGCATGGTTATGATTCTGTATAAAGCAAGGCAGTTGAGTAAATGTACTTCAAATGAAGGGTTGTATCAATACTTTGTATTTCTACAGTGCTTTTCACAGCACTTTCCACTGCACTATTTTATTTATCCTAACACAGTCTTGTGAGGCGTAAAGGTGTAGTGGTCACCTTGTCTTCCACTTATGGAGAGAATAAACTTCTTTCTGCAGCTGCAGAGACTGGGCCAGAACCAGTCTTCTAATTCCGTGAGAATGGAACCATTGAACCACATGGCCTCTCTGTAGGCCAATCCATTCTTTGCTAATGATGAGAATAGGGCAAGCTATGGAAGAGTATACATTAATATTGGTACATGTTACTTTAATCCAAAATCTCTAATTATCTCATAAGCCTTCACCAAAGTTGTAAAGAAGTGTTTCATTTATAATGCTAATTATGTAGGTAGAAAACTGAAGCATAACTTCACTGAGAGACATTGAAGATGGGTGCTGCTATACACTGGGGAAAGGGCTACTCGTTTTTCATTTTTCCAAAGAAAATTTGTGGGGAATTCAAACAAAGCAACATCATGATAGGAAAATAATTAATCCAGAATAAGTTTAACATGGAAAACCTGCTTATGAGTTGCAGTGAGACTTCCTAGCAGCCCAAGATAACATAAGACAGTTTTTCAAAACGTTTTCCTACACTGAAACATAAATAAAATTTCTCTAATCAAGTTTTCATAACACAGTTATTGTAAAGGTTATCCTAGACAATGATCTACATAATAAATACAATTGAAACTAGATGAAAATGCCATAGCACTGAAGTGTAATTCAGTAAGAAATTCTACAAAAGACCAAACAAGCACATTCTAAATATATAATTTTCTGAGGGCCTGGATTGATGCTAGGGTAAAATCAGAATATCCAGAAGATCTCACACAAAAAAAATGCAGCTTTGGGACCACATATTCTTTGTTGAATCAGATGAAAGCTCTTATTGGAACTTCTCTCTCCAAAAATACAGACACAAAATTATAGTTGCAAAATACTTAATGAAAAAAAAAAGATATGTAAAACTGAAAATACACTTGCATTTTTACTCTCAGAAGCACATTCTTCACGTTCAGAATCCTTCCAATAAATACAAAATAGTGGATAGTTTTAATGCTCCATTAATATTATTTGCCACAACCAGGCTTTTGGTAAGGATTAACAGCAGGGATTTGAAGGATGCAACCTCTGGCAAGAAGCTGTGCCTTTTTTGTGGCTGATCAAAGGGAGAGGCAATGCACTGTGGAGAGGGTGAAATTAAGAGCCTTTATGAAAATTAAGGAACACAGGAAAGACATGAACTTTAGAGGCCTATTTCTGACTGCAAGGGCATAAATTGGCAATAATAATAATAGTTTATTGAGCATTTGCATGTTCCCACTCAGGTTCCCTCTCAAACATATGAAAATAGTACTATCATTATTCCCATTTTATAGAGGAATAAACTGAGGCACAGTGAGGTTAGGTAACTTGTTTGAAGTCTGAGCCCAGACATGTAACTTAATTGACAAAATTTGTTTAGAAAAAAATATTTCAGTTCTCCACTTGCAAAAAAATGTGGCATTAATTTTTTTCTAGAGAATAAATTATTTAAAAATAAATTGAACTCATAAAAGACAAATTTTGTATATTAAAATGGACATCAAAAGAAAAAAAAAGTACCAATAACTAAATTTATTTTACTGCTTGCTGCCTTGGCCTAGCATGTAAGGATTTTAGGCTCAGTGAGCTGGAAAGGACTTCAATAGTAACTCTGTATGTCTCCTTGTGACAATCTTTACACTTGTGGTAAATGGATGTCAAATATTCTTGATCCTAAGGTTTAAAAATATCTACACCTTACTTCACAAAATAGTCTACCAAATTCTTCAACATGTTTACATATATTATACTGTCTATTAAATGTATATTTTGATACGAGTGGTAAAAATTAAATTTCAAGACCTAGATTTCTATTTATTTTTGTGCTTTGAATGCTCATCATTCACTTCAGATAATTATTTAACATGGTGAATTTATCATATCCTAGTACACATTTATTCTAGTATAAACTTATAATCCTATTATCCATTATTTATATTAACTTACTTTCTAACCCTACTTTCTAAGTATAAAGATTCTCTAGCTATTGCATGACTGAGTTCAGCTTTGTGAAACTAAAAATTAAATATACATGTGGGCTAGCTCCTAATTCTATGGTTAAAAAATATTTGTCAGCTTTGACCTGTATCCTTAGAAAAGTTTTTCTGGGCTGGCTTATGAGAGAGTATTTTTTGATTAATGTTTTGTTGCTTTGCTCTAAGAGAACACACAATACCATGGTAAGGAGTAATTTTGGTTTTTCCAACTTAGCACAAGAGATAATTCTCTGAAACTACAAGACATTGCTCTGTGAGGCATTTATTGAATAAAATACTGTCAGACAGGCAGGTGGATAATTATGTCCCAAACCTAAAGAAATCAAATAAGGCAAATTTAAAAATATACACTATGCCATGGTGTAAAATTAATTCAGTCCTCTTCCTGTTCCTGTCTATTTTGCCATTCCTTCCTCCACCCCCTTTTAAAATTTTCATTGTAATTGGTGACTGAATGCAGTTTTCTTCACAAGCTTGTGTTCCCTGAGCCCACAGATGTCAGGAGGAGGTGGGAGTAAATGCAGCTGTGCAAGAGAATTGAGTTCCATCTTCCCCAGTAAATAGTGGTGTGAACAGTGCTCTGCTTTGCTTTCTACAAGAAGTTTCCTATTAGATTCAATTTCAAGACTATGGGTTCAAAGCGGGTGGTCTCTAAAGCCCTGATCTTAGATTCTAGTCTAAGGGACCCACTCAGGAAAAACGTATGTATAAAATATATGCATATAATACATAATATATATACCTACATATATATGTATGGTGCATAGTTGCCTCCATTTGTTATTATTCTTAGCTACAATAATAATTATCACTGTATATGCCCCTAAAAAGGACAAAAAGATCATGCATAACATTTTGATTCCAGAATTTAGGATTACAAAATATCAGTTACAATGAGACAGGGACTTTTAAACCTTCTACACACCTGCTAGAATATAATGAAACAATAGAAAAAAGCACTTAAATCCAGGAATGCCACTTATTACTTTACTTGGGTAAAAGTCTAATCAAATATAATGTAAATTTTTATCACATAAGGACCATAGAACCATGTCCTATAAATTATAATTGCTTATTCAGCTGAGGAGAGGAGAGCCTGCGTAAAAATGAAAACAGATAGTTTTGTTATTTAATGGGTGAAGACAGTATCCTTTCTCTGACTGAAATTTTATTCCTCACAAATGAACATGAATATAAACATTTTGTTTTCAATAGGATCTGCATGAAATTCTCTTTTATATTTTTTAGGAGACAGGGTCTCGCTCTGTCACCCCAGCTAATCTCGAACTCCTGGCCTCAAGTGATCCTCCCGCTTCAGGCTCCCAAAATGCTAGGATTATAGGTGTGAGCCATCGCACCTGGCTGAATATAAACATATTTATAAAGTACTGTATGTATAAAATACCCCTGAATTCTAAACATAGGGCCCAAGCTTTAGTTAATCTTAGTGTATACCACAAAAATCTATAGGAGGTATGTGCAGATTAGAATTTGTGAATGCTACTGTTATTTTTTCTATTATTTTAAACACTAAAAAATTAAAGTGAAAATAATCAATGCAACAGCACACAGTAGGGGCTGTAACATGCACCATGTGCATTGTTATAAAGGCAGTGCAATGCTTTATAATAACAGACCATTGTGAAGATAGGAGCTTTTATAAAACTGAAAGTCGTGGTTTTTCATCATTATATGAAGAGAACAGAGTGACTGATGTTACAAAAGAAATGATGAAAGAGAAAGGTCATCTTATCTCTGATACACTTGACTTTTTTTTTGTTTTTTTTTTTGCCCAAAAGATGTATCTGTTAGGAAATCTATTCGTCTGGAAAAAAAATCCTTTAAGTCATTAGGTGATGAGTTCCCTGGTCACTTACAACCACATGAATAAACCATTCTTACTGATCATGAAACAGATCAAGAAGAATGGTATATAGCTGCCTTCTGGCTAAACTTTTGAAAAATTATGACACCTTTCAAGAAATTAGTATTCTTGGTGTCTACTTGGCTAGGTTAGAGATGGAATTTGTGAAAGATTTCTATCTCCACTTTTCCCTTTCTGAATCTCCAACTCATTACATTTCTCTGGTGGATTTGGTGCATCTTGAAGTAATATCTGTAGCCTGAATTAGGGGTCTTGGATTAGGGAAAAACACACTCATCACTAGTCCATTAGAACATATTTGACTAAAATTGCAAAACAAGGTACCAGCATTCTGTGTGCCCTTGTGGAAAATTTTTACAGCCTTCAGGCAGCAAGTATTTGATTTATAGAGCTAAAATATTGAATGTATTAAAAAATGTATTCATTTCTCCCCTTCAAAATAAATAAAAATCTCCCAATTTAGATTTCAAGTAGACATATAAAATTAATTTAATAATGTGATATAATATTGGATCTACTCCAAAAAATCAAAGAAATCTTCTATATTTAGGTACTTTGTGGGCTTTTTAGGAAGTTGTGCTTCATACTTTAATGAAAACAAAGTGTTATTTCTCCATGATAAAGATCTTGAACAGACTTGAAAAGTAAGGGTAGCTCTAGTCTAAATGAAACCATTCAAGCAGGGCAATGAATGTGCCTTTGGCAGAGATTTATAACACCTACTTAAAATGCTACACTGGTAGGAAATGAGAAAAAGAAGAAGAAAAAAAATCCTCTGAAAGTCAGGAAACCATTGAGAAAGCAGTGAAAATCTTAACAATAAAATGCTGCAAATCACTAATAACATATATTTGCCTATTTGACAGTCTACAAAATGCACAATAGTACAGACTAATGCGCTATAGAAAAGGGAAAATTAATTGCTTAAATGTGACAGAAAAATTCTTCATTTGTGCCTGGAAATTTCTAATACAGGATCAATTATAGGATACAGAATTTATTTATAGCAATTTTGGCAATAACACCCTACCTTACAAGTTTGATTATGAATAAGGACATTGGTGAATTTTAAGTGTGATTAAAGATCTTTTTTGTCTTTTGACAGAAACAAAACAAAGAAACAGCAATGATGAGAAGTTTGGTATTTAAACGGAGGAAATGAGAAAAAAAAAAACCTCAGTAAAATTTGCATGAGGGTCAAACATCAGTAGACATTACTTGTTTAGCTTTAGGACATATAAGTGTGATTTTCACAAGAAGGTACAATGCTACCATTTCGTAATTACTGTACTTTATGCCTCTGTGTGTGTGTATATGGGTATGTGTGTGTTTATAGCTACTATATGTTTTCTATTGCATGATACCTAAGATTTTTAGGAAGCTGATCACATAATTTCTATATAGGAAAAAAATCTTATATAGAAATCAAGTAGAGTAGCCTTTACCATTTTTCTTGAAAAACAATTATGAGAAAACTCAGAATTTATAGATTGAGTTGGAGTGAGCCATATAGCTGTTAAAGGCTCAATCTTTAAAAAGCTGCCAATTTTCCACAGTGAAACCTCAGGAATTTTCTCATTACTGTGGATTGGATTAAAAGAATAACCAATGGTGGCTCATAGACACCAGGAAAGATCATCTAATTTCCTAGGGATGAGCATTTATAGGATTAAGATTCATTACCATTGCTTTCAAATATTGCTTTTGGTATAAGGTCCCTGATTCAAACAGCTGAGCACTGAGATGTGTAACTGACTGTTTTGTCTGTAGTCCCCTGGCCCAGATTCTCGGTTTCCTGGCCTGCTTCCTGGAATTGATCTTTATTTACTTGTATGGACGGCATCTGCCCTCTGCTTATTTCCTCCTGTCCTGTCTTCCCTTGGCGACTAATGTGTGGTCTCTGGCCTAATTAATGTATGGCGCACACTGATTCTTTTCCTCAACATGAATTTCAGGCCCTGGCTTACTGTACCAAGTCCTAGCACAATATGTTTCTCTGCTTTCTTTTCTCTATTTATTCTGTCTGCCCAAGGCATGCCTAGTAAGTGTGCTAATCGTAAAATCTTCCTTTTCTCATCTATTTAAAGAATTTCAAATCAGACCACAGCAAACCTCTTTGTCAACCATGACAACTTTCCTTACTTTCATTATCACCTGCCCCTACTGCCCTTTCTCTGCCAAAGTTCTTCCATCCATGTTTCCTTGTGAAGCATCCAAAGGACAGACATTTCTTCGCTGAGGTGAATTTTATGCTATTATAGTATTTCCCAGTACGTTTTCTTTTCATGTCCCTACACTGCCATACACACAAAAAACAAGCACTAGTAATGCCTCCATTATCCTTGGTGATTCTCCAAGGGAGGCACACCTAAGAGTGTGTCAAGAACGCTGAGGTGCCTATATGTTAATAATTTGAAAAAGCCCTGCCTAACCCAAACATTCTCATATGCCACCATCCTGAAGAGGGTATGATCACCCACGTGAAAAAAGGTCACTACCCTAATGATACAAATATACTGAAAAAGTCCTGTCTCTCAATGGTTTTCTTCTTTTTCTACCATTGTATTTTTTAAATTGCAATGCCAATCATGAGAATTAACAAGGTATTCTTCTTTTATAAACCCAATACAATTGCACATTTTCAGCTCTTTTGTTTTAACTAATATGTCATCTTTCCCCCAAAGCATGCAGGTGTATGTGTGCACGCTGGCACGCACAGTCTGCAGAAAGCCATATCCAGTGATGTGGAGGAAAGCGAGGCCATGCATTTAGGGTTATCACCAAGGGTTAGGAGTGCTGAGAGTCACATTATGCTTCTGTGAGAGTTCAGGAGGAGTTGGAATGAGCCTTTCTGGCACGAGGATGTTCTGCAGGCAGCTAATTCTTAAATGGGCCCCTTTATATTGCTCCCAATATGCCCGTTTCAAACACTAACCTGTTCAACTTTTTTCACTGATAGCTTAGAATGACATTGAACATAAAATCCATCTTAGCTGCGTGAATGCTTTTCCTCTTACTGTGAAGAGAGTCAGTTTGGAAAATTACAACATGAGTCACCTACGAAATAACAGCAGGGATACCAGCAAGGAAACTTTCAAATGTGCTGAAAGAGCCACCTGAACGTGAGACTAAAAATGATTAGGAAAAACACAACTGAACACAATCAATAAATGATCCAGGTCTAGGGACAGTTTTGAATCTGCATGGAATACTAAACTGTTGATACACAAGGGCAGCATATGTGCAATGAGGTAATTCAAAATGTAACTTATGCCCCCGAAGAGGATAGAAAGCTTATTCATATTATTAAAGCATGTGCTCCATATGTCTCTGTCAATTGTGCATTCCAGATGTTTACCTCAGTTCCATGAGAATTTCTCAAGGGAAAGAAAATGGATATGATTAACACCCTTTGAAATTTCACTGGATGTATTAGCGATTTCCTTTTCTTCACTGAGATGACAGTGTTGTATCCGTGACCTCCCTGATGTCCTGTGGTTGACACCTTCTCCGCTGAATTCTTCAGACAATAGGATGAATGACTGATTTTTTAGTGGTTCTTTTTTTCTTCCTCAAAACTTAATGTCTTCTCTTTATATAGTTTCTTGTTTTCATACAATTATTATTCTACTTAAATTTATTTCACTGGATCTATATCTATATCTGTATCTATACATCTATATATTATGGGCAGAATTGCCCCCACCCCAACCCCACCATAATTCATATGTTGAATTCCTAACCTCAGAATGTGACTATTTGGAGATATTGGAAAATCTTTATAGAGGTAATTAAGTGAAAATGAGATCATTAGGGTGGCCCAAATCCAATATGATTGGTGTCCTTATAAGAAGAGGAAATTTAGACACAGAGAAGTACAGAGGGAAGGTCAGGTGAAGACACAGAGAGAAGAAGCCATCTACAAGCCAGAGAGAGAGACCTCACAATAAACCAGCTCTGCTGACGCCTTCATCTTAGACTTCTCTGGATTTCTCCAGAACTGTGAGAAAACAAATTTCTGGTGTTTTGAGCCTCCTAGTCTGTGGTACTTTGTTATGGCAGCTCTAGCAAACTAGTACAATACAGAACACACATACACACACACACGCCCCATGCTCCAAATCTACCATTTATGGTTCAGTTGCAAAAACTGAATAACATTATATCAATAGTATAAAACTCATTGGGAAGAAAATCATATATTTGAATACAAATTTGGGATATAAATGAAAATAATTATCAAAAAGAATTAAAGAAAATGGTGCTGAACATGGGGGATAGGTTCTGCCACGTGGGTTTATGTTGGTTTGAGTAGAGATCTGAAATAATGGAACAAAAGTTGCGCTATATTCCTTATCCATGCTCCTGACGGTGATTGAATACTTATCAATTATCATCATAATTACAAGTATCAAAACCATCACTTTCTGCCCTCCAGAAGTTTACAGTGAAATTGGGGAAAGAAGATACATGCATATAACACACACACACACACACACACAGAACAGTGTGAAGTGGCCAATCAGAGAATGCAGCAGGAAGGTGAAGGAAAACGCACTAATGAGCAGATGATCATTTGTGTCTTTAAAACAGTATCAGTACACCATGAAGACAGAAGCTTGACTGCAGAATATTAAAAATGAGGCAGGTATATATGACAGCCAAAAAAGTAAAAGAAACTGAATTGAGCATTTTAGATTGGCTAGAAAGAAGAAAAATAGAAGAGGAGCTAGTAGGAACAGGGTTACATGATTTTTTTAATCATGATGGAGAGGTCTTTGGATCTTTGAGGGGCAGTGACAAGACAGTGATTAACATTGCTGCAGAACAGGGGCTCCGAGAGGCCACAGACCAAGGCTCTGAACAATCTAATGAGAAAAGATGGGGAGCAATTACACTGCATGTTCTAGATGAAGAGTGGTATTGATTATCCTTAAATACTAAGAAAATTGAGGACTTTCTTTTTTTTTTTTCTTTTACACTTTGATAAATTGCTAAGATCTACCAATTTTGGATTCTGAGCCAATAGCTTACTGCTTGTTCATCTTCCCTAATCTCTATTTGAACATAATACCAAAACCACAAACTGAATTTTTCTTCTGTAAGGAAGAAACGTAAGTGGAGGATTGCTCCTCTCCAAACAGAGAAGAATTGAATTGTTGGGGAGGGGAAAATGGCAGAGTAAAGGTGACTTCCTGGCTCCCTGCTCCTGGAGAAAGAGGTGGAAGAACTCGGTCTGCTACGCACCAGTGGATCGCTCCCCTGCAAGAACAGCGTTGTGAAACTGCAGAGAAACAGCGTGGGACACAAAGCACAGGAAAAAAAAAAGTGAATGGGAGATAGGATCGCAAAGTCTGGAGAGTGCGAGATAAACAATAGAGAATAGGGCATGGGACAGCCGCGCCTGCCCAGCCAGCAAGTGCAGTGGGATCTGACCCACAGGAGAATGTCCTGCTTCCCCACTGACCTCCACACCCACTCACACAGGGCCCTGCTTGAAGTCGGTGCAAAATTGCGCCCAGGAGACGCTGGGCTCTGTGGAGAGGAGGCAGTAACAGGAACTATCTTGAACTCTCCAGAGCTCTGTGCTAGGACTGCACTGGGCCGGGGAGGGACTGGTCTGAGCTACCACTCCAGGGCGTTAGGAGACAGGCACCTCGCCTCTGGCGGTCAGCAGGACCAGAACAATGGAGGTGAACAATGAAAAGGGGACTCTACCCTGGAAACCACTGCGTGCAATTAGGCTGGCTCAGGGCCGATCAGAAAGAGTAAGACCTCCTGTCCAACAGGTACATGATTGTGGGAGGGCGACACGCAGGAGACAGTGGGCGTCCTGTTGACTCAGCTCCCCAGTCCGGCATCCGCCAACTCCTGAACAGTCACCCCCAACGCTAGTGCTTGGTGGGTGGGTGGCCGCCATTTTGGGGGTCCACAACCCAGACACTGTGGTGCACTCTGGTTTCAGGCAGCACCCTTCCTCCATCCTGGGGACTCTCGCGACAGGCTCTGCCCTTCCACGACCTGTTGTAAACTAGCCGGGCCTGTTTTGATGGGTGAATTTTGAGTGCTTCCCCAGTCACGGGAGGCTGGCGCCTGCAGGATTCACGGGTGGTGGGCAGACTCAGGCATCACCCCTCCCCCTAGCACAGCAACTTTTTACGCCGAAAGTGCTAGGTTCCACCCCTGAAGGTAGGGAGAGGCAAGAAAAGCCACTTTCCCTGTGCAACTAGCGTGCATCTGTGGGGCCTTGGCGCAGATCACTAGTTGACAGCCCAGTGACTGGGCCTGTCAGACCGGCTTAGGTCACCCAGTAGGATCATAACTCTGGGGCCTGATCTCCAAGTCCAGGCGGCTGCCAACAGTGGGGTTCATGGTCAGGGAAGGAAAATCCTGGCCAGAGGCCACAGCAGGTGCACCAAGTAACCCCTCCCATCAGGAGCAGCCTCCCAAATTGTGGTAGAAGAACCTGAACAACATATTAGTGGCTCCCCCTGGCGGCAGATCAGGCAACCATAGAAGCACACACATCTGGGCTTGTAGGCAGCAGCTGTGATCTGCCTTGCTGTACCCCCACTTTAAGGGGGAATAAGGTCCAAGTAACCCTCAGGAGTGGCAAGATCCTTCCTAAAGATCGGGGCATTAGTATTCCTCACCTGGGGACCAGAAAACAACACAGAGGCATCAGATCACCTTGATAACTGACTCCTCCACACAATCTAGAACCAATGACAGAGAGGATAACCCCACAGCTCAACACAGTGCCCTCCATCTCAAGCTATTAGAGGGCATTAGAGTTATACACACAGGTGCGATTCACCACATGGGAGCTTAAGCTGGGAGACCAAACTCACTAATCTCCACTGGCAAGAGGTGAAGACAATAAGTCAGAGGTAACCCAACTTGCCAAAATACATCTAAGGCAATACAAGACCAGTGCGCCTCCTCTCACCACTGTTAAGGAGAGTCCCTTGGGGGCTTGAAGTTAAGGGCACAAACCAGTCCTAGCACTCCCAGTTCTCAATCAATTACCCTGAGGAGAAAGAACCAGAGAAAGAACACTGCAAATATGAAAGAGCAGAGAGAAAAGTCACCCCCAAAAGAAATCATGAGACCCTCAAAATCGGATACTAATTTAAATGAAATGAGTAAATTGATGGAGAAAGAATTCGAATACGGATTGTAAGGAAACTCAATGGAATTGAAGAGAAAATAGAAACACAACACAAAGAAACCATGAGAACGATTCAGGAAATGAATGGAAAATTCTCTAAAGAAATTGAAATATTATGAAAAAAACAAACAGAAATCTTGTAAATGAAAGAGACATCCAAGGAGCTTCAAAACACAGTGGAAAGCCTTAAAATAGAATGGATGAGGCACAGGAGAGAATCTCAGAGCTTGAAGATAATGCCTATGTACTAAACAAATCAGATAAAAAAAGAACACAGAAACAAGAGACAAGACCAGAACATACAAGAAATGTGGGATTATTTAAAGAAACCAAACATAAAAATTATAGACATCCCAGAAAGAGAATAAAAAAATACACAAGGGCTGGAAAATCTATTTCTTGGAATAATGGAGGAAAATATGCTTGGCCTGGCTAGAAACCTAGCTACCCAGATACACGAAGCACATAGAACTCCTGCAAGAGTCAACGTGAAGAGGCAAACACCACGGCACATAATTATCAGACTAGCCAAAGTAAACACAAAAGAGGCAATCGTTTGAGGAGTAAGATGAAAACAACAGATAACCTGCAAAGGAAAACCTATCAGGCTAACTTCAGACTTCTCAAATGAAATCCTACAAGCCAGAAGGGACCAGGGACACATCCTCAATCTTCTTAAACAGAACAGTGGCCAGCCTAGAATTCTTTACCTGACAAAACTGAGCTTCATCTATGAGGGAGAAATAAAGACTATACCAGACAAGCAATCACTGATGGAATTTGTGAAGACCAGACCTGCTCTGCAAGAAGTACTCAGACCTGCATTATACACTGAACAATGCAATAGACACCCACCAAATTAAAAACACTCAAGAATTAGAGTCCAGAACCTGGATTACACAATGGCTTGAGAGGTAAAACAAAACAATAAGAAGTTACTCAACAATATGAACAAAAACCTACCCCAAATATCAATCCTTTCAATAAATATAAATGGCTTAAATTGTCCTTTGAAGATACATAGACTGGCTGAGTAGATAAAACATGATAAGCCAAGTATCTGATATCTCCAGGAAATGCATCTACCCCACAATGACGCTTTCAGACTCAAGGTCAAGGGTTGGAAAACAAACTTTCAGGCAAATGGAAACCAAAAGAGATCAGGGGTAGTGATTCTGATTTCAGACAACATAAATTTTAAAATAGGAAAAGTAAAGAAAGACAAAGAGGGTCACTATATAATGGTGAAAGGAAAAATCCAACAAAAAGGCTTAAAATTTTTTTTTTTTTTTTTTTTTGAGGCAGAGTCTCACTCTGTTGCCTCGGCTAGAGTGCCGTGGTGTCAGCCTAGCTCACAGCAACCTCAAACTCCTGGGCTCAAGCAATCCTCCTGCCTCAGCCTCCCAAGTAGCTGGGACTACAGACATGTGCCACCATGCCCAGCTAATTTTTTCTGTATATATTTTTAGTTGTCCATATAATTTCTTTCTATTTTTAGTAGAGACAGGGTCTCACTCTTGCTCAGGCTGGTCTCAAACTCCTGAGCTCAAACGATCCACCCACCTCGGCCTCCCAAAGTGCTAGAATTACAGGTGTGAGCCACCGCACCCAGCCTTTAATGATTCTTAATATCTATGCACCCAACACAGGAGCACCCAGATATATAAAGCAAATCCTGAATGAACTAAATAGCTTGATAAACAGTAATGCCATAGTAACAGGGGACTTCAACACCCCACTGTGCGAAATGGACAGATCTTCCAAACAAAATATAAGCAAAGAAATAATGGACTTAAACAGAGCTCTAGAACAAGTGGGTCCAACAAACATCTACAGAACATTCCACCCAAATAAAGCTGAATATACATTCTTCTCATCAGCTCGTGGAACTTTTTCCAAAATTGACCACATCCTAGGCCACAAATCATACCTCAACAAATTTAAAAAAATAGAAATAGTACCATTAGTACCATGTATCTTCTCAGACCCTAGCAGTATAAAACTAGAGATCAATTTTAACAGAAATGCTCACCGCTTCACAAAGTCATGGAAATTAAACAATCTATTGCTAATGACTGCAAGGTGAAGGAAGAGATTCAGATGGAGATCAAAAAATTCTTTGAATTAAATGATAATGGGGACACAAGCTACCAAAACCTGTGGGATACAGCAAAAGCATTCCTGAGAGGAAAACCAGTAGCATTAAATGCTCACAAATCAACAAATAAACTGTCTCAAGGACCTGGAAAAGGAAGAGCAAATTAATTCTAAACCTAGCAGA
Source organism: Varecia variegata (assembly GCA_028533085.1). Classification (NCBI taxonomy): domain Eukaryota; kingdom Metazoa; phylum Chordata; class Mammalia; order Primates; family Lemuridae; genus Varecia; species Varecia variegata. The sequence goes on along the minus strand of CM052437.1, from coordinate 160,679,683 downwards.
AGAAAGGAAATAACTAAGATTAAAGCAGAACTAAATGAAATTGAGAATAAAAGAACTATACAGAAAATCAATAAAACCAAAAGCTGTTTTTTCAAAAGGATAAACAAAATTGATAGCCCTCTTGCTAGATTGGCAATAACTAGAAAGGAAAACACTCTAATAAACTCAATCAGAAATGAAAAAGGAGAGGTCACTACAGACATCATGGAAATATAAAACATTATCTTTGAATACTATAAAAATGTATATGTCTAAAAGCTACAAAATGTGGAGGAAATGGACAAATTCTTGGAAACACACAACCTCCCTAAGCTTCATCAGGAGGAAATAGAACTCCTGAACAGACCAATATCAAGTGCAGAAATTGGAGCAGCAATAAAAAATCTTCCAAAAAAAAAAAAAAAAAAAAGGCCCGGTCCAGATGAGTTCACACCTGATTTTACCAAACATACAAAGAAGAACTCATACCTATACTGCAGAAATTATTCCAAAACATTGAAAGGATGGTATCCTCCCCAACTCATTCCACAAAGCCAATATCACCTTGATACCATAGCCAGGAAACGATGTAGCAAAAAAAGAAAATTACAGACCAATGTCTCTCATGAATATAGATGCAAAAATTCTCAACAAAATTTTAGCAAACCGAATCCAACAGCACATCAAAAAAATAATTCACCATGACCAGGTGGGCTTCATCCCAGGGGTGCAAGGCTGGTTCAACATATGCAACATACATAAATTATAAATGTAATTCACCACACAAATAAAAGCAAGAACAAAGACCATATGATTCTCTCAATAGATGCAGAAAAAGCATTTGATAAAATCCAGCACACTTTTATAATAAAAGCCCTCAACAAAATAGGCATAGATGGGACATTCCTTAAAATTTTTAAGGCCATATATGACAAACCTACAGCCAATATCATATTGAATGGGGAAAAATTGAAAGCATTCCCACTTAGAACTAGAATCAGACAAGGCTGCTCACTATCTCCACTTCTATTCAACATAGTGCTGGAAGTCCTTGACAGAGCAATCAGACAAGAGAAGAGAATTAAGGGTATCTGAATGGGGGCTCTTTGCTGATGATATGCTATTATACCTAGAAAACCCCAGGGATTCAGCCAAGAGACTCCTGGAATTGATAAACAATTTCAGCAAAATCTCAGATACAAAATGAATGCACACAAATCAGTGGCATTCATATATGCCAATTCATATATGTCAAGCCAAAAACCAAATCAAAGATGCAACATCTTTCACAATAGCATCAAAGAAATTTAAATATTTAGGAATATATTTAATGAAGGAGGTGAGAGATACTTATAGGGAGAACTACAAAACACTGAGAAAAGAAATTGTAGACGACATGCACAGATGGAAATCCCTACCATGCTCATGGATTGGTAGAATCAATAATGTTAAAATGTCCATTCTACCTAAAGTGATCTACAAAATTAATGCAATCCCTATCAAAATTCCACCATCATTCTTTACAGATTTAGAAAAAATATTTCTATGCTTCGTCTGAAACAAGAGAAGACTTCGTATAGCCAAAGCAATCTTAAGCAAAAAGAAAAAATTGGGAGGCATCAGTCTGCCAGACTTCAATCTTTACTATTAGGCTCTAGTAACCAAAACAGCATGGTACTGGCACAAGAACAGAGATATAGACCTTTGGAATAGGATGGAGAGCCCAGATATAAAATCATCCCCATATTGTCATCTAATCTTCGACAAAGCAGACAAAAGTATACATTGGGGAAAAGAATCTCTATTCAGTAAGTGGTGCTGGGAAAACTGGATATCCACATGCAGAAGATTAAACTTGATCCCCACCTCTCACCTCTCACAAAAATCAACTCACGTTGGATAACAGACTTAAACCTAAGGCATGAAACCTTAAGAATTCTGGAAGAAAATGTGGGGAAGACTCTTTTAGACATCAGACTAGGTAAAGAATTTATGAAGAAGACCCCCAAAGCGAGCACAGCAACAACAAAAATAAACAAGTGGGACCTGATCAAATTAAAAAGCTTCTGCACAGCCAAGGAAACTGTCCTTAGAGTGAATAGACAATCTATAGAATGGGAGAAAATATTTGCTTTCTACACATCCGATAAAGGGCTGATAACAAGAATCTATATAGAACTTAAGAAAATCAACAAGAAAAAATCAAACCACACCATCAATAAATGGGCAAAGGACATGAACAGAAACTTTTCAAAAGAAGACAGAATAATGGCCAGCAAACATATAAAAAAAGTGCTAAACATTTCTAATCATTTGGGAAATGCAAATCAAAACCACAATGAGATATCACCTAACTCCAGTGAGAATGGCCTCTATCAAAAAGTCCCAAAATAACAAATGCTGTTATGGATGTGGAGAGATTGGAATACTATTACACTGCTGGTGGGACTGCAAATTAGTACAAACCCTGTGGAAAGTAATTTGGAAATACCTCAAAGAGATAAAAATAGAAATACCATTTGATCCAGCAGTCCCACTACTAGGCATCCACCCAAAGGAAAAAAAGACATTCTATAACAAAAACATATGTACTCAAATGTTTATAGCAGCACAATTTACAATTGAAAAGATGTGGAAACAACCCAAATGCCCATCAATACATGAGTGGATTAATAAAATGTGGTATATGTATACCATGGAATACTACTCAACTACAAAAAACAATGGTGATCTAGCACTTCTTATAATATTCTGGATAGAGATTGAGCCCATCTTTTGAAGTGAGGTATCACAAGGATGGAAAAACATGCACCACATTGTACTCGCCATCAAACTGTGCCATCAATTAGTGTTGATACTAATTGATCAACACTAAGGTGCTCACATGGTAGTAATACTCACTGGGTGCCAGTCAAATGAGGGTTTGGGGGGGTAGAGCAGGTGGGGTGGGTAAACCCACAGCTAATGGAGATGGGGTGCACTATATGGAGGAAGGACATGCTTGTGGCCCTGGCTTGAGCGAGGCAAATGCATTTCATGTAACCAAAATGTTTGTAGCCCCATAATATCCTGAATTAAAAAAAAACTAGAAGTGAATTGTTGCTATTTCTGTTTGTCATTTCTATATTTTATTTCTCTTTTATAATCTAATTAGGGCTCTATCGGGATTCATAGTTCTTCAGCAAGAGGTGAGACATTTTAAGATATGATTGGATAGGGACTTTCTGTCTTAGGGTATTCAATTCATTCCATACAGTTTTACGTTTTATCTACTGGGTGCAACACACTGTCTTTGCTAAGAAGTTTATGTTATGAAACTTTACCAAACTCAGACACTAAATATTTCAATAAGGTTTCTATCGGCAAGTGAGAAACAAACTAAACTTTCTTTTAGAAAGAGGAACATTCAACTGGCTCTAAAAACTAGTCTGTTGCCACTAGTTGTACTTAGCAAATTTGTTGAGAACAGTAAGAATAAGCTTAGCTCTGCTTAGCTAGGAATTCTTCATTAGTACATCTTCTAATAAGACATTATATTAGAAATCATTTAATCTTGAGTTCTCAGAAGTTGTAGTTTTAAATTCCATTTGAGCAGACATACAGTATGTATTTTACTGTAAGTCATCTCCAATAATTTGGGAAATAGATATCATACATGAATTCTTGAAGTTGAAATAAAATATAGAAACTAGTCCAATTTCTACTCAATTTATGAATCCATGCTCAACTATTCTTACATGAAGATCATTTGGCCTTTCTTTGAGTACTTTTAGGGATGGGGAGCTCACTACCTTTTGAGGTTGATCATTGTGCCATAAATAAAGACAAGCCCGTACACTGAAGTTATGAAAGTTATTTTCTTTAAAGATTCTGGCTGCATATTACAAAGCAGACAGTGTAAGATATTAAAGCAGTTTGTCACACATAAAAAAAGACTTCTTATAAAAGAAAACCATATCTTTCTTATTAACAGAACACAAGTTCTAAGAAAAGGTGAATTGTTAATGTGTTCAAGAATCAAAAGAGAACATTAGACATTTGGAACAGGACAGGTGTTCGTAAACAACATGGGACTGACTGAATAATTATCACTTAGTGGATGCAGTGCCCTCATTCTGATAAGTGGGTTCTGCTGGCTTTCAAGTTTTAAGGCGGTTTTGCAGAGTGCTTGGGGAGCAGGAGGAGGAAGGTGGAAGGGGGGAAAAGGAGGAGGAAGAGGGGGAAGAGAAGGGACAGTTTACCTGTTTCCTCTACCATCTCACCCTCTGCTTTTCTTTCTCCCTTTAGGTTTGCGTTGCCCTACTGAGAAGGGTTATGCTCTACTGCTATGCAAACCCTGGCTGAAATAGGACAACTGATTAATATGTGTAAGAGATGGAACAGAGACTGAGATTTTCATGTGAAAGTTATCCATAGGCGTGAGTATGTATAATCGAGAGGACTCTGGGGTATCTGAGGCTAGTCCTCAACCACACACTTCTCAGTATCAGAAATGGATCCAGGAAGGCCAGGCTGAGATCACTAAAGGCACTATCAGATTTGCCAACGTATCCTCTATCCAGCGAATCTTCTCCGCAAGTCTCTAGATGTTTAACTTTGTTTTGATTCTAGCATACTCAGCACAGAGGAAAATTGCCCAGTTTTATTACTATCTGCTTTCCATAGTTTATTTATGATTTATTATGGTTACAATAAATGTTCTTTAGTAACTTAAAAAGTAAAATTAGAAATATATAGACTCTACATCATTGGAAAAGCTTCACTAAAGTGCTCGATTTGGAGTGAATCTCTAGGAATAGTTTTCATTTTATAAGTGGAAAAATGTAGATTTTTAAATAAACTTTTCATTTCTTGAGTGGTGCATCTTATTATTCATCTTGTTGAGGACAGCAAATAATTAAAAGTAATTATTGGCTAATGGCAGACTCATGGGGCAACCATAAATGATAAGATTTAATGCACTAGATCAGCACCTTTTAAGGCAATATAAAATGAGTTGAATGTAAAGTTGGGGTTTCATTGCTTTTGAAAAGGATTTTCTGAATGAATAAAAGCTTAACTAATATGTTTTTTCTTAAAAATAGTGATTTGTTGTTGCTGTTTGAGTCCAGGAAGGCACAGTTTACTTAGTTTCTCTTATCATAGGCTGAAGTGGCAGGCGGATCTTCATTCTTATCTGTGTGGACATGAGAAAGTCACTTACTAGAATTGTAGAAATGATGGATTGCACAATTGGTACGTTCATAATAAGTTGTGGATAAAAACTTGTATACATCCAAAAGGAAAACATTATTTTTTAAATATTACGTGTGTGTGTAAAATCTAGGTAACTCTTTGAAAAGTTGCTAGAAAGAATAAGACAAAATGGTGTATGGTGAGACAGTATGATTATTTGACTTTTTTGCGGGGGGTAACTTTTTTTATTTTCCACAAAATGCATAACACTTTCTCAACCAGCTATGATAGAATGTTTTGAGAGAAACAGGATATAAAACTTTGTTTACATAATAGTTTTGCAGCAGAGCATTGTATATACCTTTATATGCATATAAAAAGGGAAAGAAATTTACTAACGTGAAAAAAATGAAGTATATGACCTGAGAATTTTCAAGAATTTGAGACATGACTTTGTCAAACTCAATTTTAGATATGAGAAAGCTGAGGCACAGAGAGGGAAAAGATTCCTTCAAAGGCACGTGAGTTAGGAGTGTTCTTACCCATATGGTGATCTGAGAGTCACCAGCTTACTTTTGGTCTAACCAAGCACAGCACAGGGCTAAATAAGAGCCTATTCTCTTAATTTGTTGTAAGTCCCCAAAACTTCAATCAGCTACTTAAGCAAGTGGTTTCTGAGCATCACACGGACAGGTGTACAGATTCTGGGTAACCAGGATCAGTTTGTAAGGAGACTGTAAGGAGGAGGAGTTATTCATTCGTTTATGAAATCTCTTTGTGAATGTGAAGAATGGAATCAGTCTCACAGTAAGGATCAGATTTATTTATAAGTAAGGAAATTTTAAATAATTCAGAGAAAAATGGCTAGAGAAAACCATCATGCATAGTTGCCCCCAAAGATCAAACTGTAGCTATTTGTTCTGTTGATGTTGCTAAAGCTGAGTGGAAGATGGGGGTGGGGAAGCACAGAGAGAAAACTAGTTATAATAGTGAGTTTTAACCCTGTTGCACATTAGAATCAGCCAGGAAGCTAAAAAATATCCCAATGCTGAGACTGCAACTCAGCCTGATAGAGACAATCTCTGAAAGTAGAACTTAGGCATTGGTATTTTTTTTTTTAAACGCTCCCCAGGTAATTTCAAAGTACAGTTACATTTGAGAACCACCAGTCTAAAAGTTTTTCATTAACATATTTTAGTTCTTTGATACTTTGTTCTTTGTACAATAGCCTCTTACTAAATACTAAGGTTCTCTCTTTCTTTTAAATCCATGTGTCCCTTATCAGATATTGCAGCCAAAGGCATTACTGGGCATATTTACTATTATTTTTGCTTTTATTTGTTCTTTCTCAAGTATTGCGGTTGCTATGTTAAATAATCTTTCACATGTGATGTGTAAAATTTGGCTGTTGGCAAATATTTCTGTTCATTGAATACATTAAATTGCATTATAATTGTCAACAATGTAATTTTTGCTCACATTCTAGATTAAATTCTACCATAGAAAAATACAAATACTATTTTCTGCCTATCTAGGGAAAGAACAAGAAAAAATCAAGAATCTTAAATGTTAACATGTCCTAGGATTCATTTAAATTAATTCAATTTTTTCCCCATTCTAAAGGGATCCTTAGCCTACTTAATTTTAAGTGCCTCATAGGAGCATGAGGACAAAAATGCAGAGATTTAAGTGTTAAAATGACATATGAGTATTTTTAATGTCTGAATTTAAGTTCTTTAAAGACATTGACTACATATTAAACTTAGGATCTTGTGGCAATATCTTGTATGCAAACATCTCTTTCTTTTTCTGATAGAGATATGTGCACTTTTAGGCATCTTGCATTTACCAAACTGTCCAACTGATAGCACCAAACACTTTCTTTTGAAAATAAATGAAACTTCCTTCTAAATGCCTACTGAAGATACATTTTCCAAACTCTTTCTCTTCACTTATGTCAAATGTTATTAGATGTTCTGTACTTCTAGGAGATGCAGCCTACTTTAGTTGTATAGAGGGTAATGGTTTTCAAATAAGCTTAAAGGGAGAAAATGCAAGTGGCAGAACAATTGTTTCAGGAAAAGGCCTCATTTTAGTCTGCAATGCTGTGGGAACTTGAGATGGGCTAAGCTTGGAGATTTGTTTCTTCCCACATTTATGGTAGAGACTTTCAACATTTTAGTCAAACCTTGAGGGCAATCCTTGCTCCTGGCTTCCAATGTGCATTTTACAATTTTATCTGAAGTCTGATTAGTAATGTGTACTATAAAACAAAAAATATGGGAAAAAAGTGAAGCATTTTAAAATGACTGACATACAGTTATTTTGTCAGGAGTTATTTTGCTCCTTTGTGTAAATTTAATTGCTACGGGAGATGAAAATACTCAAATTTTGCTGTGTTAGCAGAGTTTTTAAACATAGAATTTAAAGAGCTATAATTGGGAAAATATCATAATATTCCAGATTGAATACTTTATTTTGAGTGTCTCAAAATCTAAGAAGGATTCTTATAGTCTAACAAGTCATATCTTATCAAAGCCAGGGGTCATGGGCAATATACATAACCTAAACTTTAGTACCCCCATAATAAGCTGAAATAAAAAAAAAGAAGTATTTCATGTTAAACAAGTAAATGTTTTATAAATCAAAAGAATGATAGCATTTATAAAAAGTAAAATATCTTGTGTATTTGTGTGTGCATGTCTATAATTATTAACCTGTTTCCTTAGTTTTCACTTCAATTTTATTAAACTGGTTATATACATTTGTTCACACTTTTCCAAACTATTAAACTGTGACAAATCATCACAATATGTCACAATGAGTAAAGCAATGTATTGCCTGACATATGCACAAGGCATTTGTATAAACAATAAATCATATAAAAACCATATATATACATATAGAAACCATACACCTCTGCATTGTTTTTGTAAATATAGATACTATAGAATGAATTGCCTTTGAAATCTCTCTTCAATTTAATACCACAAGCTATGTACCTGCACATTTACTGCTTTCACATTAATGTAGGAAAATATTTTTTGAACAGATGGCCTGTGCACAATGTTTAAGCAATCAATGGACTGTATTTTAATTTACTTGAAAAAAAGAAAGCAGTCATTGTTCTGATGAGAAAAGTCAAGCATTAGCTCCATCCCAGGCTTCTGCCTAAACCTATATGGTAAGAATCAAGGAAATCATTCTTTGCATTTAACTAGCTGATATGCAGATGAATGTAAATGCGATAAACACCACTAATAAGGAATTGGCCAGGAAGATAAAGCTGGAAAATTTCCAGTTAAGAAGCTAAGCATTTCTGTTGCATTTTCTGTCATTATTCTTAGTCTTACTCTTCTAATCAGATTTTGAAAGTACAGATTATTTAAATTACAGTGTAGAAAAGAAAGAGAAAAAATATTCTAGGTGAAAACGCAACCAATAAATCCATACCATTGTGGTTGGAGTGTAAGTATCTGACTTTGAGGAAGACTAAACTAGTGGATCATATTGTTGGAAAATCTTCATTTAGTCTTAATAGTATAATTGGTTTTACTTAGCCAGATGTTTAGGTGATGTATATTGTGGAAGATGGTTCATTGAGAAAGAGTTATGTAGCTTTTAAAGAGAAGACAGATGTTAAACATGGAAAGGGACCCTAAGGAGTAGTTTCTTGTCATGATGGTTTATGTAAAATAAGAATCTACACCTAAATTGTTTCCTGCTCATGTTTTTCCAGGATAGAGTGAGGGGGCATAGAAAGCTAAGATATCCTCGATTCAGGAACTGATTCCAGGGAAAGCTAAGGTTCTGCCTTTTCTTTCTCTCCTTCCATTCCTTTTGTAAGTTCATGTTACAATAACTGCCTTGGGCAAGGTATAGAACTTAAAGAACTTTATCCAAGTTGAGCCTCCATATTAATTATTTTTATTTTTTTGAGACAGGGTCTCACTCTGTCACCCAGGCTGGAATGCAGTGGTGCAATCATACCTCACTACAGCCTTAAACTCCTGGGCTCAAGGGATCCTCCTGCCCCAGCTTCCCAAGTAGTTGGGACTACAGGTATGCACCGCCACACCTGGCTAATTTTTTTAATTTTTGTAGAGACAGGGTCTTGCTATGGTACTCGGGGTGGTCTTCAACTCCTAGCCTCAAATGATCCTCCCACCTCAGCCTCCCACAGTGCTGGTATTACAGGCATGAGCCACCAAGCCCAGCACATAATTTTTGTTTTTAATTTTGGCTTTAATTAACTTATTAGACCTAATAATGTTTTCTGTCTATCCTTTTCTCTCTTTTGTTCAAATTTCAGCTTCTCTCTTCAATTAAAAACTTTAAAGCTAGATAGGTTTATTAGTCACAAATAAAGGCTAACTATAGTAAGTATTGAGCTAGGAAAAGATGTTTGGGGATATATAGTCCATATAGCAAATGATATCATAAATATGATGTGATCTGTTTTAGTGAAGCTAATGGGGGGAAGGTGTGGGTACTGAAGGCCACAGGGCGTGTTTATAGTCATAGGAATAACAAGAAGGTAGAGACCTGGGCAAGGTGCAGAGACTCCTAGTATAGACAAACTTGCAGGACTATTTGTGTCACAATGGCACTTTTATTTTTGAAACCTTTTTAGCATTACTACATCAAGACATATTTAAGAAATACCAACTGTGTATACCACTTTGGATATTATCCAGGAAAGGAAAGATCACCTTTAGCTTTAAGAACAGGGCTGGTGTTATATTTGTGAGAGAAATACTTCTTGGTGAGTGAAATTTTAAGATGTCTGAAGATAAATGTAACACTGTGAGGAAACCAAAATAGAAATAAAACTATATTAAATAAATGAATGGCCAAATCTTCCATTGAGAAGCATCTTTAGTGAGCAAGATAATACATCATTTATACATGGATATGCAGGAGGATATCATGAGATTTGGTTAAAAAAAAAAAAAGATGCTACTGATAGAGAAAAAGAAATATGCAAAAAATTACATTTTTATCTGAAATAGAAAAGTAAGAGGAAAAGGAAAACCTCACATATTACCAGGGTTCAATTATCAATTTGCAAACATCTCATTTCTTTATATTATGCAGATATTCTGAAATTGTGTTCTAAAATGCAAGTTATTTACAAAATGTTAAGAAGTAGGAGGAACATCGATAAAAACAAGTATTTACACAAAGAGAGAGACACTGACACTTCTCTAAATATCCTTAATGTACTACCTAACAGAGACAGTGCTTGGAGTGCTCAGTTATCTTTTCTTGAGCATCATTAGCATTTGTCAAATAAAAATCAATCCCTGTCTGAAAGGTCCCCTGTCTCCATTACAGCTCCATCAACCTGTCACTCTGGTGGCCCTCTGCAAGCTGCTAACCAGTTACAAATCAGTTCAACTGTCCTATATGTTAGAATCTCAATTTAAAAACAGAGTTTACAAAAGCATCTTAGTGTTTTCCTGGAAAGATAATTTAAGCTAAAAATATTTATTTTTTTCCTATTCTTCAACCCTGCTCTTCTTTAAATAACACCTGCTAGGCATATAGTTGAAAAACAGAGAAATTTTTCCATATGACAGTATTTTATATTTACTGACCCAAAGTCAGTTTTGTTTTTTAAACTGTTGATTGTATCTATTTTTGGTGACATTGCCTGTGTGTGTGTGTGTGTGTGTGTGTGTGTGTGTGTTGGGGGGTATTGAGGAGATGCTAGACTTGCAGATAAGCAGAAGGCTAAAAGTTTCTTTATTCTTGAGTTCTTAGTTTTGACTTGTACCAATAATAAAATCTTCCAAAGTGAGATCAATAATTCAGGATATTAAATTTTATTTTATATAGGTAAGGAGATGCAATCAGGAAGTAATTAGATAATTTTCAGAGGTAACAATTAACCATTAGAAATTGTATTATTAGGAATATAGCACTGGAGGGTATTTTGCTTCTCTTGTTATTAATCAAGAAAGTCTGGGACTAGAGCATTCAGTTATTTGTAAAGAGCCTTTAGTAATACCAAGTTGCGGAAGATGACAATTAGAATATATATTGTGGTCATCTCAGAAATATCTTATATAGAAGGAAAGGGCATAGGATGGGTAAATTTGAAGATAAATGTACTTACTATTGCAAACTCCCTCCTGGATCAGTTTTAAATCAGAAATATGCCACAAAGTTAACATTTTAATTTTTACTCTAGTCCTGTTGGTTCACCATTTCCATGTACTAGTGGTGCTACTGAGAAGTAGGGTGACCAAAAGTGAAAGACTGATTCATTCATTCAGCCAAAGTTATTGAGAATTTATTCTTGGAATTGCCGGGGGAAATAAAATGAAAAAAAAAAAAAAAAAAACTCAAAAACAACCAGACATGCTCCTGCCCTGCTCTCATGGAGTAGATGAGTAAACAATTCCAAAATACTAAGTAATTAATGATGATTTTCATCATCTTCCCCATAGCAAACACTTATAGAACACTTTATACATTAACTTATTTTATCATCAAAACAACCCTATGAGGTACTACCTTCATTTTATTAATAAGAGGATTGGAGACACAGAGAGAGGTTTAGTAATTAATTTATCAAAGGTAACAAATCAAGGAAAGTTAGACATCAGGCAGCCTGGCCCTGAATTCATGTACTCATCAGCTCCCAACAAGGATTCAAGGTGTTCTAAGCCTGATTGTTAATTGTACTTAAAGCAATATTTCCATGATTGGAATATTTGCCACATAGCTTAAGTAATTCTTTTGGAAGTCCTAGGGTTTGATTTAATAAAACCTTTGCCCTAAAGTAAGATATAAATGTATTTTGAAAGAAAATATAATCCCTTAATTTCTCATTCCTTTGTAGTCATTTAAATTATTTGAAGTTTAAGACAACATTTTTTCTTGATTAGCCTTTTATCTTATTAATGAAAATACATATTTTGCTAAGAATAAATAGGAATCTGGTCAGTCTCATTAGAAACTCAGTAGTTCTAGAGCCCAGTGACTTTTAATTCATCATAAATTACTTAGGGAGCTTTAAGCCTGATATTTTTAGCTTAATATACAGTAGTCTTTATGCAACTCCACTGAATTTACTGCAATATTAATCTTCAGAGTTAGAAAATGGTTTATTTGCTGCCTGTCTCAAAGTCATTAAACTTAGTTTCTTCACTTATGTTGAGAAAAGGATAATTTAAATGTCCTTGGATTTTTTTTCAGTGCTTTAAATAGGAAACTGGTTTGTGTCAACCATGTTTCTTGTAGGTCTATTACCAAGAAAATACATAGGGAAGTGCTAAATTAATCCTTTGTGCATAAATTGGTTAAATTCAAGAATATTATGTGCATCACTGATACAGAGAATATCTAACTCTGGAGAGAAAGATGAAAGTATTGTGTGCTTATCTGGTTTGCTGCTATAGACTATGATCTTATCTACAAATATCTAATTTTATTCCCGAAGCATTGGTTTTTCTTTACTGGCATGATGTCAGTGTGAAAGATTTAAAATCTGTAACTAGCTTTGCAGGCAGAAATATATATCTTAATGAAAATATTATATTGCATAATTATCAAGTCAGGAAGCAATTATAAGCAATGCTTTATACTGGGAGGATAAAAGCATTTGCTTATTTTAGATATTAGTGTTTCTCTAAAAACATGTAGAGACAGATGATTACAGAAGTTTATGGAATGTCCTCACTTTGGTAGCTGAAATTCTGAAAGTGTTCTGCCACATTGCTCTTTGAACTAGAGACCTTTATGATTATGATATCTCCCCAGACCTGCAGCATAAGCTTTGTAAGCCCACCTGAAATGAAATTAACTTCTGAGATCGAAATGGAGACAAATTTATGTTCATCTCTGATCCTGGGCTATTTTCCAGATGACAGATAACATGGATTTCAAAACAACAAAGACAGCTAAGGCAGTGATATGTATTAAGTGGAGGGAGACGTTGCAATGAATATAAACCGAATATTGTATCTCTATTGAGATTTCGAATTAGTAGGAAATTACATTGAGTATATACAATTACATATGGCTATCTACAGATTGAGAATTGGCAATATTTATTATAGATTTTTTTTAATGAAGGAGAATGTTTATATTCCAATGCAAATTGCACAGCAACCATTTCAATTGCTGAAGAGAAAATAAAAGTGTTGGTTTCAATGATCCTTGAAGCACAACAGGAACTGGAGCACGAGGATTCTTTTACAAGAATTTTTTTTTCCTTCAAAGAAATGTATAATAATAGATGTTCTGATGAAAAATAATTTTCCATTTCTAAAACTGAAAGGCAGGGTTTATACACAGGCAAAATGTTTGCTGTTTTTCAATGCACTCATTTGTAAAGCATAATCATAAACTTCACAAATAAGCCAGCAACTTAGCTCGTTGCCGGAGGTTTAGGTAAAACTATAAATATAATTAAATTTATTTGTATAAAGCTCTCTATGAAAATCATGTGTGAAGAAAGGTAAATAACTTAAACATTAAAAAGAAGCAATATCTTAACAAAAAAAATAAATATGGGAATGAGACTTGGAAACCATAATAATACATAATTTTACATATACATATTCTGTTCTGTCATGCTGATTTATTTAACTTATCTGAGCCTCAGTAACTCTTATATACACAGCAATGGGAATTCTTGCTAAAGAGGTGACAAAAATATTTTGAAAGCTATACTAATATCTAGACTATTTTACCTCAGGCAATTTAGGATAATGAGGAGAGCAATGTCTCTTTTCCCAATTCATTCCTCCCCTTTCCCCAATCTGTAAACAACTCTGTTATCTCATGGTAAAAGATTACTAATGCCAAAGTGGTACTCTTGACACACATGTCAGTAAGAGGAAAAAAAAAACACCTAGAAGCCCTTGAGCAAGTGCACGTTTTTTTGGTACCAGAAGCTCCCAGGGGTCTTTCTGTTCATTACAACCATCAACTACCCCTGAAAATAGGTGTGGTCTGTAAGTCCTTATTAAGCCTCTTAAGTTTTGTTTGATGAATAGGATAACTTGTAGACTCGAGAATTGGAGAATACTTATGTAGTCTTATTGTTAGATCACTGGAAAATTGACTAGTCATTCTCACCTTAGTGGGATTTTTGAAAATTAAAATATTTATCAACAATTCATACTTGGATATCCTAAGTCTAAAACAGCAGCCGCAGAGTTTTGTATTAATAAGTCCCTTCTCAGATATTATATGCTGCAAGGACGTACAATTATGTTTTCTATCATTCAAAGAAGGAACACTGTAGAAAGAGAATTCTTACGGCTTTTTCTTTCACTGATTTAACAGACATGGACTTCATTTTTTAAATCATGTAATCTCTATGTCCAGAGAACGGTCTGTGACTTCACACCTATGCAGAATGATTCTTACATACAGAATTCTCCAAACCAACTGTGTTAACACTTAGCAAACCCTAATTAGGCTTTTCACGGAAAACTTGTTAACACAACTAGATTATGGACTAATACTTTTATCTATTAGATGAATATCTGATAAGACCTTGTAATCATTTCTTTTACTAAAGATGCAGACTAAGGAGTTGTTACCATCCTAGAATAACTATTTTTATCAATAGTCTCATTCCTTCTCTTTTCTGTTTTGGAAAGACTACAATACAATACATAGATATACAAGGCAACGATATTTTGAAAATACCCCAATCTCCTTGCACAGATATGGACCTTGAGTTCCACAGCCATGAGGTCCCTTGTCTAACCTCACAGAAGTACTTTGTCCAAAGTCACAGAAGTAGTGGCAGACTAGATTTTCTCATGTCCATTTCAGGGTTTTTCACTCCATCTCCTAATATAATACCAGTAATCGAAAAACAGTCCCATGAAAACTATATTTACTTTGTTCTGCAGGTACCTATTGCTAATATGTAGAATTTTAGTTAAAATGTAAGACAAATATATTATTTATATTATTGAAAATCAAATTGAATATGAGTGAATAAAAGTTTTGAGAATGAGAATCCTCGTCCTACCACTACAAATATCTACAAATGTTACTCTATATGAATAGGTATGTTCAGCAATATGTTAAGTATGATTTAGAAAAATAATACTAAAGGGTCATTTGTAAAAAAAGCAAGAAACAAAAATTGACCCATTTTGTAGAGACGATTATAAAGGATGAACTGATTGAAACCTGTATCAGAATCATTTGGGGCGCTCATTAAAATGTAAATTCCTCTGCTTTGAACCAGATTAGTGATTTAGATTTAAAATTTCTAGAAGTGGAAACATGAATTGTATATTTTATTATAAACTCTAGGTAATTATTAGGCACAGAAAAATTAGGAATCAGATGTTTAAGGCTTATTTAACTTCATAAGGATTCTTAAAGACAATTCTTGATATTTATCATGCTTTATAAACCGCACATTTGTTCCCTTGATTTTTATATACTTTTTTTTGCAGAATGAATATTAAACATCTTACATTAACACTTTCAACCCACAAATAACTCTATGGAGAAATCTCCCAAGAGTTAAATGAATTCTGAAGTTTTTGAGGTTGTTCTTTTCTATTATACTCTATCTATTAAGAATTGTTTGATTTCTTTTTTTTTTAATGGCTGGGCATGGTGGTTCACACCTATAATCCTAGCACTCTAGGAGGCCAAGGTGGGAGGATGGGTTGAGCTCAGGAGTTCCAGACCAGCCTGAGCAAGAACGAGACCCATCTCTACTAAAAATAGAAAAATTAGCTGGGTGTGGTGGTGTGTGCCTGTAGTCCCAGCTACTCGGGAGGCTGAAGCAGTAGGATCACTTGAGCTCAGGAGTTTGAGGTTGCAGAGAGCTATGATGATGCCACTGCTCTCTAGCTGGGGTGACAGAGAAAGACTCTGTCTCAAAAAAATTAAATAAATAAGAATTGTACTGCAGAAGCATATGTATTTATATCTTTGTTGAGTAATATCTTTATTAATCAAACAGCTCTAATCTATTGAAACAAACTCTTAGTAACTAATCATTCTTGGACTACTATTGTGGTTTTCTTCAGGGAATCCTTTGACTGAGGTACTATGTCAAGATGTGGATGGAAAATCTCCCGTCTGTAATACGGAGCTGTGCACAAGATGACTATCACGTTGCTGTCTCAAGCAGCTTGTAAAAGAAGCTGTATCTATGGCATTGCTTTCACAAGGAATCATTAACAACAACAACAAAATTACAACAATATAACACATACTATAAACTTGCCTTACTATCCATGGATTTTAGCTTTATTCTATCTTTCGATCTTTTCTATAATCCTATGCTTATACAGATGTGTAAACAGTAGCTTGAAGAATTTATCTAAATTTATTGGTACATTATATATAGAAGTGAGTTTTTTATTCATTTATTCTTCTGCTGGGATAGTCACTCCTAAAAGTAAATAAGGCACATTCTTTGTCCTTATGTAGCCTCAAGTAGAAAGATAAATACATAAAGAGGCAATTTCAATGTAGTTTTATAAACTGTCTGATGGGTTAAGTGCAGGCTGCAAGGGGAACATCTAGGAGAGATACCTAATTCAATCTGGGGGTGTTGCAGGAAAATTCCTGAAGGAGAAGACACCTATGTTGGCATATGAAAGAGGAGTAGGAGTTGGCCAGTTAAGAAAGTTGGAACGATGGGGATAGGATATTCCACGCAGAGCGACTAGTTTCTGTAAAGGCTGGGATAGGAATGTGCCTGAAGTATTTGAAATACTGTGGGTAGTTATATAGCTTGGCCTGAACACAGAGATGGAGAAAAACACAAGTCAGATCATTAAGGATTTTGTACATTATACTAAGGATCTTGCACTTTGATCTGATGATCTCAAGACACTGAAGACAATTACATTTGTGTTTTAGAATGGTCCCTATATAGGTGGAGAATGGATTGAGAAGGAGCAGAATTGAAGGCGGTCTCACCAGTTCAAAGGCTTAAAAAATGATAACTCAAACTTAGATGATAGCTAGGTTTAATGTACAGAAAGGGAGTGGAATTGAAAGGACTTAGTGATTGATGTGAGTAATGGGGAAATGAGGAGTAGAGAACTGTATCTCCTATTTTGGGCAATTAGGTGAACCGTGTTGCAATCTGAGATAGGAAACACACAAGGAAGGGTTTTATGGGTCCTTTACTACTTTAATATTTTCTTCTAAATTATTCTCGAACTTCCTGAGTGCATATTCTTTGTAATAATGGAAAGGGGGAAATGTTTAATTATATTTCTAATAGACATTTGTCTGTGACATGTGACAGCATTCTTCAACCAGCTCTTGACTGAGCTCATGGAGCTAGGCAGGCACTCCATTCATTTCTCTCACATCATGTCACATGTGTCCTTACTGAACTTTCAACTCTTAAGATAGCCTTTTTTTTTTTTATGAAGGATAGCTTTCCTCTAACAGATATGTCAGGATTCTATTTTATAAGTACATTAGAACCTCTAATTACAGTAAACAATAAATAGCTTAATCAGGGTCTAAAATAAACCAAGAATATACAAATTTCATATTGCATGACATGTCAAATTCAAATTATTTTTGGATTGCAGATAGGCTTTTTCCTGAATATTGATATAGGTGCCAAATATGTTTACACAAAGATATTTTACCTCAAATATCTTAGATACTAAAGTTCTATTTAGTATCTTTCATTACCTTGTAGTAATTTGGCATATTTCCTTTTCTTTAGCAAAAATTCATTTTTGATTGTGTCTGTATTTGCTTATTACTGATCTTTAGAGACAAATGCAATGCTAGTGCTATGCACACTTACTAAAATATCTGAGCTTTCTCTTTTTTTTTTCCTCTTTTTTTATAGAAGGGTCTTACTCTCTGGTCCACCCTGGAGTGTAGTGGCACAATCATAGCTCATTGCAGCCTTGAACTCCAGGACTTAAGCAATCCTCATGCCTTGGCCTCTCAAAGCTCTGGGTTTACAGGTGTGAGCCATTGCATCCAGATCTGAGTTTCCTTTTATGAAATTAATCTTAGAGTTTGCAACACACTTTATTTTTAATGTCTCAAATGATGGCAAATAATCGTGCTTTAGACTGTGGTTCCCTTGCTGCAGACCAGTACCAGTCCATGGCCTGTTAGGAACCGGGCTGCACAGCAGGAGGTGAGCAGTGGGTGAGCAAGCAAAGCTTCACCTGTATTTATAGTGGCTCCCCATTGCTTACATCACTGCATGTTCTCCACCTCCTGTCAGATCAGCAGCGGCATTGGATTCTGATAGGAGTGTGAACCCTACTGTAAACTGTGCACATGAGGAATCTAGGTTTCATGCTCCTTATGAGAATCTAATGTCTGATGATCTGAGGTGGAGCTGAGGTGGTGATGCTAGCGCTGGGGAGTGGCTGCAAACAGAGATTATCATTAGCAAAGAGGTCTGACTGAACAATAAATGTAATGCACTCGAATCATTCCAAAACCATCCCCCCCTCCAGTCCATGGAAAAATTGTCTTCCACGAAACCGATCCCTCATGCCAAAAAGGTTGGGGACTGCTACTTTAAGAGATTATTTTATTTTTGAATGCAATTAAGTCTGTCATTTAAAAGTGTGACATCAACTTGATGCAGTCTCTTTTATATAAAAGTCAAGTGATTTTCCAGAGAAAAAAATCCTTTTTTGCTTGCCTTCACCCTATTTTTTTTTTTTTTTTTTGTGACAGAGTCTCACTCTGTTGCCCAGGCTAGAGTGCTGTGGTGTCAGCCTAGCTCACAGCAACCTCAAACTCCTGGGCTCAAGCGATCCTTCTGCCTCAGCCTCCCAAGTAGCTGGGACTACAGGCATGCACCACCATGCCCAGCTATTTTTTTCTATATATATTTTTAATTGGCCAGATCATTTCTTTCTATTTTTAGTAGAGATGGGGTCTTGCTCTTTCTCAGGCTGGTCTTGAACTCCTGAGCTCAAACAATCCGCCCGCCTCAGCCTCCCAGAGTGCTAGGATTACAGGCGTCAGCCACCGCGGCCAGCCTACCCTATTTTTTTTACTTCATAATAAAGTTTCTTTACAAAGAGGTCATCTTGTCACTAACTGTTGACCACTTCAAATTTATGCTTTAACACACTACAGAATGGCTTTACACTCTATCCCAGAAATAACCTCCTTGTCAACTCCAGTGACCACTTTTTAGTCCTTCTCTTCCTTGACTTCTCTTTGAAGCCAACATTGTGGAACATTCCCTCATTCTTAATACAATATTGTCATGTTTTAGTGTTTTTTCCTTCTGACTTTTTCATCTCAGTCAATTTTGCTGGTTTATTTTTTGCCATATTTCCTTAAATGTCAGTGTTTGTACTTCAAGGAACCCCATTTCTCACTCTCTGAGAAAACTCAGCCACGCTCCTATTTTCAACGGCTCCCTCTGAGCTCATAAATTCCAGAGAGAGGTCTGAAGTCCTGACCAATATGTACAAATGCTGACTCCCTAACAGATACCTTGAATCTGTCCAAATAAAGAAATTGACCATCTTTTTCCCTTCCTCATAAACCTATTTCTACTCCTTCACACCCAATTTATTTTAGAAATATAGCCATCTGCTTAGACACCCAAGTCATCAAAAGGATCCTATAAAAACAGACAGCTTGATGTTGAAGAATGTGGACTCTTTAGCTGAAGAGAGTTCACGTCCCAGCCCTGTGACTTTGGGGTTATTCAACCTTCCTGGGTCTCTGTCTCCTCGTCTGTAAAATAAAGATGATAATAGCTATACCTCATACGGTCGGTTTGAGGATTAGTTGTCATAAACTTAGAATAGTGCCTAATACAGCTGCGGTCCCCCTAATACAACTGCTGTCCCCAACCCCAGGCCTGCGGACCACCAGAAACCGAGCCACACAGCAGGCGGCCAGCGGTGTGGAGGGAGAGAAGCCCCACTTGCACACACATTGGCTCCCCATCGCTCCATCACCACCGGAGCTGTGGCATCAGACCCTCATAGGAACGCGAACCCCACTGCAAACTGCACATGTGAGGGATCCAGGTTGCACGCTCCCCATGAGAATCCAACACCTGAAGATCTGAGGTGGAGCCAGGGCGGCAAGGCTGCCCACCCCCGAGTCCCCACCCCCTGGTCCCTGGAAATACTGTCTTCCACAAAACTGGTCCCTGGTGTCAAAAAGGTTGGGGACCACTGTAATAGTAATATAGTATGTGCAAATTATCATCAATAACCTTCACCTTCTCTGCCTTTACTTGCACAGCTTAAATCCAATCAATCTTCCAGTTTTATTAATTGCATTTTCCTATTTATCTCTCCTTTTGTCTGTCTTGACTTCTACAGCTGTCTTTAAGAATAAGGACATACCATCTTTTTCCTCTTTATTTGCAGTGTCCAATGCATGGTGGGCTCTCAATAGCTGTTAAGTAATAAATAAATTACTTTATCAATGTCATAAAATCTGTTTCTTAAAAGCAGACTCCAAAACTTTTTGGCAATCCCTGGAATGTTTGTATATCTTCTTAAGGTAACTGTTTCAAAAGATTGATCATCTCGACACAAACATATTTGTATATTTGTTAATCAGTCTTACTGTTTGTGAACTGCTGTGATGGGACAGTACTGATGGCTAGCGTACAGGCTAATCAACATTTGTATAACAATTAAACATTTTGGTACCTACTATTTTGTAGCATTGGTCACACAGACAGCTTCTCTGTGACCTGTTTTTTTTTTTTTCTCTAAAATTAGTAAAGTGGATTAGAATTAACTTGATAATCCTTTAACATTTATGATTCCAATGGTTCTGAGCAATTGTTCAACACTTAAAATATGAGGCTTTAAGAAGAATACGTTATATAAAAAATTTCAGGTAGGTGGATACTAGACTGATAACCCTGGTTTCCCAGCCTGTTGCTTAGAGTTCAGTGAGACAGGCTGGTAGCAGAATTTTCTAGAAGGTAGCTTTTTAAATTTAATTCTACAAGAGTTTCCCTGTCTTAACATTGATTTGCATCTATTTCAACCACCAAACTTTTCTATCTAAAAAGTGCAAAAATTTTAGCTTAAGCTGATTACCACATCAAAGTTTTGACCTTGAGCCTGAGAAAGGCTCCATAGAAACTGAATCCCTATCATTTAAGAGATATTGGCTTTAGAAATGACAAGTTCCAACATTTTATTGTCACTTTTTCCTCTGATTATTTGATCGGAGGTTTTTTTAAAGGCAAAATATTTTAAATCAAATTTGATTCATCATTTCACTTCAAGTAGCAAGTCTTTTAAATGTTGCCTTTTAAAACTACTGAATACCTAAAATTTCTTCTGCTGATTAATCTATGGCAAGCTTTTGTGTAATTAAAATGGACTGCAAAAATGATTTCTGGGACCTGGGAAAAAGATTTTCCTGTGGAAACTAAGCGGTGTTTATAACAATGTTGAATTATTTATGAGTTAGCCATATTAATGCTAAATTTTAACTGAGAATGACCCAACAATTTTGGCCCACATGCTCTGTTTGCTTAAAATTATTATTTTATGAAAGGCAGTCATATTATGACTTCAGTAGAGAAATAGGAAAGTCATTACAGTTCTATCACGGGAAAGTTGTTTTGAATGTAACATGAAATCAAATCCTTCATCTGAGAACTTTCTGCTCCAAAGGACTGTGGATATTTCACAATATGTCCTTAGAAGATCAAAGTGACTATTTATTAGGGCCTTGCTTAATTTTCTGATAGGTATCATTAGAAGATTAATTCATAAAACTCACATTTTGATGCAGAAGATTAACATCAAGTTTCAAAGATCACATTTACTTACAGGCAAATTTAGTGTATGGCAACTCCCTGCATCATAGACTAGAATGTGCCATGTGCTCCAAAGCACAAATTTTCATATTGTAATTATCATCCAACACAGTTAAAATTTCAAACATATGATTCTATTTTTTCCTGAGTTTGAATTTTTGTTCCTATCAGACTATTTGTGTAATTTTTTATCATCCAGAAAATATTGCTATTACTAGAGCATACAAAACGATAAAATAATAGCCTCTGGCATAAATCTTATCTTAAAGAGTGGTAGCTAATATTCAGCCCTGAGTCCCTGCCTTTCTACTTTCTACCTGTACGATCTTCAGAAGGCTCCCTAATCTGCGTAAGCCTTTGTGTTCTCATCTGTAGAATGGGAAGACCTGACTACTCTGCAAGTGTGGTGCTGACCACTTGGGATTGTTTGGCAGATCAAATGTGAGACGCTGTGTGCCCAATGTCTGGCAGATAGAAAGTACTCGGCTAATTCTAGCTATTGTCATTAGTAGTAGTAGAATGGTTAACGTCATGAAACTGAACTTTAAAAAAAATATTAGAAAATACATAGTTTTGCTTATGGTAGCAGCATGATTATAATTTCATCAAAGAATAAAGTTATGCATTTAGCGCTAATCATATTCTCATAAAAAGTAACTGAACTTCTGAGGGATATACTGATATTCCCAATTTTTTTCAACCACTGCTTAGGTCTACTTGTCAGTAATGCACACACATACACAAAGTTTTTATTCTGTGAACTCTAGTTTTATCACTTATCAATCATTTATATGTTCAGATAATTTATAAACCAAAGGGTCTTGTCATGATGCTATGCATTATCTAACTTTTTATATACTATTGTGCCGTGTTGGATATAATAATTTCCTAATTTAGCTTGCTTCTCACAAGACTAGGTTGAGTCTATATAAGCAAAGGGAATAGATATTTCAAGGGAATAGACAACTGTAAAAAAAAAAAAAAGAAGAAGAAGAATTTAAGGCCCAAATTATCCCGCCTATAAAGGAAAAATTCATCAGCTCATCACTTGAAAAGCTCAGAGAACAGCTGACTCAATCTGTTTCACCATAGGATGTAAACCATTATTTTCAATGAAGGAATCATTCAAGTGAAGATATTATAAGAAACAGTGTGGTTAATTAGTTGTTCACATGTATCCTACAGATCCCATTTTGTTCTTCCCAGAATCACAAATTATGCACAGATAGATAAAATAATTTAATTCCTAGCTGAAAATAAGGTATTAATGCTGTCCTCCATTATTGAGGGTTTAACAGTTAGGGTGAGGATGTGTTCCTGTGTAGGAAGAATAGGTTTTCAGAGCTGTTAATGTCCCCAAGAATGCTATAATTTAAGGGTGTGATGGTTGTCCCTCTGTGACTATTTTATCCCAGTACCTCCGATCGCAACGCCTCTCCCTTTGTGATTCACCAGGGCCATTTAAATTCGCTCCCTTGAAGAGTTTTTCTAGTTACTTTTATTTAAGCCTGGAATAAAATCTTACCTTAAAAGAATCAGATCATAATTGGTTGGATGTGTACCCTGTTATTTGGTTCCAAACTACATGAAAATATAACTGAAAATCTGTATGACATTTTTCTAAAGGCCTCTGAAAAAGAGAGCTATGAAAAAAAGTTCTCAATAATAAAGGCATCAGAGGGAAAAATTAGTCAAAATTTATATATTTAACATATTGCAAATTTTCTCAGCCAGGTTGCAGGAAGGTAGTCGAGTAAGGCAATTGCAAATTTCAAACCTTAAAATTTCTGCAGGAGTTTGGTATTTAAAAACCACAATACAAGAATTATTCTTTTTTAATTGCTCATTATTTCTTAGATGCCTCTACAGCTGCCAGACAAATGAAGACAAGACCAGGTGTTGACATTAAATTTAGTGCAAAGAGTTTTTACTGAGCACTTATTAAGTGTTACCGGTCCATTAGCTGGAATTCAGGAACAATAGAAAATGAGGTTTTGAACCTCTCTAGGCGCTTAGGGTACAGGTGGAGAGACATGCAAATCAACTAACAATACAGATGTAATTTAGTAGGAAAGTCAGTGACACAAGTAGTAAATATGTTACCAGGCATAAAAACAAGTAAAATAAGGTGTTGAAAGGGTTTACAGTACTACTTGGAAAGATGGAACTTGGACTTTGTACAGGAAGAGGGAAATGAAAGGATATTTCAAGTGGGGCCAACAGCATGATTAAAAGCAGGAAAGTGAAACTGAGATATTAGTTATAAAAATCTTTTATACCATCACTTTGTATATGATATTAAAGATACCTATATAACACTCGGATAACACTAGGTCTTATTTATTTTACCTAACTGTATATTTGAAGACCTAGTTCAGTCAGTAGAGATCAGTAGAGTGATTACAGTTAACAATAATCTATTGTATATTCTGAAATAGCTAGAAGAAAAATATTCAAATATTGCTAGAATAAAGAAGAAATAAATATTGAAGGTGATAGATATCTCGATTACCCTGATTTGACCTTTACATATTATACATTTGATAATGTATATAATGTATATAATGTATAAAATGTATATAATACATTTTATAAATGTATTAAAATATCACATGTATCCCAAAATATGTACGTCTATTATGTATCAGTAGAAAATGACCTCTATATAAATTTTTTTTAAAGTAACACACAAAATATTCTGGAAAGCAAGTGATAGAGATAAGAAAAATGAAAGACTAGCAGCCAGCCTGCAAAATACTGAAATGAAATCCTGGGTTACAAACTTCAAGAGTTGGGAATTTATAGATTAACACACTTGTTATGCACAGTAATACTTGCAAAATGTAGTTAATAACATTGCAATTGGGATGAAGACACTAGAGAGACAGATCTCTACCCAAGGTAGCCCTGATTTATGCCATGTTAATATATAACAAATTCCTTAGAGTGATTTATATTTCATGTTTATTATACAGGTAAATCTGTTTTATTAATATTGTAAGTCTAGGTCATTCTCTGGTACATATTTTTTTCAGGTAATACTGTTTCACGGTGCAAAAGTGCAATAAATCCCTTCTCTTCAAAATCTGTGCTTTAGTAGCAAGTTCTCATTTTGCATCCCAATAAAGTAAAATGTCATAGTGAATAAAGCACTATAGCGACATATCTGATGAGATCCTAAAAAGAACCTGCCAGCACAAGACTTTGAAATAGTGATAAAAGGGAAGCAAATTCCTGGCTAGGGATCTACCTATCTAATGGGAGATCCTTAAACGTAGAAACCATGCACACACAGTCAGAACTCTGCTTTCTCCGAGAAGACCTCTATTATGTGGTTTTGAGGGAAGGCTCTTCATTGGGCTCTCTTCTCCTTTCTAATTATGCTTGCAGAATAGTTTCCTACCTTCAACGGGTAGACAGTCTGAGTCTCTCTCTGTATTACTCTGGAGCCATCAGGCCAACATGTGACACAAAGATTGATTATTCATGTGAAGATTTATTCTCTCTTACTAAGAGAATTTATTAACTTTGGTGTTCTCTATATCCTTCACTTTGGAGGCATTGAGAGATGGAATGCAACAAATAGTGTTGGAGGCTTTTTTTGGCATTATTTTTCCTTAATACCAACCTCATTGAAGGCTTATCCAAGATTATGGCATAGAAAAGTTTGTATAAGTAATTAGTATTCTACTATAACCTGCATGTGTCAAGAATTCAAGTTTGTCTTTGATTCAAAAATTGCTGAAGTGCTCAGCATTTCTAATTCTGTCCTCAGTCTTAAACTCCACCTTGTTTTAAACATTAAAAGTTATGATTTTTTTGCCCACGTGTGGTGGTTCACTCTTATAATCCCAGCACTTTGGGAGGCCAAAGCAGGAGGATCACTTGAGCCCAGGAGTTTGAGACCAGCCTGGGCAACATAGCATGACCCTGTGTCTACAAAAAAAGAAAAATTAAAAAATTAGTCAGGAGTGGTGGCATGTTTCTCTAGTCTCAGCTACTCAGGAGGCTGAGGCAGGAGGATTGTTTGAGCCTAGAAGTTTGAGACTGCAGTGAACTATGATGGTGCCACTGCCTCCAGCCTGTGACAGAATGAGCCACTGTCTACAAAAAGAAAAAGAAAATTATGACTGAAGTATAAGCAATAGGACATATTTAATACATTTTAAGCTATTTTCTTTGAACCATTTTTGTCCATAAAGAAAAATATCTCTGAATTTTGTTTATGGGCATACTGAGTTAACAACTACGTAGTGTACTAAAGCCAGTAAATTTTCTGGCATATCTGTTCTTATTCAATAATATCAAACAGCTCAGTTGGAAACTTAATCTGACTTAAATGTTCCCTGAAATAACTGTCATTATCTTCACATTTGGTTTACACTGTATACCTATTTAAATATGCCTTTAAATTATTTTTTTGAATCACACAAAGCCTTCTTTCACACCCAGATTTTAATCCCTACACTTATATGAAATTAAATCCTGAGCAAACCGTTGAATTTTGTACAGAACTCGCTGTGCTGAATTTATAAGAAGTTGACCTGACAGATTTTATTTTCATGGAGTGGAAGCCTTGCCAATCAACTGTTACTTTCTCTTAAGAATATTAAAAGCAGGAAAAATTATGAATATGTCCACGTTTTTCCCCCAGATTGAATATGATGGTCAATATTGTGAATTATTCACTATTACAATCACCCCACACCAAACTCCTCTCCCAGTTTACGTTTATTAAAAAAAATAATCTAGGAGTAGTGGAAGGCATCACCAGCCACTAGGGGTCAGCAGACACCGGAGATAATAGGACCCTTGTTCCTGGGAGGGAAGCAGATGAAGGACCTGCAGATCTCTGGGTGGGTGTAGAGCTAAGTTGTTCCCTAGCACATGCTTAAATCTGCATTCACATTATAGTGAAAGAACAGTACCACACAAACAAATGTGGCAACAATCAGGACTTCATGGATTTTCAACATTTCATTCTAAGATCCACTGCCTTTGCGTATGGGAATGGAGAAAAGGATTTAGGAGAAATTGAAAAAGCCCAAGTAACTGCAAGGAAGGAAAGGTAGAACCTGCTATGTAGGAAGCTGCAGCTATCTAGGTTTCATTGTGTTGCTGACTCCACAGATCCATGAGATCTAATTTGGATCTCTAATCCAAAGGTTCTCAACGTGTGGTGGTCTCCAGACTAGAATCATTAGCATTGCTCCTGGAAATCTGTTAGAAATGTAAATTTTTACCACTGCCCAGAACTCCTAATCAAATACTCTGGGGCTCGGTGACAGCAATCTGTGTTTAGTAAGCCTTCCAGATGACTCTGATGCAAATTAATGTTTGAGAACCACTGCTGTAACCTATAGTGGAAAAGGTGTGAAACTGGCCAGGAGTAGTAAGAAGGACAGCATCATATTTAATATTTACACTAAAAAGTCTGAGTTAATTTTTTTAACTCGTATATGTGTGACTATCTTTTGGGTCCTAAGCTCCTCTTTACCCTTTGGTGTATATTTGTGGCTAAGACTGAGCTTTGAATCTTTTCCAGCTCAGCAGGAAAGTAGGCTAACCCTACTGGGAGTAATGACAAAACACTAACAATTCCCATGTGAAGCACGTTAAATGTATAGGCCCAGGAGGATGTGAGTTGCTTACCAAGGTCAAGAAGCCACAGCAAGAAATGATCCCAGAACACCTCTAAGCTTTTGTCAAAGCAATCTGCATAATAAACTTTTTCTTGGGGGAAAGAAAAAAATAATGCCTAGTAGGGAAGCCCAACTCAAACCAGTTTCTGAGCCATATTATGTGGCTGCAAAAACCTGCTAGAAGTCTCCTTTTTTATTGTATATGATTCCAGCCCATCTCTTTAAAAATCTCACTTCAGCCAATAAATATTATGAGAAGCACTTTCATTTTCTGAGTGATCTAATCTCTGTACTCACAGGATGACCTACAATCATCCCCAACACACGCAAGCCGTTTCTCCATTTAGAAATAGGTAGAGATGATAATTTATCAACTTCATCAGCAGCTGTAGCAACAGAAACTGTATGTTGAGTACCCAGCATGCAGGAGGTATCGCAGTAGGTGCAGGAGCCACAAAGTGAAGGGACCTAGAAGCTAGTTGTAAAAACAAAGTAGCACTTTAAAAATATTTACATTATTCACAATAGACAAGATGTGGAAACAACTAAGTGTCCATCAATAGATGAGTGTATAAAGAAAATGTGTTTGTTTATCTATTTATCTATCTTGATATAGCTATAGACATAATGGAATATTATTCATCCTTAAAAAAAGGAAACAACATGAATGAACCTAGGAAACATTATACTAAGTGAAATAAGCCAGACACAGAAAGACAAATACTGACTGGTCTCATTTATATGTGAAATCTAGAGAAGTCAAACTCACAGAAAGAGATTAGAATAGTGGTTGCCAGGATCTGGGTGGGGGAAGAGGAAATAGCGATACTTTGGTCAAAGGGTGCAAACTTTCAGTTAATAAGATGAATAAGTTCTGGAGAGCTAATGTATGGCTTGGGGCATGGTGACTATAGTTAATGATAATGTATACTTGAAATTTGCTGAGAGAGTAGATCTTAAGTGTTGTACAAAAAAGGGGTAACCACGTGAGGTCATGGATATGTTAATCAGCTTGATTATGGCAATCACTTCACAATGTATATATACAGCAAAACATCACATTGTACACCTTAAATATTCAAAATTTTATTTGTCAATTATACTTCAATAAAGCTGGGACAAATTTAAAAATTAAAAAAAAATTGTAGACAAAAGGGTGAAGTGTTCAAAGGAGTGGTGATGGGTTCAGAACATGCTACCCCAAGATATGGTGCCTTGGCATATTGAGTATTTCAAGCTCACAAAAGTTAAGGAACTGCAGGTGCATGCGAGACTCTCTGGCTTTCCCCTAAAGCAGCTCATAGGATCCTCACGTGAGAGGTGTCATCTCTACACTCAGAGGAGAGGCTCATCCTCATCTCTGAAGATGCAGGGAAACCAAGAGGAATGCAAATGAACAGGCCTTGCTAAGTTTCCCCCAGTTTACTACTCTTAGCTTATACCCTTTAGTCTTTTCACATTTTCCCATGTGCTTCTGTTTTTTCATCAAATTTAGTATAAAAACTCTCAGGTTTAACTGTTTCTTTGGTCTTCATTTCTTTATGATGGCCCCATGTCACATAACATTCATATTAAATAAATTTGTAGGCTTTTTTCTTGTGACTCTGTATTTTGTTACAGAGCCCCAGCCATGAACCTAGAAGGACAGAAAGAAAATATTTTTTTCTCCTCTACAGGGATAAATGGCAGGAAAATATAGTGAAAACTTATAAAAAGTGTGAATTTTAGAAATCTTCTCCTACAATGAGTTATTCCTTAGCATCCAATATATGAACACAATGATCATTTCCTTAATCTAACAGAAAGTAACTTTTGTAAATTCTTTTGGTGCAGTATAATTGAAATTTTAATATATTTAGATTTCACTATAATTCAAATATATGGGACTGTAAGAAAAAAATTCCATAGGATCCACATATCCTTATAAGAAACTTTTGTTTCTCTTGGAGGTAGACATTTATTGCAGTCTGTTTTCTCAAAATTATTCATTATGCTTTCCATATGGTTTCCTGTATCCCGTGTCAAACTGGACTGTCTTGATGTCTGAAGAAGGTAGAAGAGAAATGCATTCGAACAACAAGCACTAGTATTCTGTCTCCTGATTATCTGATGACCTCCAGAAAGTGCTACAACTCCAGAGGCTACTTGAGGGCAAGGCTTTTGGCTCATTCATCTTCATTTTTTCAATACCTGAAAAGTGGCTGGCACATAATGAACATTCAATGAACATTAGATGAATGAATGACTGGATACACAGGTCACAAGCTGTGGCTATCGTACATGGCTATGCTTTTTAGAGTAGGCACAGTTTGATAGGAGAAAAAGTAAGAATGCTTAATAAATCCTTACCTCTCATGGTTTAGGTAATGAGGAATCATGTGACTTTTACAATATTTTGTGGCAATTTTTTTTAAGTATGAAAGCTATTATACAATGAAACAAATGTGATAGCATGTCTTTTTGTATACTGAGAATATTTGATGAATTCCATCTTATGAAAATCCCCAACTCACAGGTACAATGTCATCACCAGGTAGAAATGTAATTTCAAATATTCTCCACTCTCTTTACATGATTCAACATTGTATCTCTAATACCTACTATAGTGCCTGACACAAGGACAGTGCACAATATCTGTTGATCAATGACTGAGTAAATACATACGAACAAATAAAGGAAGCTTGAGATTTATATACCCCTATGTTAAGCTGTTCACTACTAGGGCTTCTTAGAAAACTGCTTTTAATGGATAGGAATGGCTTATAATTGTATAGCAATTTATTTAAGCAGAAAATTTTTATATACTTAAAGATGGTGGAAATCATTTTTTCTTAAATTGTTCAAATATTTCCAAGGAACTCTTCTAATCCCTTTATTCCCTAGAGTCTATCTCTAGAAAATGGCATAAAGAGGAACTTTATTAGAATTAAAAACTCTGAATGAATAGAAAAGAAACTTATGAAGTTTTATTGTATTTATATGTTGACTGGCATTTTTCAATCTTTGGTTCTCTACAATAAATAATTTCAAATTCTCTTTATCCTTTACTTCTCTTGTTGTAGGCTTCTGACATAACACAGTCTTCTCAGAGCTTGTCCACTGCTGATCGGAATATCCCAATTTAATTGTTCATAATGAAGTATTTCCATTTGTGAATTGCTATTTCAAGGTTGCTTTTCCAACTTCATTCATGTGTTTATTTGACTGGGAAAGTCCACATGAAAATGATTTATTACTTTGCCTCTTTCCTCAGAATTTGTTCTCTCTTAAACTGATAGGAAGATTCCACAAAATAAAAGCAAATTGTTCTTGCTCTAGAGGCAGGGAGTTATGAAGGCATGTTTTATCCTGAAATGGCTCTCTGGAGACCTTGAAGAGCATGTGTGAATACAAACAGCCTGGGCCTCCTGTGGTTGACTACAAAGTGCTGGGTTGCAAAACCATTTCCTGTTTCTTAACCTAAAATGAAATCAAGTAAAGTCAAGCACCATTTAGAAAATCTGTGGATATATCAGCCCGCAATGACATCTGACCAACTGAATGTTTTTAATTCTGTACCTTTCCTTTGGCCACTTCTTGTGGGTCTCCCTATTTAAAACAAAATATTAAATGGGGTGATGGGCAATTCTAATCACTTTATTCTGATTACTGGGCTAAGGGATAACAATCTCTGATCAATTTTTGACATGCCATTGAATCTTGTGCTACATTGTTTTTTCCTTTTATAAATGGGAATAATAGTTGTATTCACTATGTGCCTCACTAAGCCATCTTGATAATACATTGTGGTTTTAGGGATATTTAAACTTTAAAAAAGAAGAGAAAATTAACTCCAGTTTTAATACCCAAAAAGGCACTACAGCAAGTAGAACTTGTAATTGTTAGATATGAGGTGACGGGAGGTGAGAAGATGGATGCTGAGGGAACCTAAAATCTCTCTACAGAGGCAGCTTCTAACTCCAGGTAGCTGTGAACTGTCTCAGCACGTTGGGGAGATTGCTGAATTATCCATGTTTTGATCTGCTCTTCCTAACTATCCTTTATCTTTATGCCCTTTATTATAATCATTTTTGATATGGTTATTTCTATTGCGTTTTGCCAATAGTATTAAAAACACCTGACAGTACAACAAATGATGTAACACTTATAATAGCTGAGGTTAAAAAAAGAATTTTCTCTGAAATAAAGCATTTCCCAAAAAAGCATCTTGAGAAGATGGTATCTTCACTACTTTATGGAGTACTTGTTCAGGCAACTCCCATTAATGCTAATGGGAGCTAATCGGTGAGAGAATAAACACCTTATAACACATTACATTTAAAACTCAGCATGAACTGAAAAACAGCTATTTTGCTCAGTTAGCAGGATGGATGCTTTTAGAGTAAAGGGAAAACCTGCTGTTGAGTTCACAATTCCTCTAGGTATAAAAGAAAGAAATTATTTTAAATGTTATTTGTATCTGTAACCCACTACGGAGCTCTAGCTATAATTTGCAGCAACATGTCAGTTAAGTAATAACAGATGAAACTATAATGGTGTTAATCAACACACAAACACTGAATGTGCAATGACTAAAGCCTTGACAGAAATGTGTTATTGTGCTTAGAGAAAATGATTCTCTTTTCCATCTTTCTGCTTTCTCTTACTTTCTCTTCCTTTTTAACTTTTCTACATATATCACCTATGAGAACAAAAGAAAATGGTGACTTTTTATAAATCGTCATGACTGATCTATAGAGCAGAAAGGGATATTTTATTAAATCCAATAACAGGATAAAGGTCCCCTCTAAAATGATATGCTTGCTAATTTCCAACATTGCTCAATTATAATGAGATTTGATTGTGCCTTCTTTTGAGAATTTCCACGTCTAAAACTGATGTGCAGCTTCCGGTTTCACTTCAAAAGGGTCAGCCCTTGTTTCTCTGGCTTCTGACATCTTAATGGATGTGGGGTCAGTTTCCACTCGGAAACCAATCTTGTTAGGATTTAATTCCTACAACAGAGTGCTTCTTTTGAATCCAAAGTCTAGTAAAAAGATTATGTCTAAATGCTACAATCAAACAGAAATGGTCACTGAAACAAAATGTTGCCACAGAGTCAATGGGCCAGATACGTCTCTTTGATCCATCCTCTAAAAGGTGTCCCTCACTCTTCCTTCTGTATGGTGCTTAGCATCTGCCTCGTGGGCCTCTCTGATCTACCCCTTTCTAAAGTCCTGATCAGCCATCAATGTGCCACTGGAATCAGTTCCATTTTCCTTCCCCAACTCACTAACATGCAACTTGTATATCACTTCCCTTCATCGGGCTTTGGTAAAATAATTGACTCTGATAACATACTTCCCAAGGAAAAGCTATGAGAGTCCCTATTCTTTCATTGCTTTGTAATTAATTCATTTGACAAATATTTAATGAGCATGTGCTGTTAGGCTACTGTTGAAGAATCTTCCTTTCCCACTGAGAGCTTTTGGGAGGCAAGATTTCCCTTGTTTTGTCCAGAAGAAATGAATCTCTTCAGGGATTCTGGGCTGGCCAAGAGGGTAGGCCATTTTTGAGAAGGCAGGGCTTTTAGATTTTCCTAACTCATCCCATGTAGAAACTGACAACACCATTAAAACTAAGGAAGAATCCTGCTCACCTCCCTCGTAGTAGAAGAAAAAGAAGGAGATGGTTTCAGCAATGCCTTTGATTAGTTCACCTAATCAGAAATGAGATTATCTGCCTCGATTCCTTCTCCTTCACCCAATACTGTGATTTAGGTCAGTTTCATTCTGAAATACAAAATAAAGCAAACTATGAAGTTCTACAAAAGTGCAAGGGCTTGGCTGTTTTGAACGAGTTGCTAGCTTTTTTCTGTGGCTCTTGAAGTGGGTCTTGATTACCCACTTGCTCTGTTGGAAATCTTCTAGCCACTTCCTTCAGGCAATTCTCTGGAGCACTCTGTTACTGGCTAGAGAAACATTTTTTCTTTGCAGAACAGGGACAATTCTTTAAAGGTCATATAGTCAGAAAAACTCCTTCAATATAGAAATGTGGAAACTGAGTCCCCAGGAGTTTAGGTCTCTTGGATACTGTCATATAGTGTGTTCGTGACAGAGTCTGAGGCCAGAGCTCTGTCTCTGAAATACTGCTGCTTCTCTCCATTTTGGAAAAGGTCGTATCTAGAAATCTTTAAGACACGTAAAGGTGAACAAAGCTGACTGCCTTGCATTCTTAATATATCGCTCAAGTCTCAAGTCAGTATTAATGCAACATCAATCATGTGATGACATTGTATAGCACTGACAATACAAAGAACATCCAGGAAGCATCTGTTAGTCTTTTTTGCACTTAAAATTAAATGTAGAAGAACAGTATGATTCTCAGTTGCCTACAGTTATTTTAAGTAAAGCACTTTTTTTACAATGGGTGAATAATTTATTCACGTCCTCAGGCTGACTGTGAAATCTGTATCACCCTTAGATGTATCGGACCCTTTAATAGCAACAACAGAGAAATAAGAGGCAACAGGGAGTTCTAATAGCTTCTATGGGACTTTGGCAAGCACATCCATGAGTCTCTGCTTGTCATTTTGCCAGAGCCAATAGGAGAAGTGAAGATTCTTTTGCAGTAAAGACCATAAAGAAAATGGAGGCTCAGGGACAAAATGACCTATAAAAACTGACTTTTTCAGAAAAGGAAATCAGAGGCAGAACTTCTTCAGATAACACTAGGGTCAAAAGGAGAAAGATTTCAGTCATGGAGCTCTTACTGAAGTTTGTGATGCAAGCCCAAGGGATTTTGGTCAAGTAACTCCAAGCCTGGCTAAATCTGATTCATTCATAATTTGCCCATCTGTCTTTGACTACTTAAGACTCATTTTAATTTAACAGAAGAAAGATTTAAATATTAATATAAGTAATTATAGAGCAATCAGGTAGATTTCTTTTAATTTCACATATATTTTATACTTTGTTTTGAATTTAAATGTTTTGTTCCAAGTGCCAGTGTTTATACTTAAGAACATTGGTTATAAGACAGCTGTTATCATTTCTGATTTTGGTAACAGAATCTAGGTCTCATGGGAATGAGATAGAGGAGAAAATGGCAAAAAATACAAATATTGTTTCGTGTTGACCAATAATCCATAAGATGAGAATACAAGCAATTTTTAAAGACATGGTATTTAAGATTGCACTGTAGATAGCATGAACTATATAGTATACCAGATACTACTGTATAGAATGGATAATTTCTCTTATATGCTCAATATAATTTAAAATTTGCATTGTGTGTTTTGTATTCCTAGCCACATAGATAATTATCTTTTGGGTACTTGATGAATTATTTATTGTCTAAGAGTTTGTCAACCCAACTGTCCAACTCAACAGTTTAGATATTGACAGGGTGACTTTAAGGGAGGAGATGTTTTCAAGGAGGCAGAAGAATTAAAAAAAAAAGAAAAAAAAAGAACCTGGATGTACAGGCAGAGGAACATGATGGCTTCTAGTGTTGCATCTAACACTTAGTCCTGTGATCTTGGGAAAATCACAAGCACCATGAAAGAATGAATGAGTCGCTTTGAAAACTGGATATAAAATTATTTATCTCATATTAGTAAGTAGATCCTTTCTCTGAAATTCAAAGAAAGAAGAGCATTAGGCTGATGTCCCTGTTCCAACCATCTCCTCCTTCCCATCCCATAAACAAGGATAGAACTGTGCTCAATAAACACACACTGAGACCCAAGAATAAATTTGATTTTTAAAAGTAGAGATCATTACTTTCCTGAATTGTGTGTCCCATTGGAAGGCAAAGACAAAAGTCTCCTAATGGTGATCAATGATCACCATAGGGTATTTATCTTTTCAAATTATTGGGAAGAAAGTTAAACCCATACATATATTGTAAATAAGTTATTTTATATTTTAGTTTTGCATGTTTTAATTTCTTGAGCAATCTTTCCTTATAAAGTATCATTTTTTTTCTTGTTTAAACATATTTTGTGGTTTACGGTCAGCTCAGTGTCAGGAAGCTACCCCTGGATTCAGAAATCAATGACCTTTGAACTCCAATGGCTTGCTACTCTAAGGAAGATTTATTTCAAATTTGAGTTCTATTTTTTTTTTTGTAACAACAGTTGCTGAATAAGAGGTTAGAACATGTTCTTCATTTATTTTCAGAATAGCACTTTTTCTGTAACTCCAAGTGTATTTTTAAATTGCTTCAACACCAATAACTTCTATCTTGTTTTCAAAAGTCATGCTTGCTCGACCCTACATCTCATTTCTTAGTGTATCAACCCTATGCTGGATGACCTGCTATCTGCACTAAGAGTTGCAAAGAGACTCTACATAATCACACCTGAAATTTGAGTCAGATCAATTAGAAAAGTTAAAAATGGAAAATGATATTTGTGTTTATAAGACTAATTTATCGCAGAAATTGTTTCAATTCTTTCCCTTTAACAACTTTCATTGCTGACTTGGGATATATTTTATATTAAAGAACAAACCTTTTCAGAATGAGAAAAGAAGATTTTACTCATGAATTTACATAATGCAACTCTTTCTCCAGATATTTAATCTCCATTTTGTTATTTCTGTAACACCTGTAATGCATACCTTAATGCTCAAATGTTCAAATAACTTTATATTAGTTGAGGCTTTCCAATCTTTTCTATGGGACCTGGCTTAACATCAGTGCGGGAAGACTAGGAAGGCACATATCTGTCTTGTTTGTAGTATCTTATTCTCAGAGCCTGTCTACTGCAGTGGTAGGCACAGAGAAAGGCAGAGATTGATAGGTGGGAAATAGAAATAATTTCTGCACAGAATGACAGTGTGAATCAAGTTACTTTTGTAAGGCACTTGTCCTTTGAAAGACACGTTTTAAAATTGGAAACTAAATATTTACACTTATGGCAATGTTTGGTTGAACATATAAGAGAAGAAAAGTGTGAAGGAGTTCATAGAAATATGAAAAGATCTCTAAAGTAGTTTTCAGAGCCAAGCAGGAACTACTAGTACTGAAAGGTCTCAGAAGTTTTGTCTAAGTAGGAGTTTTCTCCATTTTTTGATATTTGCACTTATTTTCAAGGTAACTTAAGGGAGTTCTTAGCAGTCTTAGACTCAGCAGCTCTTATCACCTCTTATCACTTGACTTCCCAAGAAAACCAGGTGACTTTGAACTCCAACTCTGTTTAATTAATTACATTTTTCAGTCACAGAGAAAGTTAGAAATGAGCAAAATCATTGAGAATGAGTTTGGGGAAACATATAATTATTAATTACCAAGTTCAGAAATGCAGAAGAGCAAAATTTGCCTTGAGAATTTGATCCTGGTTGAATTGATGTTGCAGTTGGGGCCATGATTCATATATTTTTAAGAATCAACCAATTGCAAGGTCAAGGTCAAGAGACCACTGCTAATTTTAGGTGGATTCTAATCCTTTATGAAAATAATTCTGGAATCTTGGGTTCCACAGTGATTATCAATTTATGAGTGGTTACAAATTTTAAAATCTTTCCCTGGAGAATTTCCAGTTGGGATAAAACAAATGGATATTTTAGTTATGGTAGTACTTTTTGTAACTCCATTGTAGGGAAAAAAAATCTTAAAGTAAAAATCTAAATTAAATGATATCTGTGCTCATAATTATGTACAAGATAATATTGTCTCTCTTATATACTGTAAACTAAGCATGAACCATTCCCAAGAATTTCTGTTAATTCTCTCAGCAGTAATTGTCCTTATTTCCTATTTCCTATTGCTCCTTAACTATTGTAATTTCCTATGACATATATCATTATCCTTTTTAAGAATATTATTTTTTTATAATATGCTCCTGCCTCCATCAAAACTTCTTTATTTTTTTTGTGTGGTTCAGAGAGGATTAAACGCTTCCCTGTTAATTCTAATTTTTTTTCTTGTCAAAACCCACAATTCAAATTCATCCTATAAGGAGACAATAATCATCACTATTTGCTTTCTCAGGAATCACGTGGTCATCACCTCCATGTCTACACTCTGTCAATTTTCCAGAATAGTTGGTTAGAGCAGTGGTCTATCCCAATTATACGCATAATTAAAAAGCTCATAGAAAGTGACATTTGTAGAAGGTAAAAATTGCCTAAAATGTAGGTTCTTACTTGAAATGGATGAGAGTCTGTTGTGTTCAATAATATCTACTACTCAGAAGGGAGATTAGCTGAAAGCAAATCCCCAAGCATCTTTACAAGTTAGACATTTAGATGGCCAATGCACCCTTTGCTTAAACAGAAAGAAAAAAGGAACTGGCTGATTTTGAGAGTCAGTGATGGTTTCAAATAAAGGATATATCCTTTATACAAGATAACTGTTTTTGGTTTCTAAATCCCATAGACTTAGACATAATTTCTACCACAATAAGACAGTGTTACATAGTACAAAAAACATAAATTTTGGATTCTAACCACCTTTTACAAATTCTAATTAAAATAATATTTTAAGTACTTATGCACCTGAACAAGCTACTTTCACCTATCAGAACCTCATTTTTAACTTCATTCTTCTTATCTTTCAGAGAAAAAAATTCTGAAATATCAGAATTTCATCTGCTCTTTCTTCCCCGTCTCTTAAGGGGGAAAGTTGCTAGAACTTGCTAAATTGGAAAAGGACAAGGAATAAGAGGACAACTGAGGAAGACAGAAAAAGGGGGGTTTCTCAACTGTAAAAAAATGAGAAAACCCAAGAGATCATGAAACTGGAGTGAGGAGATGGAAGTGGCCAGAGAGGAAGTGAACAGGAAAGAACGAAACCAGAAGGACTGATGTTCGCAGATCAAAGAAAGAGATTGGAAGACAACATTGGTTAATTTTTTTTGAGGTTACATTGCTTAGGTTTCTTAGGAAGAATTTCTGTGACACATGCAATGGAAACCACCTATACTCTCCAAGAAAGCTTTAGTGAATATCAATAATATTCTTCAATGCTATATGAGTGCTCACTCTGTGCGTGTGTGTGTGTGTGTGTGTGCGTGCGTGCATGTGTGTGCGCATGCACACCTGTGAATGTTTGCGTGTATCTTTGTCTGGATGCAAAATTATCGAAACTGAATTTGTCAAGAGTAAGTAGGGTCAAATGGCCCGGTTAATAAGGATAGTCCTTACCTGCTGAACTGCTATCACAGTTAAAATTATTTATTGCATTGCCTGACCCATAGCAAGTGAGCAATAAATAGTAGCTATTTGCTGCATCCTAATGCAAGGAGCTGTCACAACAGACATCATTTCAGTATTAGCTGTGCCTTCTAAGCCATGGGCTCAGGCTTCCGACTTGCATCAGATGCTATCAATAGAACACTGGAAAGTGTAAAGGTGTCTCTACTATTATTCAGGAATAAAAGTATCCCACTAGCTCCCTGAGGGGTCAGGCACTGACGGGACACATTTTATAATAAAAAGAGAATCATGCTGAAGTGAACTGAAAAGAACATGGATGAATAGTTGGGGCATTTCAATTAGAACAACTTTAGCATTAGGTTGAGCTCAATGCTGTGGCTGTGTTAGAATTTGGGAGACTTATCAGGGTAATTTTATTATTTTACTCACAGGTAGATCAATACCTTAGAAATTCTGTGCTATATGGGTAGGAATAAAATGAATCAATATCTTTTGAAACTGATTCACCCTAATAAGATGACATAAAAATTACCCAAGTAAATAGTGTCAAGTGTTGTGATTGTTTCCCCCGAAGCCAGTTATTAAACTGATTTTTAAATCACTTAAGAAGTGTTGATCACTTGGAAATGAAATCAAATTACACAATGTATGGTAAGCACATACTGCAATGAGTTTGAATCTAATCCAATATATTGATATTATTGTTTCTTAGCTGACACTGACATTGTCTTTGATTTTATTGCCTTTTAAACTGAAGAGCTGAGTCCTGGGGATCTGTAATTTCAGGTTCTATTTCTAGTTCCATTAACTTACCAACTTATGTTAAGAAAATATTTCACCCATGTTCCTGATATTGAAGCATTTAAATATATTTAATAAAATAAATCACAGAAACACCAAATTAAACCAATACACGATTGCAAAGTGGTTTATGTTTAAAGTAAATATTCAGAACATTACATTATATTCAGAACAATACATTATAATGATGTATTCCTTCATCATAAAGAAAGATGCTGAATAGAAGACTCAATATGACATAGGTTATAAAATACTTTCAACTGCACTTCCCTGGATGCCTGTGAATTTATTATCAAATATACACATGTATATCCAATTTGATGATTAATGACATAATATGGTCCATTTGTCTTTCCTCCTGACCAGAAGAATTACCACACTGTGCTTATGCAATCCAGAGGCCAATATTTTCGTCCTGCTCTCAGATCATCTGGTGCTTCCAGGCATGTGCCCAAAGGCAGCTGGAAAGTGACTTGACCATGGCCTGCCTTGGTGGCAGCCAACTGCAAGACCTTATGTGCTTAGAAAATGCAAGCCTCATGCATGAGCTCAGAAAAATCCTCCTCCTGGAATTTGAACTTGTAATCACTCTGGTCTTTCTATCTTTCATGAGGTCCTTTTGCAGCTACTTTTAGTGTGGGTCTTTGTACAGGTAGTTACTAAGACTCATACTAAAGATGCATTCCACAGCCCTGGTCTATATGGGAAAAAAAATTCCACCTCTTCCATCATCTGAATAAATTTAGTCAATCAGAACACTCCTCTTTTATAAAGCTTCCCCAGTACTGGTTCTGATGATCAGTAAGGTTTGGGAAAAATGGATCTATTTGGTAACAGTGGTACTCTAGTGCTCTCTCTCTTCCCTCTATTTAAGTTGAAAGAAGGGCAGAAATTGGGAGTCCAGGTTTAAAAATCGCACAACAGATGATGGGTACTTTTATGACTTTTGATTATAATAATAGGTAGCATCTTGTGCCTTTGTTTGTTTTCTAGTATCTTTTTCACTATATTTTACGAAAGTGTTGGGAGAAATATCTGAAATAGGGCATAGGCTGCGGTGGGAAGTGGATAAATGAACAATATTGTTCTAAATTTTAATACCCTGAATTATTTTTAATAAAATAGTAAAATAATGTCCAGTCAATTGAAGAGAGGTCAAAAAGGAATAGTTGGGTCAATCTGAAACTATGACGTCAGTAAGTTTACATTACGATCTTAGAAAATATTTCTGAGCTCATATGGACAGAAAACTAAACAA
This sequence comes from Varecia variegata, assembly GCA_028533085.1. Taxonomy (NCBI): domain Eukaryota; kingdom Metazoa; phylum Chordata; class Mammalia; order Primates; family Lemuridae; genus Varecia; species Varecia variegata. Next base: position 160,638,925 of record CM052437.1, on the reverse strand, counting down.
TTCAGACATTAAGATCAATTAGAATTGTTATATATTTTTTGAGAAAGAGTCAATCCCTTTCAAGGACATCATTTAAGCAAGTCAATATATTATTTTGATGAATTTTATCATTACTTTGATTAACTTATCCATTACAGGTGTTGAAAGTTGCTTGTGTAGACATAGCCATCCTCCAAGGAGGCAGGTTTCTTGGATTAAATTTCTCTTGTATTGACCTGCTTAAGAAGTGTGTGAAATTTGATTATTACCCCATATATGAATATTTATTGAGCCTTTGGCATCATCCAAATTTCTGAGACACTAATTAAGAAAAATTGTAATGTCACTCCTAAATTTTGACATGTTTTAAAAACACAGTCAAAGCCAATATATCAACAAGCTATGATAAAAAGTTACTATATATGGGTCTTCTCAAGCCAGTTGGATAATATTTAAGTAACCATATTGGGATATGAAACTCAAAGTCTACATGAAAAACATCACAAATTTACAGATCTCTCAAGGCCTATATGTCCTTATTAAAATAGGGCAATTTATAGAGATGAATTTATAGCCTTAAACAGTTTTTGACAATTGTGTATCATAAGGTAAACTTATAACATTTTACTTTTTATATAAAATTTGTTGCTGAAAAATGATACAAGTACATTTTATTTCACTTGATTCACTAGCTTTTTCATTTTTGAACTCCCATACTATTAGGTTCACATAGTGGAGGCTTGCCCTTCTTGCAGCAGAAAATTCTCTTCAAGGAGAAGCAAGCCCTCACTTTACCTTATTTTCAGGCCTTCTTGTTCATCTCTGGCATGCCACGCATCACTGAGTTGTGATATTAAGATTCCAGAGTTAACATGGATGCCTAGTTTTTATAGATGCTATTTGAGGTTAAGACTTAACAAAGGATACAAAGTAGCAGGTATGTAGGATGAACAAGTGTAGAGAACTAATGTACTGCATGCAATACTACATGAAGACTATAGTTAACAATATTGTATTGTGATTGGAATTTTTTCTAAAAAAGTAGATTTCAGGTGCTTTTGCCATAAAAAATGGATAACTATGAGATGGTATAAATGCTCATTTGCTTGACTATAGTAACCATTTCACTATTAATATATGCATATCATGTTGTACATATATACAATAAAATTTTTCTAAAAAGACTTAATAGCCAAAAGTTGTTACTATATCTCCATTAGTGAGTTGAATTTTGGGAGATGCTTGAGTCATAGCCTTGGTAATTACATGGGGATGCTAGCAAGTGCCACTGACAGCCTTGTTTTTCAATGTTCCTTCCATGATTCCTCTGCCTTTTGCTCACTGTTCCTTGGCAGGCTTAGAGTGAGCTCTCCGCATTTCTATCACACGCATTGCAGGCACTGATATCCCTACAAGAAATCAGCAAGCTGAGCATAAGCCCCAAAGCTCTCTTCAGAGGTGACGTTGAATCCATGAGCTTGAAGGCTTTTGGCAACCAAATCCAGATGGCTGCTAGAGATGTCTCTGAACTCTCAAGGCAATATGTAAATCAACAGACAGTAATACTAGGATTGAACTGCTCAAGAGAAAGTATAAAGATAAATGTATATGGATATGTAATATCTATCAATTATGTATCTATTTGACATTTTGCTTATAATCTCCCCTTCTTATCCTTGCTTATAAGGTATAGTCTGTATGTATTTAGTTATAGTAACGTATAATATACATAATTGATATATATTACTTAGGACTTACATATATTGTTTATAATTAATATAGTGAACAAATCTCATTTTATTGTGCTTTGCTGTCTTGTGTTTAGCAGATATTTTACAAATTTAAGATTTGTGGCAACCCTGCATTGAGCAAGTTTATCAGCATCACTTTTGCAACAGCATGTGCCCACTTGGTGCTCACTTCGTGTCACACATTGGTAACTCTCCCAGTATTTCAAACTTTTTCACTATTATTACATCTGTGTGATGATCTGTGCTGAGTGGCCCTTGATGTTACTATTATAATTGCTTTGGGGTGTCACAAACCACACCCATATAAGTCAGTGAACTTATTGGATAAATGTTGTGTGTGTTCTGACTGCTCCACTGATCAGCCATTCCCCTGTCTCTCTCCCTCTCCTCTGGCGTTCCTGCTCCCTGAGACACAATAATATTGAAATTATGCC
>CM052437.1:160600519-160636261 GCA_028533085.1 Varecia variegata | reverse complement strand
TAAAACTAGTCTCTGTCCTCAAGGAGATCAGATTCTTGGGGACAAAACAGATAAAAAGCAAATGAATAATTAAGTATTCAGTAATGTTAAGATGGTGTTAAGTCTTTTGGGGGAAAAACAAAGCATGGTAACAAGAATCTTCCCTCATTCTTGTTGGAAGGGAAGATTTGAGAAGTTCTCCTTGAAAAGATGATTTTTTGAGAAGAGATGTGAAGGAAGTGAGAGCGAGCCATGGAGCTGTCTGGGTGAAGAGATGCTCCGGGGAACGAGCATAACAGCAAAGCCTGAGATGGCGTGTTCTAGACATGTTCAAACAATAGCAAGAGGCTAGGGTGGCTGGTAAGGAGTATACATGGGAATCAGGAGAGATGGTGGGTGGGGAGGGAGAGAGAGAGAGATAGAGAGAAAGAGGTGGGGGAAGGTGTCAAATCAAGTGAAGCCTTGGAGAGTATTTCAGGATTTAGGTTTTTCTCTGAAATGGGAGGTGAAGGTAGAGGAGGGGCTTTGGTTTTCAAACTCACAAGCTGCTGTGTGGAGAATTGATATAGACGAGCAGAGGCTGAAGTTCAGAAGGCTAGGCTACGTTTGTAATTTGTGGAAAATATGCCTGACATCCTAAAACATTCTAGAAACCAATATATCTACAGCTACAGTAATCAAATAATTTTGAATGTGGGAAAGAATTTGGTGCTCATTAGGTAGAGAATTTTCATAATTTATGGAGAGTTGCCTAAAGATGTGATGTCAAATAACCGTTTCTCCCTAAACAAACTTTGGAAAACTAGCATCTAGTTAAATTGCTTTACGTTTATTAATGAATACATTTATATGAAATGATTTAAGAACTTTCAGCTAATGTTGGATTTTTAGTTAGGTCTTTAAGTTCACCAAACCATGCTTCCCTCTACATGTTCATGCACTGACAAGTTTCTGGGAGGCAATGTGTGATGCGAATTTAGACCTAGACTTCCTGGGTTAAAAATCTGACTCCACTACTTAATAGCTGGTGATCTTGAGCATGTGAATTAAAATTTCTGGTGTCAGTTTCTTCTTCTCTAAAATTAAGCTAATAATAAGTGTCAATGTCACGATGTTTGTTAAACATGAACTTGCCTATATGTAAAGTGCTTAGAACTGTACCTAGTATCTCTGACTGCTAGAATATGTTACAATTAATAGGCTGTCACCAACCTATTTCACTGGCAGGGAGGTCTTTGAGGTTAGGAAAAACTTAAGGCATCTTAGCCAGAATATTAGAGCTAGTGAGGCATGTGCTAGGGGATTTGTGTCACATAGGGAAGCATGAATGTTAAGCTTCAATGACTCAAGCACAAGAAATAATAGGGGAGAATGGGACCAGCTTCTGGGAGGGTCTTATAACTAGATGGTCCAATGTAGGAGAGAGAGTATTTTCTTTCACAACAGCTATTTCATAGCTCCTGTTATTTGGCAAGTGTTTGGGGGGAAGAAAGAACCAAAACTTATCCTAGATGGTATCAAAACATTGATTCTTAGGTATTGTATTCCTTGTTGAAGGGATTATGGGAATTATTTTCTCAACAACGGCAAAATCCATTTAAGTATATGAATATAAATAAGTTGGCAAATAATTTTGCAACTTAAAATGGTTTTTAAGTTGCATCGAGGTAAACAACATAAAACTAATCATTGCAACTTATTAATATGATAAAGCACACCTCTTATTCCATGAACAAATACAATACGTGTCAATTTAAAAAAACAAAATTAAGATGCCATTTGGCTGTTAAAAAGCCATACAACCCCTCTGGTGTTTTGCCAAAAGAAGTAAAAAGTTTCATCATTGTGAAGCTAGTAAATTTAAATGGCAATTCAAGCCTGGATAAGCGATTAATTTTGAATACTGATCTCTGGATAATGTCACGTTATAAAGAATTTGTTAAAATGCACTTTTCATTTTCAAACTGTTCTACATTTACATAAAAATTGCAAAGAGTACAGAGAGTTTCCATATACACTACACCCAGTTTCCCCTATTATTAACATCTTACATTAGTATGGCACATTTGTTATAATTAATGAAGCAATACTGATATGCTATTATTAACTGAAGCCCATATTTAATTTAAAATTACTTAGTTTTTACTTAATGTCCTTTTTCTGTTCCAAGATCTCATCCAGGATAGCACATTATATTTAGTAATAATTTCTCCTTAGGCTCCTCTTGGTTGTGACAGTCATCATAAAACGTTTATGTTACAAATATAATTACAAGTCAAATCAAATTTCTAATTGATATATTCCTTATGCTGTTTGGAAGTTTGTTGACAGAAATACCTCTTTCCTGTTTTGCCAGTTTATGTCACATGCATATTCACAAATATGCATGTGACATATTTGAATATTAGAAACAAATATTTTGTTTCTAATGTTGTAATCAGCACAAGTCTCTGGAAATGGTGGAACTGAAGGCAGAGCACAGCCTCTTCCCCATTCCTTTCTTTAAAAGGGATGTTAAAGGAAAAAAATAAATCATAGAAGGTAACTTCCAATCTGAGAGTGTGTATTTGGAGAATAAAAGTGTGACAACATTGGTAAATTCCATGCCGTTGGTGGAAAAAAAACACATCATTCTTGTGGCAGAATAGGCTTTCTATAATCTGTCACCATGATTTCACATATTATAGGGACCGATTTTTGAGTAATTAGCAGTAATTAACAGAATCCAGAAAACAATTAAAACAGGCATTGTGAAACTGGAGGCATTTGTGTTTTTTCATAATAATTTTGACTTTGGCTCCTTTTAGACCATTAGTGAAAGGTATTATAGCAATCATTTTATAAGATATAATTTAATTTTTTAAAACACACTTTTTTTTCATAATAATTTGAATAAGTAGTGTTCTGTAGCCAGAGGGCAGAATGAATGGGAGAATTATATCTGCAGCTACCTTTCTTGAAACTATCTTTCTAGTAACCTTCTTTGAGTATGAAACCTTCAAACTATATCATTTTATTGAGGCTGTTATAAAATATAACAGAGGTTTGGAAAATATTAAATATCCATTTCTGATAGAAACTCCCAGATAACAGATATATAATAACACAATTGATTTTTAAAAAGAAGCTTTCTAATAGAATGTTAAACTGTTAAACATGAGCAAAGGACATGATGTTCATAATAGAAAGAGTGATCTTTTTAATTATAAGAAATTTTTTATTTGTTCTAAAAACTATTAAGGAATTAATTTAAAAAGAAGAATAAAAGCATCCAATTCTTTCTGATGATTATTTTTGTTTCTCAATAACACACTAATTAAAATCTTGTAAATGTGCCTTAGTTGGCATGGCAGCTAATAAGGAAATAAAACTCTGAAATTCCTGAAAATGATCAAAGTAGCAGACTCTTAATACCTCTTAACAACTCTAAATAGAATCAGCTTATCACTAAATTAATGAAAATATAGCTTGAGAATAAACTTTTACATATTTGGCATTTAGCCTCCCAAAGAGCTTATGTTTATGAAATGCTGCCATGAAAATCAATGTAAACATATTATATAATAACACTGTCACACGATGTCAAAAATGCTTTTTATATGTTGTTTAATTATTAGTTTTGAATGTAAGCCTTTTAGAAAATCTAAAATAATATGTAGTGCCTTATATAAAATAAGAATGTATTTCTTTTTCACCCAAAGGCCACAATTAGGAGGTATAGGGCTAGCAGGAGCCCAGTGATATAGGGAACCCAAACACATTCTATCTTCAAACTCCGTAACATGTAGTCTTCTGTTCTCAAGGTTGCCTCATATTGCAAGATAGCGGTTGCAGTGTTAGTCATCAGATTTCCTTTCTAACCAACAGAGGGGAGGAAGGAGAATGGGTGTGCTTCTATCCATCATCTATCTATAAGAGAAATTGTAAATTGCACACTCAAGACTTCTGCTTATATCCCAAGAGCCAGAACTCCATCTCTTGGTCACACCTAACTGCAAGGAAGGCTGAAAGATGTAGTCTTCATCCTACCTGGCTACATGCCCAGCTAAAAATCAGAGCAGTATTAGTAATGAAGAAGAGGACAAATATTTAGGGTAACCAGGATTCTCTGCCACATGTGTTAGTATGGGTAAATCAATAGATGTCTCCATTCTCCACAGATTTGGTAAAAAACTATAAATCCTATTCATAAAAAGATATATTATATATCCAACTTCTCCAACCTGCTATCCTTTTCAAGTACTTGCTCTCAAAGAACAAGACTAACAAAAACTCGATTTCCCAAAAATGTTCAACTGAACTGATTAACTGGTTAATTTATCATAAAACAATGTACATGTAGTAAGTACTGCATATGTAACTGCATACATATAGACTATGAAATTTAGTCAGAAATGTTATCCTTAGCTCCTTCTTGTTTGTGGGTTTCCTTCAGCAAATGAATAAAATGATGATTATTATAATAATTCCACCACCAATTAAGGCCTTAAGCAAATAATGTAGATAGTAATTAAATAAGAAAAAAATTAGAGAGGACTTAACTAAAAATTCTAATGTGGAAAATCTGTCACTTTCTAATAAATAAATTAGGGAATTGTTAAATTTCTTTACAAAAACCATTTCACAGTTTTAAATATTTTCTGGATTACTAAATTAATCAGTACATATCAGTTTCAAATGTCTTTCACAGGCTAAAATGGAAAGAAAAAGTTAATAGGCTAATAACAGTTTTATAAAATATGGCCTCAAAAGCCTTTTCTATTACCTTTCATTGGGTTTCCATACATGTATATCTTTGCTTCATGCTCTTTTAAATTCTTTTTGGCAAGAGATAGTATACAAATGCACAAAACCATGAAAGTATCCAATCTGCATGCAATCTATGGCCATACGACAAAAACAAGCAAATTGGTCCGTAAGTGGAATCTATGATTTTAGCATCATTTCCTATGGTGCTCTATCCAATTAACCAGCCACTGCCCCTGGCTATATGCTGCTACTCAAGGGTATGAATCTTATTTATCTTTGTGTACCCAGCATCTAGCATATTTCTTGGTACTTGTATTGAATACAATATTTATTAAATAAGCCTATAGTTCCATACTATTTACTTTTTCAAGTATCTGTTCTCTTCATGTATTTCCTTTCATAAATTTTAGAAAAAAAAATGGAGGAGGGGATGGGTGTATACCTACAAGAAGAGTGTAATGTGCACTGTCTGGGGAATGGACACACTTGAGGCTCAGACTTGGGGGAATGGGAGGGACATGGGCAATATATCTAACCAGAACTTTTGTACCCCCATAATAAGCTGAAATAAAAATAAATAAATAAATAAATATTACACATATAAAAAAAAATTACCAGAATCATATCTTGCAATTCCCCCAGGATTTGAAACAGAAGGCAAAATTGCATTCTTCCTTTTGGGTGCTTAAAATTAACAATCAATTTAAATTTATTAGAAGCAAATACAGAATATAGTTTTTAAATTATTTTATTAATAGTTGATAATAAAAACATAAAAAGCAAATAATATATTTATTTACTTTCCTTGGTAAGAAAATATATTAATATTTCAATGTCAAATGTGCTATTTTCAAAAAGTTTAAATAAGGCGTTAGATGTTATAAGGGCAAGTAGCACCCAGCCACCTAATGGTAGGTAAAATTAGACAGAAGCAAATAGGTCAGGGCTTATGACCCTACTCTCTTCTAATAGTACTTTTTTCTCATCTATGTGTTGCATTGACTCTGAGTCCACAATTCTTACCACTGTACTGCTATTCATAGCTTATTTTAATATCTCTCTGGGTTTAGCTAGGCTCAGGGGGTAACTGCCAACATTGAGGAGTGTGTCAGCTGACATACATAGGTCCAACGGTCATATTGAGCCACCCCTGAAACTTAGATTTTTGATTGACATAATAAAACTCGATTTTGTAAAAAACAAAAATACCTTTTCTTTGGTTATTATTTCATTACAAATGTTCAGTTGTTCTGTATATTCCTAAATTTTACTATACAAAAAATATAGTTTGGGCCTAACACTAATAAAGAAAAATGATTCAGATTTTCAGTGTTGCATTTACTGCTGAATGTTTTACTGCAGCAAACACAAGTTCTGTTTCTCTGTTCTGTTTTGTTTCCATTGCAGTCTGCCCTGAGATTTGCTTGTGAAGATTCCTAAGACATTAATAGATGTTAAAGGGAAGAAGTAAAAGGAGGATGCATCTTTTATTGAAAAGGTTACAGAGTGTTATCTTTGGCCATCTCATGCTAGTCTTCACCTGACATACTTTTACTGAGTTTCCAAAATAAAATAATAAAAATAAAACGGTATTTAATGATGTTATTCAATGGTAGCTAGCAGAGCAGTTCTTTTCTATTTCATGAGAACAAATTGATGACTTTAAATACTGCCTGAGCATTTTTACTATTTTTTAAATTGAGTAAAATGTTATCTGTAACCAAAGAAAACAGAGTTTGGGTCCTTTATTTTAAAAAGCAAAAGTGCTCTATATTTTGTAATATTTTTAGTGTCTTATCCAATATCTAGACACTAGCAATATTTACCTACCTACTCACCTGCTAAAAAAGAGCATATCAATATTCATGAGTGATCCAGAATTCTACTAGCAGAAGCAGCATTCACCAAAACCTGACCACAGGTACAAAAAGTGCATCTGTGTATTATAATGATACTTGGAAATTAGGCCTTTGGCTGAACTCAAACCTTAGTAATACTTTGCAGAGCTTTCTATAATTTATAGAACCACCCCCTAATCCTTAATTCAAACATGTATACCAATATTTTTCTAATTTTAATGACAATTGTACCACATGGTCTTTAGTATGGCAGGCTGCCTAGAAACTGTTTCAGTAAATTATACACCAAGATGATCTACTCTTTGGATTGTCTCCAGAACAAAGACTATGATGTATAATTAAAACCAACTAACAATTAACTGCCATCAAATATAACATGAGGGACAAACGCTGTAAATTCAGTTATTTACAATAAGTATCAATATAAAGTCTTTTTTCAATGAATGATAAAAATATATCCATATACTTGAGGTTATAATTTTAAGGTTTGTGTAAAATAATAATGAAACAAAAGAAACCTAACATGTTCCACACTTCATTGTGTTGAAGTAATTTTGTTAGCATAATAAGGGACTGTCTAAGAACTCAAAAATTATTCTATTTATTGCATGTTTTGCACTAAAGAATTATTTTAAGAGACATAGTAATATTACTGTGGCATCATTATTAGTTATATAAGTGTGAGGGTGTTGAATGAGCCAAAATTATGTTTTTGTACATTATAATATATTTGTGCATACCAAAAAGAGTTACTTAATTACTGTGATGTAGCTTTTATATTTAACACCCACTTAAGAATCAGATCTTGAAGATCTGAACTAACAAGACTCTTTCATTATTTATTCTTATATAACCTAGGGGAAAGACATAGCAAAGCAGCTATCTAATTATGACTGTTTTAAAAGGATAGAAGAGAGGAGCAAAAGAGTTTTCAAAGCTTTTTATATATGGATGCAGAGGCGGATTTGCTTCAGGGCCCGTTGCTTGGAAGGGTCCTTTCCAAGACCCTGAACTTAATTTTATATTCATTATTTTGTATTCTACTGCTTAAAGTGACTCCTCCCAAATTGTATAAGCTGCAGGCTTCATAGAATGTGGACCCACTAGTGTGTATGTATGAACATCTGGGACCTTTTTGGTTTTAAAGAGCTGGGGCCGTGGGATCGAGAAGGAACTAAATATGAGAATAATGAGGAAATATGAGCAAAATTGTGGGCAAGTTTTCCTCATATTTATAAATAAATAAAGAAGAGAAGCAAAGAACAGAATGCAGAATGGTGCAGGAAGGAGGGGAAGAAAGGTGGGAAAATGAAAGAGATTATGAGGGATGAAGTGAGAAAGGGAGAACAGAAAGTTCCAAAACTTATGCTGAAAAGAATTTGAGTCTTAGAAAGCGACTAAGAGTACACACAAGTCTCAACACTTTTGTTCCCATTTTCTTGGCCATAGTTTTCCATTCTGTCTCTCACTTTGCAGACTAATTTGTAATCTCAAATTTTAATATGTAAACTCTGAAATATTAGCATGGAGTATTTTTACTCTTATGCTAACTAGGGCGTTTAATGTCAAATTTAAATGCCATTTGATTTTCATTTCACAAATAAAATAGGAATTGTAGAAAAATCACACAATATGCTTCCAACATATGAACCTCCTCTTCCCCTTCCCCCTCTTCCGCCTTGAATTTGATCCATTTTAGGATGCTTGCTAAAGAACTGGTAAATAGCTCAAGTTCGGTAGATGATATTTGCTTTAACAAGATTTTAAAATGGATGTTACAGTCTAGACCCTAAGGCAAGAGATAAGAAATAAGTGAGAGGGCACTCCCTGCAAGAATTTCAAAATAGATAAAAACTGAAAAACCAGTTTTCCCTCACCTAAGCATATAAAATGGTCGTGAAAGTTAGTATGAGGTGCAAGATTTGCAGAGATTTCCAGGACAGAATTGTGCTGTGAGCCTTACTGCTCCCACCAAGAAGGAAGGGAGAGAGCCTCCCACTTTGCCTCATGTCAGTAGAGACAACATTCGATGGTACCACATGGAAAACCTGTATATGCATTTTGTACAGTTGAGAGGCACAAAGAATTAGAGTCCAGACCTACCCAGAACACCTGATAAGAAAGCAGCTTGCTAACAGCTTTGCGGAGTAGCTGCTGTGTGGCAATTAGCCTGCATCTCCACAGTTTGTTCAAGGAAAGGAACAGAGTCCCGTACGATAGCGCCACCTGAAGGGGCAATGGACATTTCACACACTAAAGCTGGAAGATGATTGGTGAATTCTTAGCTGCTACTGAAGCAGGTAAGTAACCAGTCGGGATAGAGAAACTTTCATCTCGATTGAGAGAATTTATAGGTGACAGTCCCCAGTGAAGTGGCCTATGAGAGAGCTTAAATACCTGCTAAGGCCAGGGAAGACAAGCTATTTTACCAGTCTAGTAAAAACTCTCCTGCCTCTCCCCCTTTTCTCTCCTCTCAATCCTTCTGCAACCCTGGCAAGTCCGGAAATCCTGGTTAAGAAGATGGCAGAAGAGGGAGTAAGGGCTTGGCACAGGGGAAGGAGAAGAAAGGCAACACCTTAGGCTCTCTAAGCCAAGAGCCAGCGTTAGCAGGCCCTAGCTTCGGAAGGCAAAAGACATTCCCCTTAGATCAGGGTTTTGATTGTTTTACAGAACTGAATATTATATGGAACTGACTTTGCTATTTAAACAAGGGAGCAATTATGGGATTCCTACATTTTCAGTCGTTGGCTAGAGAACTTTTTCCACTGAGTAAATTTTAAAGAGGCAGTAGGGACAAAAATAAATATGCTTTCTGATTACATCTTTTTGTCCAGCTAATGCAAAGCACTGCTTACAAACACTATATTCTTTTTATAGATTGTTTTTCTGTGAATATGCTTTGCTTAATTGAGTCAAGGAAACATTTTCAAAGTATATGCTCCAGAAAAACTTTAACTTAGTCAAGACATTTTTCTTCTAGTCGCCCTAAGTGAATATTTAATGGAAAATTAAATTTTAAAAGTGAGGATTTTTAAAAATCTGAAACACCCACGGGAATACAGAAAGCCACACAAGGAAATATATGATCCCCTGGGGCCAGAGTTGGAATTCTATAAACAAAGTAGAATTGTCAGGATAGCCTTCTGGAGTTTCTTATGTCTGTATGTCTGAGCATACATAAATCTGGTAAAGAACATGTTGAGTTTATAAGCAAAATAATTCAAGTAGATTTTGATTTAAATATATTCTTCAACTTTTCAAATAATTTAAGTTTTTTTTCCAAAATTATAAATATTTTCCTGTGAAGGTGATGCTCTGAAAGGGCAGAGGGCATTTGTTTAAGTGCCGCTTGCTGCCACTGCACTGGCAAATGTTCAGTTTTTAGACTGGATGTGGAAGAAATATGATAATTAAGTGCATTGCTCAAGAACCTGAATCACAAGTCATTTCTTTTCTGTATGCAGTTACTCTCTCCTACAATGTACAAAACCTTAAGGCACCTGTCATATAAATATTTCTAAAGATCGGCCAATACCTGCAGCATTGCCATCCATCATTGCTGAACAAGTTCTGTTTTACACAGTAATCACATAAATTGAGTTACAAGAAATTATAATTCTTTAAGACACCTCTTGGTCCTTGGCAACAAGGTCATTACTGTGCTGTGAGTCTGTTCCTCAAGATGACGTATGTCAAAGTATAAAGATTAGTGCAACTAAGAAACAAAGAACATGGACTAACAGACTCTAGAGTAAGTAATCCTACTTAAACAAAACCCTGGCTTAAAATACAGCTTTGGGGTATAAGATAACATGTCACAAGTTCCTATGAAGCCTATTGAATTTAACATTGCATTTTTCACACAAAAAGAACAAATTCTAACTAGAAGTCAAATATAAGGTACAACCATTATTTGTGGTACAATGGAATGAAAAGTGAATCAAAAGTCATACTATTTACTCACAGCCTTTGGCATTATTGGTAGAACCCATATTCTTCTCAATTGAAAGCCATAGTCTTCATTACTCCAAATGGATACATAGTTTAGAAAAACAAAGTTTATCAGCAAAAGGAGGAAAAATATCAAACTATGCAATGTGATGAAATTCTGCATTTCTTTGGAATATTGTATAACAAACACAATTTTAGTTTTATTTTGCTGCCGTTATTGTTGTTTGTTGGATTGCCAACAAAGTGTTCTTTGGAAGAATTTCAAAGAAGTACAAGTACCCGGGAATTTCTAACACCGACAATTGTGACGATATTCAAGAATTTTGCAAAAATGCCCCGATAGAGCATAGCAGCAAGTTAGATGACCCCAGAAAACACACTGTACTTTATTACCTGATAAGAAAAGAAACTAATAGGCACTGTTAAAATAATTATGGAAATAAAAAGTGCTTATGGGACATGAACATCTATTTATGTAAAAGATTATTGGTAAAGATGATGTGTTAAATACAATTTGTACCTATCTCTGCCTTTCTTTGCTGAAGTTCAGCAAAGCACAGAATAATTAGTCACTTCCCATTTCTGTACTATGTTCTTAGTCCCAATAAAATCATCTTAATTCACACCAAAAATTACCAAAAATTCATTTTAGAGACAATATCAGGTCTCTAAGAGTAGTTTCTAAATTTAGAAAATGATTATAAGGGAACACCCAGAGCAAATAAAATATTCAGGACTAAAAAAGCCCATACAAAATGTAATTTTATGAAAATGCAAATATAATACAGTATTGATTTAAGTGATTCTTTTTTTTTGCATCTATGACTACTGCATTTCAGCTTTTGAGCATTCACTTAGTGCTAGGTACTCTGTGCTAGCTGGGGACAGAGGTGGTACAAAAATTAATCAGATAGGCGTTTGGTGCTAAAGAAATGAGTCATCGAATAGGAAAGACATTAATAAGAAGAAGATAAAGCACTATAACAAAAAAAGTGCTATATCATAAACCAGATGAGTACATGTGGAGGGGAAAAGAGGCAGACATGGCTTCCAGGTGGCGACACCATAAAACATTTTGGCAGTAACATGCAAGCTGGGTCTTTAAAACTAAGTAGGAATTGCTTTAAGAGAAGGGCTTGTGTTGGGGGTGAGATAGAGGCAAATGGGATTGAAGCAGATTGAAGAAGGGCATTTTAGATAAAGAGATCATGAGCAAAAGGTCCATATTACTTATAAGAATTTCTATAATGAAAATTAATACTTGAAAATAATTTTAATTTCTTGTGAAATAAGGCTGTACCTCTTTTAATGAACTTTGTACCGATCCCAAATGCAGCATACAAAATATAAATAAAATGTCTTTTTGCTACTAATGATGAAAATAAGGGAAATATACATCGTTTTCTCCTTTATTTTGGAACTTTAAATGTAAAATAAAATGAATGGGCTAATACAAATGATTTATTATTTATTTTTTAATTGAGCTATAATTTATTTACAATAAAATATGCTAATATATTTTTGCACACTCATTAATTTTCCTAAGTCTGTAGGAGCTGGCTTTGTAGTTTCCCTTATCAGAGAATCCATTTAAATACAGCTCAGTATATAATGAAGTTTTCTTCCCTTTGCTTCCCCTGAATATTTAGCAGTATAGAAACTTGACAGGTTAGGCAATTAGAATATAATTTATGATACAAGGCTCATACCGATGAACTGCTTCCTGCCCATAATTTTGAATGCAAGTTAAATCACGGATTTCTTATGCTAGTCCAGAAGAAAAATTTCCTGTGAACTGAATAGTATAATATATTAATAGTTTTACTTATATCTTCAAGTGACCATGCTGAAAATAGTATCTAGCACAAGTTATTTTGCCTCTTTAAAAATGATTAATAAAACACAAAAATTTTATATACCAGTCAGCTTAATCCTCATGGACAATATTTATTTCCTGTGGATGAACACTAACATGCTCAGGTTTCCACAGTGCCTTTTAATATATTGCTATCATTTAGTTTATTAAATGCTCTTCCAATAGGCCCTGGGAGCTACTGTACCTTATAATATGCCTGTTTCAATGAGAGTGTTACCTGATACTTTTAAAAACGTTGGTAAATGGGTATCTCTTTTAAGTGATATTAAATAAAGACTGGTATGACAAATTGCAAAAATTATTAAGACCTTATTGCTGCTTCTACTCTTGTTCCACTAATTCATTTCTTTAAATACCTTCTTTTTAATCTGCACTATGTTGTGACAGAGATTAGGTATCCTCTAATATCCATATTCCTCTTCTTCCATAATGGTAAAATAAAACATCTGAGGTTTACCTGAGTACATATATCTATCTGAAGTGAAACCATTTTTCCCAGGCTGCTTTGTGTTAGGTGTGACCATGTGATTAATTTAGGTCAATAAAATGCTATTGTAAATGTCCTGTGTCAGCTTCTGGGACCCTTCCTTAAGCCATAGTAGTGCTCCAACTTCTGCCACTTTTTTTCTTGTCCTTTCCCCTGTCCTGGTGAAAGGACCTTGAGTGTAATGGCTGGAGTTACATTTACCATGTTGGAACATGAGAACAATGGCTATACCCATGAATGGCCAAGTGGTGGCTGGAACGTGCATGGAGCCCTGAGCCACACTTACCTTCTGACATGAAGAAAGCATAAATCTCTACCTTTTTAAAGCCTGTTAGCATAATCCTAACTTAAATAAAGATGTGAAATTAATTTTATGAAATACAATTTATTAGCTCTTATCTTATTAAATGTTCTAAGCACTCATCTCTTTCAGAAAGTCTTCTAAGACTAAGCAACAAACACCATGTATGTACCTCTATGAATATTTTATTTTCCAGTTGTTGACTCTCCAAAAGATTTTTAGGGGCAAAGATGATCTCTTAAAATAAACATCATATGAAAGGGATGTTGAGAGCTTGCTGGAAACTAATAATAATGCAATTAAAATCTCATGATAGAATTGGGTGTTCTTATGTGCTTATTAGTTTTACCTTTAAATGTTAGCAGTATCCTTTATTTTTACTTCACCTTTCCGTCTAGTTAAAAAAGAAAATGATTAATCTGTATTTTTGCACGCTGCATATAACACTTAGAGAGAAAGGATGTTATTATAGTCTCAGACATATGACAGTTCTTGTAAATTATCGTAAAAAGAATCTGGACAAATTCAAATGCCACTATCATCATCATTAAGCCAGATTAATATCTTTTCATGGCACTGGGTAATGAATTTTACTCAGCTCAACAAGCGCCATTGTACTAGGTAGTACAGGGTGTGTATACAAATTACCAATAATTTCAACTCTTAGGTTAGTATCTTTAGGGAAGTTAAAACAAAAATAATTGCAACACAAACCGGATCATAATAGTTGCTACAAAGTACAACAGAGATGTGGAGAAGAGAAAGGTCATACTCAGCGAGCAGGAATTGAGGACAGCTGCAAGAAGTAGGTGGCAGTAGCACAATGGTGTAACCTGGAGTCAGTTTAGAATATGTAACCTTCTCATTAGACTCTAACTGTGGCCTTGCTTGAACCAAGAAGGACACAAACAGGATACAAAGAGAGGTTAGAATCTACCACGTGAATGCAAGGCTCAGAGATCCAAGTTCTTCAAACTCATAGTTTATCAAGGCAACTTCTTCAGGGAGGGTATTGCAGGACAGCTCTTGCTCAGAAAGATTTCTGAATCAGAGCAGATTCTGCTACCTCTTCTTCCTAAACTATTGCTTCAAACAGCCATTGGTCTTGCCTCTTGATTTAAAAAAAACCTTTGGTAATGACTCATCTTACCTGTATTAATTCTGAATCTGCCTGTCTATAGAGACCTGTTTTCATGGGACTTTGCCTGTTTCCAGTGTTAGTCCTACCCGCTTCCAGCATTTGTTTGACTAAGTCACATGCTTGCTGCTGGTCCCTAGAATGTGGCCTGTTGAATAACCATATGGTAGACGTACATTTTATTTCTTCAAAGCCTAGGAAATTCTTAACCTTTTTGCTGCCTTAAAGAGAGACTTACTGTATTTTGAGAGCTTGTTGCCTAACTTGGGTAGACACCAACCCTGAGGTAGGTGGAGCAGCCAATGGGTCAAGTATTCTGAACTGTTGTCTTCACCTTCCTTTCCAGTGACCCACTTCTCAATCTTGACCTCAGCCAGAACAAGTGAATGCAGCTTCTTTGATTTTTAGTCTATGAAATTCAGGAAAAAAGGTAATCTCAACTGAGGAGCTACCCATGGCAAATCTAAAATTGTAACTTTCTACGTTTTCTTTTCCTTCCTGGGCATAGGGAAAAGTTAATGGCATTAAAATGCATTAGGTTGATGAGCCATTATGCTAATGGGCAACCTGCATAGTTCTGGGTCAGTGACATTACAGCCACAATGTTCTTGATTGAAAGGGATGCAATGACCTTGGAAAATTGGTTCAACAGCCGTGTTTCTTATTTCACAATGATGAAGTGGGTCTCATCAAAGAGTTGGATCATACTGAATTGGGGCTAAAAAAAAAAGTTGTCTTTCTATCCTACTTTAAAATATACAAAAGTGTGTTGTTAATACCTTATTTTTTAATGAAATGTTTGATCTCATTAATTTTTAAAACAATGATGTACTTAAAAACAACCCAAATTATCTACTACTGCTTGTAAAATAGGCTTAACTGTTAGCTTTTATAAAATGTAAACACAGAGTGTTTACAGGTTAGTGTGGCTCCAGAAGGGGGAAAAACTAACACCTTTCAAAAATTTGATTATATTTTCAAAGCAGCTACTTATTTCAGCAGCATTATTATTACTAATGCACATGATTTCAGGGGAGTAGAAAGAAGCTGAATTTAAATAACTACTTGTGGCAACATAGCACCAATTATACACTCCATGGTTATTTATGTCCTCTGGTGATCAACTAGCAGTGGGAAGTAAAATTGACAACACACTGGTACAATCACAATTATGGGTCAAACTTCAACAAGCCTGTTCAAATGGTTCCATTAGGTCCAACTTGATATACTGATTTACATATATTTTGACTAGTTTCAAACATGTTATCCATTTTAAAATGCTGTGATATAATCATTTCCCATAAAGACACGTTAGTCCAGAGCACTGAAAAATAAAATAGCACACCATGCACACAAATTTCTACAGAATTTAAATTGCATCAGAACACATCTCCAGCCGTATTTTAGCAGATTAAAATATAATTTGGATTCCACAGCAGGGCTATTTAATAGAGAATTTGAATATTTTTAGAATTGCTTAAATGGGCTTTTTCTCAGAGTGTTAATGTAGTTTTAAGGCAAAAAACAAAAAACAAAAAACACACAAAAAAACAAAAAACCTCTGTCCATAGACATGCAATGTCTTCCCATATTGACCCATGCCTTATTTAATTGTTATTATCTTTTAGGTTGGTCTGACCTTCACATCGCTTTTCCTGGTGATTTCTCTCTGCTAGACTAGAACTGCTACACTTCTGTAATGCTTTCTCAATACTACTTTTAGCGATATGTTTTCACGTGACATAAATATCTCATTTAAAACTTAAACTATTTTTTCAAACACATATTTTATTTTATTTATTTTTATTTCAGGATATTATGGGGGTACATTTTGGTTACAAGTAATGCCTTTGCCTCGTCCAAGCCAGGACTACAGGCATGCCCTGTTTCTTTTTAAATATAATGTCATAATACATAGAAAAAACATGTAGTGCATACTAAACTATAAGGCATTATGATGAAATACACAGCAGAAAACTCATCAGTTAACTTAATACTACCTAGACATTACTGCTACTGGAAGCCACCTGATTGGTCCTTCTGGATCGCATCTTTCACATTCCCCACCAGAAGAAACAGCTGTGTTAAGCTGTTTTTCTTAACATTTTTTTGCTTTAAAAAGGAGTTTGGGGCCGGGCGCGGTGGCTCACGCCTGTAATCCTAACACTCTGGGAGGCTGAGGCAGGTGGATCGCTCGAGGTCAGGAGTTCGAGACCAGCCTGAGCAAGAGCGAGACCCCCCATCTCTACTAAAAATAGAAGGAAATTATCTGGCCAACTAAAAATATATATATAGAAAAAATTAGCCAGCCGGCATGGTGGCGCATGCCTGTAGTCCCAGCTACTCGGGAGGCTGAGGCAGTAGGATCGCTTAAACCCAGGAGTTTGAGGTTGCTGTGAGCTAGGCTGACGCCACGGCACTCACTCTAGCCCGGGCAACAAAGCGAGACTCTGTCTCAAAAAAAATAAAATGAAAAAATAAAAAGGAGTTTGCATTCCAGATGTATGTTTCCCTAAACAATGTATTGTTTAGTTTTCCTTATTTTTAAACTTCCTATAAATAATATTATTTTATATGTAGTCAAATGACATTTTTTATCTATAGTTTTACTACTTTCTAAGATTCATTCAGTTGAATGTAATTAGCTGTAGGTCAGTAATTTTTACTGCTTACTTAAAATTCCATTGTGTAAATATATTGTGATTTATTTACCAGTGAGATATTTGAGATGTTTCCATCTTTACTCTGGACTATGCTCGCTCCTATGAACACTCTTGATCATACCTTCTGATAGAAATGTGCAAGAGTTTCAAAAGTGGTGGTACCGATTTCCGCTCCCATGAGCAATATATGAGTTTGCTTCATTTCATATCTTCAATACTTGGCCTTGTTAAAATTCTTAATTTTTGCAAATCTAGCTGATGTCACATCCTATCTTGTTATGGTCTTAATTTGTATTCTCTTATTACTTATAATATTGAACATCTTTTTATAGGTTTCTGGTGTTTTTACATTTATTTTTCTGTGAAAAGGAAATGCCTATTTATATCCATTGTCAATTTCTAAAATTTGGTTATTTGCTTTTTTATTTTGTATTTGCAGGAATTCTTCATGAAATTGTGTATTATTTCTTTACATCTCTGCACCCCCTATTAAACTTCAAGTTCCTTTGGGTAAGGACATTATCTTCTTTATTGTCATATCTCCAATGATCAGCATCATGATTCAATTATTATATATAGTTCTCTCTTTTTGCAAATACTAGCATGTTACTTTTGCTAAAATTTCTTAAACCATTAAGAAAAGAAGGAAAATATTAGACATCGCTTTACAGGGTGCTTAAGAAATTAAGAAGTAGGGAAGTGACGTTGGAAGAAAACAGAAACTTTAGGATATGTAACACACACACACACACATACATGCACACACACACACATTCATATATATTGCTATGGTCCAAATGTTTGTGTCCACCCAAAGTTCATACCCTCCCCGGTGATGATGTTAGGAGGTAGAGCCTTTGGAGGTGGAGCCCTCATGAAGGGCATTACAAAGAATAATGGTTCCACTTATAATTTTTCATCTTTACAATTGTGTGAAAGTGATAAGCATTCAGCAGAAACCATACCTCAAGGACCTATACGACCATTCTGATTCTTATTTTCAGTACAGTATTTAATAAACTACATAAGATTTTCAACATTTTATTATTAATATAAAATAGGCTTCGTGTTAGGTAATTTTTCCTAACTTTAGGCTAATGTAAGTGTTCTGAGCACACTTAAGGTAGGTTAGGCTAAGCTATGATGCTCAGTAGGTTAGGGGTATTAAATGGATTTCAACTTATGATATTTTCAATTTATGATGGGTTTATCAGAACATAACCCAATCATAAGTTACCAGGCATCCATAATGCCTTAATAAAAGAGGTCCCAGGAAGCTTCCACCATGTGAAAACACAGCTACAAGGTGCCATCTATGAACCAGAAAGTGGGTAAGCACACGTATACGTGTATATATTTCATATATACACACACAATGGTGAAGACAATAGTTCAGTAGAAAGATAACAGCAAAGCTGAAGTCACAAAGTGACTTCAAGAAATTCACCTACCTTAAAACTTTCTTTCTAAATAATACATTATGTTATGATTTTATGTTACTACAAAGAATATAAGCTTGTGTATGTTTCACTTTTTACGAGATTTTTATGCCACAAGAATGAGTAGAGATAGGAATTGGAGTGTTCCAAGATTTAGAGAAATAAATTACTTCCTTTTTGATGGATGGCCATGAAATAGTGCGGTCAGGCAAATCCTGATGTCTGGAATCAACTTAGGCAAGGCACAAAGAAAACATTTCTTCATTTCAAAACAAGGAATTATAACTGCCAGTTTGTATGACACTACTGATGAAAGTTTGATTAGATATGAATTAAATGACCAAAGATTTAAATTAAAAACCCTATTGTTTTTTAATTTATTATATTACTGTTTTTTAACCGTATCTCTTAACTTTCTAGGTATTTCATTAAAACATAAAAAAACATAATTACTAGATTATAATTATTTATATTAATTACCTAATTGCGCTAATCACATAAATACATGATAGCACTTTTGAACATTCTCTAAGTGCTTGTAAAAGTTCAAATACAGGAAATGAGAATTAAAGTTAAATTCAAATCCAGAGATTGCAGAGTTCTGAGAATTCATTTTCTGAAAAAAAATGAGTTAATGTGTTTGTAACACTTAAACCCACAGATATTTTGCTAAGATTTGATATTATCCCTATGTCTTTAGCACTTAAGGACATGATTCTATTTCCTGTGAATCTCTGAACAGAATTTGCTCTGTTACGTATAAGGAATATAGGCTAGTATCTTCACAAGCCCAGGGTAAACATTTTTACCATAGTTCCACTAAAAAAAGTTACCTTTTGATTATGAATGATAGACAATTAACTATATTATCACCTCAAAAGGAAGAAAAAACTTTTCTATTAATATAATGCTATAAAACCTTTCTTTATGACCTTAGATGGCCTGTAATAATACATCTACACTATTGCTGTAGAAATAACTTATTAGTACCTTGCCCATAGTGGGTACTCAGTAACTTCCTGTCACGCAGGGGTGGGGAACCTGCAGCCTTGGGGCCACATGTGGCCTTCTGGATCTTAGTGTGTGGCCTTTTGACTTTTAATAAAGGGATTTGTTCTGTGAAGTTCGAATTTGGTCAAGGGGCTGCATTTGGGATCTGGAGGGCCACATATGGCCTCGAGGCTGCAGGTTCCTCTGATGTCTTGTTCTTCATAGTATCTTCAACCTAGTGAACTCAACACTCGTATGCGATATGTGTTCACGTTTCTTAAACATGATTCAGAATCTAATTTTGATAAACACATTTGATGAAAATTCTCTGCTTATTTTTGAGAATTTGGAGGTATTTAATTACAACTATATCAGAAGCATGGGTGACAGGTTTTCTCCCCTATGTCTCAGCAATGTGAAAGCACAGTAGTAGTTCTTCAATCACTTGGTCGTTAGCATTCACTAAGTCCTACTTTTTGGTTTGATGGCGTGGCCTATTGGGCAAGCACTTTCTTTAGTCATTCTCCAGACCTTAGTCTAACTTCAGCAATGAGATGACAGGTTTACTAGCTTTAGCAGGAGTTTTGCACCAGGTGCTGATGACTAATGCTGAAGAGGGAGAGAAATATTATTTGTTGAGCTATCCAGATATGTTTTATGTAAATAATTCTTTCACCCAATCACACCCAATCCCTTTGTGGACATTAGGACTTTTGCAGTCTTCTGGGGAGTGCATAGGCACTGACAAGAGCCACAGAGTTATGGCATAAAAATCACCCTGCTCCTTAGACTTTATGTGATGTGATGCTGCTACTTAACTTGTGGTCTGCATGCTGAGCATCTTACCTATATATGTGCCATGTAGTCGTCTGGTATTTTGGTGAAATCTATGCATTATTTCTCTGAATAGCATTCTAAAGTACAGATAATAAAATACAGAGGATTCCCCCCCAAATCCCAGTAATACCAAAGTTCAGTTACAAATTTATTAAGAATTAAAATTGTGGTATGCTTTTTTATCAACAAATTATATAATATGTTCTCAGATTTGGTGTAGTAACTGCTTAGATCACAAAGTAGTGATAAGTATAAATGATATTTCAAGATATTTGCAACTACTACAATGCAATATGATACAATGATATAGTAGTATAGTGATACCAATGTATTTGTTGCCTGTATTCATAAGTGAGAAAAATGCTAAATATCAAGGAGATTTGGGAGAAATATGGTTGTAAATTTGTTTCCATCCAAATTCATTGATACTAGATTATTATCAAAATCTTTGATTTTTGCTCCAGGCCATATTGCACTACAGCCCAGGGGAGCTATGGAAACTGAGTCATTTTGGTATCCTTCCCCAGGGATCAGACTTCCAAGACACTCTGACAAAGCCTAGGTTTTGAGCCTAATTTAATAAGGGTGCTTCTTTGTTTACAGAGTGACACAATGACTTGCCTGGTTCTCCAATTTCTTTTTGCTGCATCTGACTGATCCACCTATAAGGGTAGGTGTTAGGCTGACATTTCCAAAATGTTTTCAGAAATTCTCTTTCTTTATGCTAGAATTGTCATAGAGCAACCACAATAGAAATACAGGTAATCTTCACTGATTTATTAAGTCTACAGGGTTCACATATTTATTACTTCAAACCTTAGATATTCATTCTATGTTCCCTTGGAATGGAGCATGAAGCCTAGTATTTTCTTTAACTATATAAAATACTACCACTTTAGGATTAACACTGCTTTTGATAAGGATGTGATTGAGTGAATAACAGCAACTGAAGTGAAAGTATTTTAATCTCCATGGAAATCACTGTAAATGTAACATGGAAAAATAACATTATAGAACATGCCTATGTCAGCAAGTTGGATGATCCATCAGGGGCAGAGGGAGGAGATCTTTGTAATAGACGTGGGATTTCTGTAAAGGTTATTTATTTATAGCATATTATAATGATTGTTTTATTCCAGTTAGAGATTTGTGGCTTAACTTTCACAACTCCATCAACTGCATGAATGTGCACATGTTTCAAAAGTAAAGAAAAAAAGAAATTCACTAATAAAATAATAATATTACTTTTCTATTAGTCATTAATCTCTAATTTATATACTGTACATGTATTATATACAGATAATATTAATGCACTTATATAATTTATATATCTGATTTATACATATATCAAATGAAGAGAGCTCACTTATAATGTGGAGTTAAAATAACAGACTCATCTACAGATATACAGGCCATTTGTATTATGTATGAATTAATTCCTATTTATGCTACATATTTTAGATGTGATGTATTAGTTAAACAAATATAAACTATTCTAAATGGGAAATAGGATTATTTTGACTGTGTTTAATATACAGAATATTAATACATATGCAAAAAGACTGAATTTATTTCTAGCAGAGTGGTAATTTTAATCAGGATACTTGTTAACATTTAGATGTAATTGTTGATTTATCCTAATGATCTAACATTCTATACTCTCAAATGGCAGGGGAAAATTGGACAGATTACTTAGAGGAACTTATTGAATATGGGCTTATTTTTTAAAAGCCTGAAAAATATACTTTGAGTTTAATTAGCATGCTAGATGTCCAAGCTAAGTCATGATTGATTATGTTGCTTTTTCTATATATATTACTTCTATTTAAAGGAATGACATAGTTTTTTAATTTGTTTAATTTTTTCAAACATAGATAAATGGACCAAAAACACAGTTCATAAAGTGGATACTGAAAAACCAGCAAAAGAAAAAAAGAGGAATACAGAATTAATAAACATGAAAGAAATGAAATTTAAAAAAGAGGGGTAACATTATTTTTCTGAATCTAGACCCAATTTTATTTTACATTACCAAATGCTATTTTAATTTTTAAATAATATTATCTTTTAAAAACATTTAGATAATGAAATATACTTATAATCCTTCTATAAACACAAAGCCACTGTCACTACTTTCCTGGTCCTTTTTTTTAGTTGCATATCTTCATATGGGTGTTTTCATAATGAATAAATAATTTTGAATTTTGTTTTCACTTGTTATGTAGACTCTTCAGATCCTTTCCATATTATTTGAAAGAAAGCCTTAGCTGTGGTGAAGACTAGGCAGTGCGATGAGGTGTGTTTCAGTATTTCATTACCTTGCCCATTCAAGAATAGCAGAGGCATGGTGATGGTGGCGCTGTCCAAATGCTGAAATAGCCTTCCCATATGACTCACTATATGCCCTGGACAGGGAGGGTTTGGGGAGACCACACATAATCACTGCAGCTGGATATCCTGTCTATGTAGAAGGACAAACAGAAAAGAGCAGGACCAACCCTAAGCGGTCTTGCCCATGCTTAGGACATATTGATCCTGATATAAAGAAGACACAAAAAGCCTGTGTGTCTGTGAAAATCAGTGACATTGGAGATAGCTGATGACATTCTATTTCCCAGAGTCATCCTCCCTCTGTCTGTCTCTCTTTCTTATTCTACCTCCTATCTTTCACTTTCTTCATTTTTTATGATATTCCATTTTAAAAATAGTTGTTCATTTTCTTCTATCTAGGGCTTGGGTGCTTAGTTCTACTCAGAAGAATTATTCAGCTCAGTTTCTGATACTGAGAGCTAAATTGTTACTTGCCCGAATATAAAGGATATGATTCTTTCTTCTTCTTCTTTACTTAAGGAATATTCCTTATTTCTAGTAAGAGCTGTAGACCTATTTGGCAAGAAAGCAAAACCTGTTGAAATGTAATTTATAGAGTGTGCATGCCAGGCATTGGTGGGAGCCAGGCGGGATCACAAGTGCTCCTGCACTGTGCTTTTCACATTGGCTTCCAGTAGCTTAGCATATTGATTTTACAATTTATGGCTTTCAAAGCCATTTGCAGCCTTGATCCTTCTTATAGTTCCAATTTGCTTATGTCAGTCAAGAACACTGAAATTGTTCCGTGGCAGCATGTTTCCTTTGTAGCTCTGAGTTTTTAATAGTTCAATTCATTTAAATTGGGATCGAAAGCTAACATTGATTTTCCTTTTTAATGTCTAGCATTCCTCAAGTTCCAGTCCCATATATTTTGGGCTTATTATACATATGTTTAAAAGGACAGCTTTGGTAGGTAGTAGTATTTTACAAATTCCCCTTGCGTTGTCTCAATTACTGTAACTGACTCAGATCATTGGGTAAGCTATCCAAACCAGAAAAAAAAAAAAAAGACAAGTAAGTGAACCAGACAGGCAAAGAGGCCTGGAATGTCTCACCATTCACATGGAAATTTTAACTCTCTACATGGGTCTGAAGCCCATGAATCTACATACTAGCTTTGTGATTTTACCTTTGTGGGAAGGAAACCTGGGGTACTCTTCCCTATAGGCCTGTTGGCTGGCTAGTGCCCCCATCTTAACTTTCAATCAATCTTCCTTACCTTACCTTACATTTTCACCCTCAGAGGAATTTTGTAGCTGCAATGTTTGAGTTTTTCTAAGGTTCTGCAGCATTAATCCCTTTACATCCTCTTGGCCCCCAACACCTGCAGGCTCAGGTTTCATTGTTTTCTGCTCTGCAAAGTCAGCTCCCTCTCTGTTGGCTCTTCAGCTTTCAGAATTTCTATATTTCTCATTCATCATTTCTCATCCCATTCTCTTTGACTTCAATTTATACCTTCTTTTATTTATCACAATCTTGGTGGACCTTCTGGATATAGTGGAGCTAAACATATTGTTAGGCAGATAGTGAGGGATTCCGGGTCTCCTAGGGATGAAAATGGGCCCCCATCCTGGTGCCACCCCACCTTAATCCTGTCCCAAGTGACTGTCATACCTGGGGAGAGGAGGAAATACACTATGAATCTGCCAATCAGCACTTAGTTCACCAACTGCAAAAGAATGCAGAGGACTCTCTAGCCCATGGGCCAAACAGCATAGGTACAATAGAGTTTGGAAAGTGACCTAGAACAATCAGCTTTCAGAGAGACTCATGGGAGATCTGCATGCATAGTAAGACTTGGGTCATATAACTCCCAGCTGTTCAATCAAAGTGGTCCCATGGTGACATCTGAGCCATGAGGGAGGTCCCAATCCAGGCACTATAAAACAAGACCCAGACCATAACCAAGCCCTTCCCTTTTTTTCACTCTTTTGCTGCAACACTGGGTCCAATCATCATCTGTGGCATATGTATCTTGCTCTGTAAACCTGTATCTTGCTCTTGCTCTATAATCCTATCTTTCTCTCCTCAATAAACCTCATTTTCCTGCTTGCCTCACTTTGGTGCATCTGGTCATTCTTCATTCTTCAGTCATGAGTGCGTCAAGAACTGACATTTCAGACCACAACCCAACAATATGTCTTCATTTATACCCAAAATATCTGGTCTTAATTTGCATAAGATTTGTGCCCCAGAGACATGTCTGAAAGGTTGTATGTATTGCATTTAAATATTATAGTTTTCATCATCAAGTATCTTATATTTAGGATTCAGTGTGTCAAAAATTATAATGTTATGATAAAACACATTAATTTTGGGGAGAATGAATTCTAAATAGCTGAGACCTCCTCTTGCATTCATTTATGCATTTAAAAATATTTATTATACTCATCTTGTATACTAGGTGCTGTTGATACAGCAGTAAACAGCACCGACAAAGTCCCTTCTCTTATGTAGCTTACTTTCTAGAGAAAGGAAATAGAAAATACAAAAATAAAGAATCGAGTATGTTCAGTAGTGACAAATCTAGGAAGAGTAATAAATAAGACCCATTGTAAAGGGCCTGAATGTTAATATTTTAGAAAGAATAACCAGGGTAGGCCACTTTGATAAGGTGGAAATTGTTTTCAATTTTCTTTTTCATATGCCAGTTTGATAAAAAAAAAAACCTCTCTACTGTTATCCACATTCACTATATAAGGTTTTTGTTCATAGGGAATCCAGTAGAGGCAGGTCTTCTGGGAAACACCTCCAGGTCACCTTTTTGTCTGAGTAAATCAAAAACGATTCTTCTCTTATCTGCTTTGTTAAGAACTACGGTAATATATCATTATCTAGGTACATTGTATTTCCATTCTACACCTTGATATGTTGCCATGGAATCAACTCTTTCTTGGCATTATTTGAGGGGACAATTGAGATTTTTTCTTTCTCCAGGATAAATAATTCTGGACATTTTTACATTTGATATCTAGGTGAGAGTTTTATTAGTTGAAGAAATAATGTCCAGAGTCCAAACTCAGTAATTTCATCATTAATATTATGCTAAACATACTAGTTATTGTAACAAGATGATAATGGCTGCAAATATTACATTAAATAAAAGATAATTTCCTACTTCATCTAAAACTACAAGTAATATTAACATTGAAAGTTTTCACGGTGTTGACTAAAGTGTAAAAATCTTACTTTTAATTAGTTTTTGTTGGATGATCTCTCAGGCAATTTAATTTCCTTCTCTGTTACAAAAGAAGTACGTGTGTATGGTGTGTGTGTGTGTGTCTGTGTGTGTGTATAATATATGCAAGCCTGGATCTTAGAATAGGAAGTATGTGTGTTTATATAATTTATCTTGTTATGAAGAAAAAAGCTTCAAAATTACATCATTTTGAGGATTTTTTTCTTCATAATTTTCTTCAAAACTATCATTTTGTAGGTTTTTTTTTTTTTTGGTAATGCTAAAACCTGGACAAATTTTTCTAATAAAATGAAGGGACACTGATATGGCAGCTTCCATTTCTTACTTGGAGGTTCTGTGAAAACTGTGTGTGTGTGTGTGTGTGTGTGTGTGTGTATTTTTTTTTTCTATGTGTTATACAAAAAGCAATCAGACAATATAAAAGCACTGAGAATGGAAAAGGTATAATAGGCAAGTTTGAACAGGAGTGTTGGGAAAGACTTTTAAATGTAAAAAAAAAAATAAAAATAAATTACTTGTTGAAATGCATTCCATATTAGAAATTAGCTGATTTTTGTAGATGGGTAATTACTCCTTCTGTATAATAAAAGACATTCAATATCTGCTTAAAATAAAATAGATATAAAGCCTTTATAGAATTAAGGAAAAGAACTCCACAGTTGGTGGCACCTTTTCTACCTCCCTGAAATCTTAGGATATCTATACATCCTTCCTAAATCTAGAAGTACAAAGTAAGGTTTAGATGACCATACCTACTCAAAAGGAAATAGATGCATAACAGTCACATCAACGTGTCCCTTACCCTCATGTGCCTTGCCCTCATGTCCTGTCTTCAAGGCAGCATTGCCTCCTCATTTCTAACGCTCACCTCCCTCCTGCTCTTTACTGGGTCTCTCTTTCAGGACCTTGCTCCTCATGAATCTCTTTTGTCTTTTATGTATCTTCACATTTTTTTTTTTTTTGGCCAGCTTTTTTCCTTTTCAGCCTTCACATACTCAAACTTTTCCATGCTAATATAAATTTTAAAAAGCAAACCAAAGCAGTAACAACAAATTAATCTTTTCCAGATTCTTCTTCCTACTCAGATACCTGCTCATACCCATTCTTCCCTTTCTTGCCAAACTCCTAGAACAATAATTTAATTCTAATTTAATCTAATTTACCTAATTCTTCATCTTGATTTATTAATCCAAGACAATCACTGTTTTATTTTACGAGTTGACTGAAATTGCTTTCTTCAAGCTTACCAGTATCTTCCTAATTTTGAAAATCTGAATCTTTGCCCCACTGAATGTCTCTGTAGCTCTGTAGCATTTTCTACTACTGTTTCTTTGTTTCAGTGTTTCCACTCTTGGTTACAATGACGCTGCATGCTTCTAATTTTCCTCCTCTCACTTGGATGAATCATCTCAGTTACCATTGCTGCATTCTCTATTTCCATCTTTCTCTAAATGCAGATATTTTCAAGGATCCTTCACCAGTCTTATTTTTTAGCTTCCTATTTCTCTTTGCAGACAATCTCAGATATTTCTACTGTTTTACCTATCACTTCCATGCAAATAACTCACAGATCTATATGTCTAGCTCTGACCTTTTAAAATGCTGAGGGATCCAGATTCCCATTCCAGCTGTCTATTGAGGTTTTCCTCCGGGTTGTCATTCTGGCATCTCAAACTTGACATGAACAAACTCTGAATCATCATGTTTCCTTTTCTTTCTTTCCTAAACATTCCCTTTGTTGAAAGCCACATACCTTTCAAGACCTAGTACAAAGACCTCATTCTTCTTAAAGACTCCAATAGTGTCAGCAGTAAAGGCTAATTGAAGTTCAGTCCTTAATAAAGCGTAAAGCCTTTATCTGAAAAAGCCCTACAGAACAGTGGTTAATGAACTAGAAGCTTTCACATCAGGCTGCCCTGGGTTTGAATTCCAACAACACCTTGGAATTTTGTGAACTTTCTCAAGTCACTTATCATTGCTAAGTCTTAGTTTTCTGACCTGTAATATAAAAATAATAAGCATGGTCACTGAGTAATAAGTGACACAGTTAATCGTGAGTGATTTATGATTGTTTTCAGAACATAAATACTTAAGTGATAGCAATAATTATTATTAAAAATAAAATTCTTAGAGTATTTTCTTAGACTGTTTTCTGCTGCTATAACAGAACACCATCGAGTAGGTTATTTATAAAGAACAGAAGTTTATTTGGCTCACTATCCTAGAGGCAGGTAAGTACAAGAGCGTGGTGCCACATCTGGCAAGGGTCATCCCATGGTAGAACGTAAGAGGTGGAAGCAAAGACGTGGGAGAAAGAGAAAATGGAGGCTAAATGTTTCTTTTTATCAGGAGTCCATTCTGGAGAAAAACTAACTCACCACTGCAATAACAGCATTAATCCATTCATGAGGGCCGAGCCTTGGTGACTGAATCACCTCATAAAGTTTCACCTCTCAACAATGTTGCATGGGAGATTAAGTTTCCAACACATGAAATTTGGAGGACAAATTCAAACCATAGCATTCTTCCCCTGCCCCCCAAAATTCATGTCCTCTTCACAATGCAAAATACATTCATTCCATCCCAATAGCCTCAAAGTCTTAACTCATCCCAGCACCAATTCAACAGTCCAAAGTCCAGAGTCTCATCTAAATCAGATATGAGTGAAATTCAAGGCACTACTCATCCTGAGGCACATTCCCTTCATCTGTGAATGTGTGAAATCAAAACAAATTATCTATTTCCAAAATACAATTGTGGGACAAACATAGGATAGACATTCCTATTCCCAATGGGAGAAATAGGCAAAAATAAATGAGTAACTGGTAGAAAGTAAGTCCAAAATCCAACAGGGAAAACAACATTATTTCTTAATGTTGGAAAATAATCTCCTTTGACTCCATGTCTCATATCCCAAGCACACTGGGGCTGCAGGTGGGCCTCCAAGGCCTCAGGTATCCCTGCTTCTATGGCTTTTCTGGGCTCAATCTATCCAGCAGCTCTCATGGGTTGGAGGTGCACAATGGCAGCTCCATAGTTCTGTGTTCTCGAAGCAGCCCCGTTCCTATGGCTCCACAAAGCATTATTCTAGTGGGGACTTTCTGTGGTGGGGGCTCTGGCAGTGTAACAGGTTTCTGCCTGGCTCCCCAGGCTATTCGCAACACCCTTTGAAATCTAATAGAGGTAGCCACAGCCCCACAACTCTTGCATTCTGCACATCTACAGAATTAGCAATACGTGGACACCAACAAAGTTTATAGCTTGTACCTTCTGGAGTGGTGGGTTAAAGTGTGTATGGGGCCACTTGAGTCAGAGATGGGGCAGCCGAGGAACACTGCACAGAGTGTAGGGAGCACAGTCCCAAGGTGGCCCATGGCAATGAACCCATGGAGCTCACCCAGGGCCTGTCCCCCAAACCATGTTGCCCTCCTAGAAGTCTGGGCCTGGGACAGCAGGGAAAGTCTAGAAGATCTCTGAAATGCTTTCAAGGTCTTTCTCTCATTACCTTGGTGAATAATACCTGGGTCCCTACTATCCACCTATCTAGGGCAATTGCTTTAGCAAAAAGTCACTTGATCACACCTTTAGTATTCTCTTCCAAAAAGGCTTTTTAACTTTATATCACCAGGCTGCAAATTTTCCAAATTTTTCCACTCTACTTCTCTTTTAATTATAATTATGCCTTTAAGCCATTCCTTTCTACTTGCATCTCACTGTATGCAGTTAAAAGTAGTTATGCAACAGCCTAACTGCTTTGCTGCTTAGATACTTCTTCTACCAGGCACCAATTCATCACTCTTAAGTTCCACATTCCATAAAGTCCTCAGACATGGATACAATTCAGCCAAGGTCATTGCTCCTGTACACTAAGTTTCCAATACCTTGTTCCTCATTTCCATCTGAGATCTTATCAGAATGGCCTTTACCAGCATTGGTATGGTATTCTACCAGCACTCTGGTCACAAGAAGAGAAGACTAGGGAAAGTCTTAATGTTCTTAGAGATTACTTTCTTCTCTTCTTTTGAGTCCTCAACAGAATTACAATTAGTGTTCCATTTACAGCAATCTAGGCTTTTTCTAAAGTGCTCCTCCAAATTCTTCCAGTCTTTACTCATTTTCAAGTTCCAAAGTCATGTTCACATTTTTAAGTATTTATTATAGCAACAGTCCCACTTCTCCATACCATTGTTCTTTCTTTGTCTGTTTTCTTCTGCTATAACAGAATACCAGAGACTGGATAATTTATGAAGAACAGAAGTTTATTTGGCTCACAGTTCTAGAAGCTGGGAAGTCCAAAAGTGTGGTGATGGACTCTGACAAGAGTCATCCTGTGGTGGAGGCAGGAGGCAGAAGTGAGCACATAAGACAGAAAATTAAGACCAAACTTATCTTTTTATCAGGAGCCCACTTCCAAGATAACTAGTCCACTCCGGCAATAACAGCATTAATACATTCATGAGAGCAGAGCCCTAAGATCTAATCACCTCTTAAAGATCCCACCTCTCAACTGTTGTATGGAAGATTAAGTTTCCAACACATGAATTCTGGGGGACATATTCAGACCACAGCAAGTATAGTGCATGTTCCAAAATGGCAGTTTGATCCGGAGACATCCTCACCTCATTTAGAAAGTGAATAAACAGAAAGACATCCTTCCTGCCTATAAAAAGATTTCCTGAAAGTTGCCTGATTTACTCCTCAAAATATAGCTGCAAGGGAAGCAGGGAAATGTGTCTTTTAATTGGATGCAAGGCCACTGTGAGTACAACGAGAAGAAAAAAGAATGGATATTGGGGTAGATAACTAAGCTTCTCTGCCTCAAGGACTATGGAAGCTTCCAATTAGACTTAATTATATCAGCTATGTAGATTAATTATTATAATTAATCTATCTCATGATTACCTCTAGGAGAAAAGTATTCATAGATAAATTTATAGATTAAACTTGTAAAACATGATGAGAGTCTGATTTTAAGGCTCCCTAGATTTACATTTGCAGCTAATCTGAGTAGTGTATGGGCTGCAAAATTTAGATATTATGTGGAATGAGAAATGTATGTGAATGTGAAAAGAAATCAATGTGGCCTTTAAAAGTAAAAATAAAATATTTTGTCTTATATATTTCTAAGAGCTTTCCAGGCCCTACTTTTATGTATGTATAAAATGTTACAAAGGTTTATATTAATGTCCAAAAAGAATTTAAGATATATTTTCTTCATATAATTCTGAAGTTAGGAATGGTATGAATTAGCACAGAGATAAGAGAATTAAATCTGATCTCAAATATAGCAAATGACTGAATATTACCAATTTTTGAATTTAATGGTCAACATAAAATATATTAGAAAAACTCTATTATGAATAAAAAGACAAATATATAGAGAAAAATAAATCACATCCTTATAAAACTTTCAAGCAGATTCAACAGTTTTCATGATTTTGCCTCACTGACTTTATCTATTCTCTCTTTAATTTTTTTCTAAAGTATTTAAAAGTAATTTCCTACATCATGTCATTTTACCAAAAAATAACATTTTAAAAATAGTATTCAATTATATATTGACAAACAACGTGTTTCTGTGCCTCTTAGAGGTTTGGCAGTACATGTCAAAAGTTCTCAAATGATACCTTTATCAAAAAGGAAGAACACTTCGCATTTACAAATGCTTTGTAATAACTATCATGTAGCTTTGCTTACAGCAGTCATCCACAGTATTAAAAAGACTTCAGTATGGTTGAAGAAGAACAATTTAGCACACATGCAGAGCTAATTGTAGCCAATATTCAATTTACTCATCTCATCACCATGTGAAAGTTGATCTCCATGGTCAAAGAATAATGTATTCTAAGGCATGGTAATCTTGTTAGTTTAAACCTTAAAGTCTTTTTTATGAATAAAATTCTTGATAAATGAATATAGAAGTTTCTGTTTGGGGCAGGCATCAGCATTCATCACCCTCCCACTGCTTCCATGTAATAATGTTTTACACTTTCCTTCTATATTTGATATTTGAGAATTCTGATTCTTTCTCCTTTTAGAGGGAGTATTTATGCAAATCAAATAAAAATCCCTGTTGAGAATTATCAGAATAAACATTTTAGAAATCTCTAGAATGTATTTTTAAAATATTTCTTGAAATCCCTCTTTCATAAAAAATAGCAACTATTAAAAATAATGACACATTTTGAGATTTTAAGTTCATTTTAAGGAATAAAAATTTCTTTGTAGTTAAATCCTTTTCTTCTAGTTCCTTTGTAAATCTACATATTTATACTTCTTTCTTATCTTTTCAGTTCACAAACTCACTAAAAGTAAAATGTATTCCAAAATCAGTCTAAAGAAAATACCATTTTATTTCTATGACTGATAGAAAACCAAAGATTTGGATGTTTAATAATATACCTATTTTTAAAATATTAGGCCAATTTTATTATACAGGAAATTTTCACCTTAAGCTTACTATTATACAGAAATATAAGATCAATATTTTAATCAAATACATACAATGGTAAAGTTTGCATAGAAATAAAAATGATCTCCTAAATCTGTAATTAAATGGAAATACTACATTTTTAAACTCTAAGATTATGTACCATATTTGAAATAAAAAAAAACTAGGAATCTGTAGCATATATTTATATTTTCTCTTATAAATAAACCCCAACATACTGAGTATCAAAAGGATGCATTGTAAGCTTCTTAGCTTTTTAATAAAAAAAAAATTATACAAGGTTTTGTTTTTCCTTTGTTTCCAGTTGATGAAACTGTATGCATGAAGTGCCACAACATGTCTGCAACACTACAACCTTGAATTTTAAGTTGATATTGCCTGTAGTCAAGTGTGAGTCATGAATTTCAATACATTTGTTTCAATTGTTTCCTACAGCAAAGAAGCAGAAAATACTTATTTCCCTGGTTAGTATCAAATTGAAATGAATTTTATCATTTGAACCAAGCAGAACACTCTAAGGTACCATCCTTCCTATAAAAACACATAACAAGGGAGAAAATATTAATGGTTTAATACATTATTAAATCAGAGAGAACTAAGTTTTCCTTCTATTTTACTTGGATATAATCATAAAATCTCCAAGATGGTTATTTTCCCAGCTTGTCTAAGAAAGAGATAAAAGACCTTGTCTCTCCAGTCTGATAGAAAACACTGTAGCCAGAGGCCAGTACAAGAAATTGTTATAGAGCCAGGGATATGAATTGTTAGTGGGACTTTTTTTCCAACTCATTTTTTTCTTGTAGCTGTAATTACATTATTTAAAAATATTTATGCAAATCTTCCTTCAGATCATGAGAGGTTTTAATTTTTTAACAGTTCTTTATTTTTCATACTACTCCAGCAAAATAAATCTTTTTTCATGATTCATTATCTACATTCAAGATACATTAATTTTCACTTTTTCCATGGGGCTCTGGCATAAAGAAGAGATGAGAACAGTAGCAGTATCTGGTTCCAGTCACATTCCTACATAAAGTAAAAATGCTACTTCATTGACAAGTTTTTTACCTAAAAATTGGCAGAACTTATTATTGACATTGATGGTGTAGCTAGTATGACTAAGTGATAATTTATGGGTAATGTAAGACCAATTTAAATGTGTGACATAAGTGAAAATTTATGGGTGATAAAGGACAGTTTAAAAGTGTCATAAACCATATGACAATACTGTATCTTCTATGTTTGTAGTATACTATAGTACAAATGTTTTAGAACTTATTTCTCATTTGGGCTAGATTCAGGGGCACTTCTAAGAACTAGCATAGAAATTATAAATAAAATTGGCCTTTTATAAAATCCATTTCCTATTTACGTTTGCTCCAAATTGTCATTGAATTTATGTATAATGCAGGATGAATGAATGATTAGAAGTCATCATTATTATTATATTGTTAGCATTCATATAAAATGGATAGAATGCATTCTGAGAATTTTGAAGAGAAAAGCTGGTAGTGAGAAATAAACTGAGTGGTTTGTGACCAGAATTTTGAAAAATAAAGCAATTCTTACCAGTTTTGACTTGAATTTATGTGTCTTGTAATAATTATAGATACTCATCCTGCTCTTACTTTAGAAGCATGGAGTCCAAATATCCAACAAGTGTTGTCAAATTATTCAGTTGGCCCTATGTTACTCTAATTAACTCAATGCTTGAGTACTGTACCTTACCCCAACCTTACAGAGTAAGTAGTACTGTGTAATTCTTTCTCTCCTTCCTCTTTTTTTCTTTCTCTTTATTTTTTTTAGCCAATTACTCTTTACTACATAAATTTACTGAACCTCAGTGGCATGCAAAAGAAAGGGACAATTACAACTATAGTCACAACGAAGGTAGGATGATCAGTTTTCCCTCTGTATTTTTTGCAGCATCTTTTAGAAATTATTCAGATTTGTTTTGCTTTTTTAAAGTTAATAAACTTTAATTTTTAGAGCAGCTTTAGGCTCACACCAAAATTGAGCAGGAAGTACAAAGAGTCCCCACATACCTTCTGTCCCTCCCCATAAACTCCCCCAAAATGGATATCCAGCAACACAGTGGTACGTTTGTTATAACTTATGTGCCTACATTGAGACATCGTTATCATCCAAAGTCTATATTAGAGTTCACTTGGTGGTGTTTCTCTGTCTTTTAAAATTAAATGGTAGTGCTTCACTGCTCAAAATGCCACTTTAAGCTATTTAGTACATAGCAAGCTAGTTAGCATATAGTAAGGTAGTAATACATAGTAAGAGTACTTCTAAACAAATCCAACCTGTTATGTAACTGCATTTATGCACTGATGCTAGACAAAAGGATGAAATATGCTGGTATTGGGGAATAATCCAACTACTTCTAAAAAATTTCCTGTGATGATGGCTACCTAATTTACCACTTTATTTAAAAGATGGGGGCAGCTGTGTTGTTGCCATTTGGAAAGGTTAAGGGCTTTGCAAAAGCTTAGTCAATTGTGATGCTCAAAAGCAGCAGCTACTCTTATGGTTTAGATATTTCTTTCTTTTCCGTTTATTGGTTGCAATTTTCTATTTCTGTTTTATTAGGTTGTACTGTCCTCTAATATAAGTCAATACAAATCTCTTTTGAAAAGATAAATTATAATGGATATTTTGAAAATAAGAGTAAAGATGAAATTAGTGAGGTTATGCTGTAATCCTAGCACTCTGGGAGGTTGAGGTGGGAGGATTGCTTGAGGTCAGGAGTTCGAGACCAGCCTGAGTAAGAGCAAGACCCCATCTCCACTGAACATAGAAAAATTAGCCAAGTGTCATGGTGTGCCTACAGTTTTAGCTACTCAGGAGGCGGAGGCAGGAGGATCGTTTGAGCCCAGGAGTTTGAGGTTGCCGTGAGCTAGGCTGACCCCATGGCACTCTAGCCCAAGCAACAGAGTGAGACTCTGATTCAAAAAAAAAACAAAAAAAGTGAGATTATGTATAAAAGCAATATTTGCCACCTACCTCCCCCCCATACCACACAAATGAACACACATCATATAGTAGGAAAACAATTTAATATGAATAAGGGCAGTTTAAATTTAACATGTTAATTGACTTAGAGGGCTTATGATATGAACAGAATGGGATGGCTAGTTAGGGGCACATTGTCTACTTGGCTATTTGATTAAATGATAGATATCCAATTAATTAGCATGTCTTTGAAAGTGCCTTTCTAGGCCAAGCACTGTTACAGACTCTGGAGTTACAATACTGAACAAAGACAAGAATTTCAGCTTTCAGCAGCTTATACTCTAGTGTAATAATAGCTAAAAATTGTTTGCTCTGTGCCAGGCACATTTTAAGTTGATTTATGTGTTTTAAGCCTTACAATCATTCCATCAGACAGGAACTGTTAATATAATAATAACACAGAAGAGAAAACTAAGGTATTGAAAGGTTAAG